>JASVEL010000039.1:0-278252 GCA_032618575.1 Nicotiana noctiflora | reverse complement strand
ACCGCAGAAGCGGACTTGAGGAAAAAGGGGATAGTCCGCAGAAGCGGATTCTTGACCGCCTGGGCGAGTCCGCAGGAGCGGACTCTGGTGCGCAGAAGCGGGAGTTTTCGCAGAAGCGGGGGTTCAATCGCGGAAGCGGACGCGCGTAAGCGGTCCTATTCTCGCAGAAGCGGAATTGGCCGGCTAGGCCTGGAATCGCTGAAGCGACCCTCTGGTCGCGGATACGGACTCGTAGGAGCGGAATTTTATCCGCAAAAGCGAAAATCGCAGTGAGTTAAGTGTATCAGGAGTTAGAAAATTTCAGAAACATTTCACACATTTGGGTCTCGGCTTTAGAGGCGATTTGTGCGATTTTGAAGAGAAATTCAAGGGAAATCATCAGGTAATCAACTATGGACTTAAACTATGATTAGTATTGATAATATTATGCTATTATATCATGAAAATGGAGGAATTTGGGGTAATTTATGGAGGATTTAGCCCTAGGCTTGAACTTTAGAAAATCAAGGTTTTGAATGGGCAAATGGAGTCCGAATTTGGTAAAATTGATATGCTTAGACTCGTATCGAGATGAGGGTTCCGAATATGTGACTTTTGTAATTTTTCGACAAGCGTATCGAAAGTCGGGTTTTGACAACTTTGGGAATTTTGATGTAAATTGAGTTGTATTGATTGGGTGTAGTCCCATTGGCCTAATTTGTTGTGTTTCTACTGTATTGGATCAGATTCTACGCGTGCGGAGCTTGATTCTCGTGGCAAGGGCATTGCGGAGTAGTCGTCGCGCCGTATCGAGGTGAGTAATAGATGTGGGTGATGACCAGCGGGTTCGAAACCCCGGTATACCACTTTGTGACGCTGTATAGCGGCGAGACACGTACTCTCTTGTGAGTGCGGGGTCGATTGTGATTGGGGACTATGACTTAGTCCGACTTGTTGATACTGTATTATGATATTAGGCTATTCTCGAGCCGTCGAACCTCCTTCTCGGATGGTTGCATATTATATATTGTGATAATGGCCACTCTTGAGCCGAGGAACCCCCTTCGTGGGCGGTTGAGTATACTTGTGGGCCGTGAGCCACTTATTGGATCCCGCGAGGATCGTTATCATTGTCTTATCATATTGACATGCTAGTTTACTACTAGTCCGCAGCTATTTCTGTTATCATGTTATTTCCAAATCTCTGGAACTTGATATTTCTGTTTTCAACTGAAAAATGATAAAAGATGTTTTCAAAACTACTTTTGAGCCTGCGAGGCTGTGATTGCATATTAGCTGACTAGTAGTGGATCAGGCTGCGCGCCGTAGCAATACATATGTCGGATCGGACTGCACGCCGCAGTGATATTGTGCTTGGGCGGAAGGAGCCCCTCCGGAGTCTGAACCCCCACAGTGAGCACGGGTACCCAAATTGGATCGGGCTACGCGCCGTAGCGGTCATATCATGCATTGCATTGCATTAAGCTACATCTGCTAGCTGTTATACTATTTTGCTGGTACTTATTGGTACATGTACAGTTGATATCGATTCTGTGACAGGGTATTTGATTACAGCTTTACATAGTGCTTTATTGCGGATTTCTTATCTGCGCGCTGTCTTACCCTTGTTTATTACCACTGAGTCTGGCAGTACTCATTTTACTCCCCGCACCTTGTGTGCAGATCCAGGTACCTCTCAGCAGTGATCCAGTAGCTGTGCGAGGCGACGTTTGTGGATATTCGAGGTAGCTGCAGAGTCCGCAGGACCCGATATTCCTTCCTACCGTCTTTTGATTTTGTATTGACATTCCTTTCCGCACTTGGTATTCTTGTAAACCTTTATACACTCATGTTCAGTAGAGGCTCATGACTCTTGACCCTTGGTCTATGGGAGTTGATGTATTATGGGACTTGGTTTCCCCGTTTTCGTTATATGTATCGCTATTGCTTCGTGATTTAATATGCTTAAACGGGCTAAAGAGAGCTTCTGGCTCCGTTATTGTTATTGATTGGTCAGGATGGCTTAGTAATGTGCTGGGCGCCATCACGGCCAGATTTGGGGTCGTGACAATTTGGTATCAGAGCCTAGGTTTACTAGGCCTCATAAGTCTTGAGCCGGTTGGTAGAGTCTTGTGGATCGGTACGGGGACGCATGTACTTATCCTCGGGAAGCTGCGATCCTTTAGGAAACACTTCACTTTTCTTGAACTCTGTCGTGCGATCTTGTTGTTCCGAGAACCGAACTTCTATATTCTATTCTCTCACAGATGGCGAGAACACGAGCATCAGGACGAGGTGGACGACCTCCATTGCCACCTGTTAGAGGCCGCGGGCGCGGTCGTGCTAGAGGTAGAGGTAGGGCGGCTGAGGCAGTGCCAGCTGACCCGCCTGTTGTACCAGTCCAGGAGCAGCCCCCAGTGGTTGATGCTCCAGCAGCCCCAGTTCAGGGCCAGACTGTATCTATTGCTATTCCTGGTCTTCAGGAGACTCTTGCTCTGATATTATCGGTGTGTTCCGGTTTGGCTCAGATAGTTTCTACTACCGCTACTGTAGCGACATCTCAGACAGGGGGGTGGTCAGCAGACCCCTGCAGCTCGCACACCGGAGCAGGCTGTTCATGGACTTCGGACGCCGGAGGCGGTCCCCGCTCTGGTGGTTGCACCAGTTACTCCTCCAGCTGCACCAGCTCCAGAACATGTGGTTCAGGTTATGCCCGATGACGAGCAGCGTCGTCTTGAGAGATTTGGTAGACTTCAGCCACCCCATTTTAGTGGCGTCGAGGGCGAGGATGCCCAGGGTTTCTTGGATAAGTGTCAGAAGATGCTGCGTACGGCTGGTATTCTTGAGTCCAGCGGAGTTTCATTTACTACCTTTCAGTTCACTGGTCCCGCATTTGATTGGTGGGAAGAGTTTGAGAGGCGTAGGCCTGCAGGAGCAGCACCTCTCACATGGCAGCAGTTCTCTACTCTCTTTCTAGAGAAATATGTACCTCAGTCTCGTCGCGAGGAGCTACGTCGCCAGTTCGAGTGGTTGGTTCAGGGCGACATGTCTGTGACCCAGTATGAGCTCAGATTCACACAGTTGGCTAGACATGCCACATGGATGATCCCTAATGATAGGGAGAGGATCAAGAGGTTCATTGATGGCCTCAACTACTCTATCCGCATTCTTATGACCGGAGAGAGAGTTTTGTCATCATCATTTGAGCAGGTTGTTGATATGGCACGCTCCATTGAGGAGGATCGTCGCCGAGAGAGAGAGGAGCGGGAGGCCAAGAGGCCTCGTGGTTCTGGCAGTTTCAGTGGTGCTCCATCTAGAGGGCATTCCCAGCAGAGCAGAGGTCGCTCATCGAGACCTTCTCATTCAGGCCGCCCAGAGCAGAGCGGAGGTTATTATGGTCGTGGTCGACATGGGTTTCAGCAGGGTCAGTCATCACTTAGTGCCCTTCCAGCCCAAGGTGCAACACCTACTTCATCAGCCCAGGGTTCTTCTGCGGCGAGGGGTTCCCTTCAGTCCCCTTCTCCAGCACCAGGTGCATGTTATGAATGTGGTGAGTTTGGCCATATGAGGAGACAGTGCCCTCGGCTCCGTAGGGACAGGACTCAGCAGAGGGATCAGCCCTCATCATCAGCACCATCTCAGTCTAATAGAGGTGGAGGTCAGTCTTCTCGTGGTCGCCCCGGGGCGAGGAGAGATCTAGTGGAGGCCAGGCATGTTTCTATGCACTTCCTGACATGCGTGATGCAGTTGCCTCCAATGCAGTAATTACAGGTATCATTTCTGTCTGTCACAGAGATGCCTCTGTCCTATTTGATCCAGGGTCCACATATTCATACGTGTCCTCTTATTTTGAACATCATTTGGGTGCGACTCGTAGTAGTCTTGATTTGCCTGTTCATGTATCCACCCCCGTGGGTGATACGATTGTTGTGGATCATGTCTATAGATCCTGTGTTATATCTATTGGGGGTCTGGAGACCCAGGCAGATTTGTTATTGTTGGGAATGGTGGACTTTGATGTTATATTGGGTATGGACTGGTTGTCTCCGTACCATGCTATATTGGACTGTCATGCTAAGACAGTTACGTTGGCCATTCCTGGTATTTCTCAGATTGAGTGGCGGGTTCGACCGATTTCGTCCCTAGCCGTATCATTTTATTCTTAAAAGCTCAGAAGATGGTTGAAAAAGGGTGTTTATCGTACTTAGCTTTTGTGAGATATGTGGGAGCCGAGTCTCCTAGCATTGATTCTGTACCTGTTGTGAGGGACTTTCCAGATGTATTCCCCTCAGACCTGCCGGGCATGCCGCCGGACAAGGATATTGATTTTGGCATTGACTTGGTGCCGGGCACTCAGCCCATATCCGTTCCTCCTTATCAGATGGCACCAGCTGAGTTGAAAGAACTAAAAGAGCAGCTTCAAGAGCTTCTGGATAAGGGTTTCATCCGCCCTAGTGTGTCTCCGTGGGGTGCGCCGTATTATTTGTTAAAAAGAAAGATGGTTCCATGCGAATGTGTATTGATTATCGAGAATTGAACAAAGTGACAATGAAGAACAAGTACCCTCTACCGCGCATAGATGATTTGTTTGATCAATTACAGGGTGCGAGGGTGTTTTCTAAGATCGATCTTCGTTCAGGGCTATCATCAGCTGAAGATCAGGGACTCGGATATTATGAAGACTGCATTCAGGACCCGATATAGTCATTATGAGTTCCTTGTGATGTCGTTTGGGCTGACCAATGCCCCAGCAGCATTTATGCATATGATGAACAGTGTGTTCATGCCTTATTTGGATTCATTTGTGATTGTGTTCATTGATGACATTCTAGTCTACTCCCGTAGTCAGGAGGAGCATGCTCAGCATTTGAGTATTGTGTTGCAGAGATCGAGGGAGGAGAAGCTATATGCTAAATTCTCCAAGTGCGAGTTTTGGCTCGAGTCCGTAGCATTTCTGTGACATATGGTGTCTCGTGATGGTATTCAGGTTGATCCGAAGAAGATAGAGGCGGTGCAGAGTTGTCCTAGACCGTCCTTAGCTACAGAGATTCGGAGTTTTCTTGGTTTGGCGGGATATTATCGCCGGTTTGTTCAGGGATTTTCATCCATTGCTTCTTCATTGACTAAATTGACCTAGAAGGGTGCACCATTCGTGTGGTCGGATGAGTGCGAGGAGAGCTTTCAGAAGCTCAAGACAGCTTTGACCACAACTCTAGTGTTAGTATTGCCATCAGCTTCAGGTTCATATACCGTTTATTGTGATGCCTCGAGAGTGGGGATAGGTTGTGTGTTGATGCAGGAAGGAAAGGTAATTGCTTATACTTCTCGGCAGTTGAAGCCGCATGAGAAGAACTATCCCGTTCATGATTTGGAGCTAGCCGCCATTGTTCATGCATTGAAGATTTGGAGACACTATTTGTACGGTGTGTCTTGTGAGGTGTATACCGACCACCGTAGTCTCCAGCACTTGTTCAAACAGAAAGACCTTAATTTGAGACAACGGAGATGGCTGGAGTTGCTGAAGGATTATGACATTACTATATTATATCATCCGGGGAAGGCCAATGTGGTGGCCGATGCTTTGAGCCGGAAGGCGGTCAGTATGGGGAGCTTGGCATATATTCCAGCTGAGGAGAGGCCACTTGATTATGATGTTCAGGTGCTAGCCAATCGGCTAGTGAGGTTAGATATTTCGGAGCCCAACAGGGTATTGGCTTGTGTTGTATCTCGGTCATCTCTATATGATCGTATTCATGAGCGCCAGTATGATGATCCACATTTGGTTGTCCTTAGGGACAGAGTTCAGCATGATGATGCTAGAGATGTCACCATTGATAGTGACGGTGTATTGAGGATGCAGGGCCGGATATGCGTGCCCAATGTTGATGGCCTTCGTGAGTTGATTCTGGAGGAGGCCCATAGCTCGCGGTATTCTATCCATCCAGGAGCCGCGAAGATGTATCAAGATTTGAAACAGCACTATTGGTGGAGAAAGATGAAAATGGACATTGTCGGACATGTAGCACGGTGCCTCAACTGTCAGCAGGTTAAGTACGAGCATCAGAGGCCCGGTGGTGTATTTTAGCGCATTGTTATTCCTGAGTGGAAATGGGAAAGGATCACCATGGACTTTGTTACTGGACTCCCTCGGACGGCGAGGAAGTTTGATTCTGTATGGGTGATTGTGGATAGACTGACCAAGTCAGCTCACTTTATTCCAGTTAGCACTACCTACTCATCGGAGCGGTTGGCGGCGATCTTTATTCGAGAGATTGTTCGGTTGCATGGAGTCCCAGTGTCTATCATATCCGACAGGGGTACTCAGTTCACTTCTCAGTTTTGGAGAGCATTTCAGCGAGAGATGGGTACACGGGTTGAGTTGAGTACAGCATTTCACCCCCAGACAGACGGACAGTCTGAGCGCACTATTCACATCTTGGAGGATATGTTGCGAGCTTGTGTGATTGATTTTGGTGGTTCGTGGGATGAGTTCCTACCACTTGCTGAGTTTGCCTACAACAACAGTTATCAGTCGAGTATTCAGATGGCCCCGTATGAGGCATTGTATGGCAGACGGTGTAGATCCCCCGTGGGATGGTTTGAGCCTGGTGAGGTTAGATTGATAGGGACCGAGTTAGTCCAGGATGCTCTAGATAGAGCAAAGTTGATCCAGGAGAGGCTTCGTACAGCACAGTCTCGCCAGAAGAGTTATGCGAACCGTAGAGTTCGAGAGTTGTCTTTCATGGTCGGTGACAGAGTATTGTTGAAGGTTTCGCCCATGAAGGGTGTCATGAGGTTCGGGAAGAAAGGGAAGTTGAGTCCCAGGTACATTGGTCCTTTTGAGATACTTAGGAGAGTTGGAGAGGTGGCATATGAGTTGGCCTTGCCGCCCAGCTTATCCAGCGTTCATCCAGTATTCCATGTGTCTATGCTCCGGAAGTACATTGGAGATCCGTCTCATGTATTAGACTTCAATACCATTCAACTTGATGGTGATCTATCCTATGATGTGGAGCCTATTGCCATTTTGGGACGTCAGGTGAGAAAATTGAGGTCTAAGGAGATTGCATCAGCTAAGGTTCAGTGGAGAGGTCGACCCGTGGAGGAGGCCACTTGGGAGATCGAGCGGGAGATGCGGAGCAGATATCCTCACTTGTTTGAGACTTCAGGTATGTTTCTTGACCCGCTCGAGGATGAGCGTTTGCTTAAGAGGGGGAGAATGTGACGACCCGGCTCGTCGTCACGAGAATTACCACCCCGTTATGTTGTAAATACATGTTTTATGATTTTATATCAGTGTTAGAGTCTATCGGGTGAGTTAGGAGTGAATTTGATTGAAAATGAGGCATATAGCCTTCTTGAAGGAAACTTGAATAAGGAAAGTCAACCCGGAGTTGACTATTTGGTTAGAGGGCTCGGAATTAGGTTCTGATGATTCGGTTAGTTCCGGGAGATGATTTGTGACTTAGGGGAGCGATCGAAATTTAATTTGGAGACCCGGTGTAGAAATAGGCTTGAATTGGCTAAGGTTGAATTTTGGCGAAAACCGAACGGTAGGTGAGATTTTGATCCGGGGTCGGAATGGAATTCCGACAGTTGCAGTAGCCCCGTTAGGTGATTTTGGATGTGCCTTCAAAATTTCAGGTCATTCGGACGTCGTTTGGTTGGGTTTTTGATTGAATGTGTAATTCATAAAGTTTTAAGGAATTTAGGCTTGAATTCGATGTGAATTATGGATTTTGATGTTGTTAGACGTGTTTTGAGGATTGGAACAAGTTCGAATAAGGTATTAGGGTGTGTTGGTGTGTTTGGATGAGGTCCCGGGGGCCTCCGGGTGTTTTCGGATGGTTAAACGGAAGAAAATCATGGAAATTGCAGGTTGAAGTATTCTGGTTCTGTCATTTTCGCCCCTGCGGAAATGTGGGCGCGGAGGCGAGTCCGCAGGAGCGGACTGAGGAGCGCAGGAGCGCTTGGCATCGCAGAAGCGGAATCCTTTCCGCTGAAGCGGCGTCGCTGGTGCGAGTGGGTGACCGCAGAAGCGGACTTGAGGAAAAAGGGGATAGTCCGCAGAAGCGGATTCTTGACCGCCTGGGCGAGTCCGCAGGAGCGGACTCTGGTGCGCAGAAGCGGGAGTTTTCGCAGAAGCGGGGTTCAATCGCGGAAGCGGACGCGCGTAAGCGGTCCTATTCTCGCAGAAGCGGAATTGGCCGGCTAGGCCTGGAATCGCTGAAGCGACCCTCTGGTGGCGGATACGGACTCGTAGGAGCGGAATTTTATCCGCAGAAGCGAAAATCACAGTGAGTTAAGTGTATCAGGAGTTAGAAAATTTCAGAAACATTTCACACATTTGGGTCTCGGCTTTAGAGGCGATTTAGGCGATTTTGAAGAGAAATTCAAGGGAAATCATCAGGTAATCAACTATGGACTTAAACTATGATTAGTATTGATAATATTATGCATTATATCATGAAAATGGAGGAATTTGGGGTAATTTATGGAGGATTTAGCCCTAGGCTTGAACTTTAGAAAATCAAGGTTTTGAATGGGCAAATGGAGTCCGAATTTGGTAAAATTGATATGCTTAGACTCGTATCGAGATGAGGGTTCCGAATATGTGACTTTTGTAATTTTTCGACAAGCGTATCGAAAGTCGGGTTTTGACAACTTTGGGAATTTTGATGTAAATTGAGTTGTATTGATTGGGTGTAGTCCCATTGGCCTAATTTGTTGTGTTTCTACTGTATTTGATCAGATTCTACGCGTGCGGAGCTTGATTCTCGTGGCAAGGGCATTGCGGAGTAGTCGTCGCGTCGTATTGAGGTGAGTAATAGATGTGGGTGATGACCAGCGGGTTCGAAACCCCGGTATACCACTTTGTGACGCTGTATAGCGGCGAGACACGTACTCTCTTGTGAGTGCGGGGTCGATTGTGATTGGGGACTATGACTTAGTCCGACTTGTTGATATTGTATTATGATATTAGGCTATTCTTGAGCCGTCGAACCTCCTTCTCGGATGGTTGCATATTATATATTGTGATAATGGCCACTCTTGAGCCGAGGAACCCCCTTCTTGGGCGGTTGAGTATACTTGTGGGCCGTGAGCCACTTATTGGATCCCGCGAGGATCGTTATCATTGTCTTATCATATTGACATGCTAGTTTACTACTAGTCCGCAGCTATTTCTGTTATCATGTTATTTCCAAATCTCTGGAACTTGATATTTCTGTTTTCAACCGAAAAATGATAAAAGATGTTTTCAAACTACTTTTGAGCCTGCGAGGCTGTGATTGCATATTAGCTGACTAGTAGTGGATCGGGCTGCGCGCCGCAGCAGTATATATGTTGGATCGGACTGCACGCCGCAGTGATATTGTGCTTGGGCTGAAGGAGCCCTTCCGGAGTCTGAACCCCCACAGTGAGCACAGGTACCCAAATTGGATCGGCTACGCGCCGTAGCGGTCATATCATGCATTGCATTGCATTTAGCTACATCTGCTAGCTGTTATACTGTTTTGCTGGTACTTGTTGGTACAGGTACAGTTGATATTGATTCTGTGACAGGGTATTTGATTACGGCTTTACATAGTGCTTTATTGCGGATTTCTTATCTGCGCTGTCTTACCCTTGTTTATTACCACTAAGTCCGGCAGTACTCATTTTACTCCCTGCACCTTGTGTGCAGATCCAGGTACCTCTCAGCAGTGATCCAGTAGCTGTGCGAGGCGACATCTGTGGGATATATGAGGTAGCTGCAGAGTCCGCAGGACCCGATATTCCTTCCTACTGTCTTTTGATTTTGTATTGACATTCCTTTCCGCACTTGGTATTCTTGTAAACCTTTATACACTCATGTTCAGTAGAGGCTCATGACTCTTGACCCTTGGTCTATGGAAGTTGATGTATTATGGGACTTGGTTTCCCCGTTTTCGTTATTTGTATCGCGATTGCTTCGTGATTTAATATGCTTAAACGGGCTAAAGAGAGCTTCTGGCTCCGTTATTGTTATTGATTGGTCAGGCTGGCTTAGCAATGTGCTGGGTGCCATCACGACCGGATTTGGGGTCGTGACACTTAGCCGCAAGTTTAGATTTAGAGGTTGAGAAAATGGATGTCAAGTCTACTTTTCTTCAGGGTGATTTAGATTAGGAGATTTATATGGAGCAACCTGAGGGTTTTATAACTAAGGGAAAAGAAAATTATGTCTGCAAATTGAAGAAGAGCCCGTATGGATTGAAACAAGCTCCAAGGCAATGGTATTTGAAGTTTGAATCTATCATTGAAGAACAAGGGTACAAGAAAACTTCTTCAAACCACTGTGTATTCTTTCAGAAGTTCTTTGATGATGATTTTATTATTTTATTGCTCTGTGTGGATGACATGCTTATTGTTGGTAAGAATAAATCGAGAATCACAGTCCTTAAGAAAAAGTTGAGAAAATCGTTTGCGATGAAGGACTTGGGGCCAGCAAAGAAAATCTTGGGCATTCAAATCCACCGACACAGAGATAGAAATGAGTTATTTCTGTCCCAAAAGTAATACATTGAGAAGGTACTCAAGAGGTTCAATATGACAGATGCAAAAGTGGTTTGTACTCCTCTTGCTAAACACTTCAAATTGAGTATTAGTCAGAGTCCATCTACTGATGAAGAGAAAAAGGAGATGTCTCGTATTCCTTACTCTTCTGCCGTTGGTAGCTTGATGTATGCTATGGTTTGCACTAGACCAGATATTGCACATGCCGTTGGTACTGTTAGTAGATTTCTTTCTAATCTTGGAAAAGAACATTGGGATGTAGTAAAATGGATATTAAGGTATTTGAAAGGTACCGCAGATTTGAAGTTGTGCTTTGGCAATGGCAAGCCTGAACTTGTTTGTTACACAGACTCTGACAAAGGCGGTGGTTGCAGATAAATATGAATTTCGTAGAAAATTGGCAGGCATGAAGCATGTCAATAGTTCCTCTACTTGAAGACACATTTGGCCCCTTGGCTGGAGTTTTTTTGGATCTTTGTGATCCCGTGGTTTTTACCTTCAATTTGAAGGGTTTTCCACGTTAAAATTTGGTGTTCTTTATCTTCTTTATTTTCGGATTTGCCTCTTCCTTGATACAACAGTAGGGACCTATCATATAGTATGTGCCATATGCATCACATTATAATTATTTTACTAGATAATATTATATTATATAAGCGTCTATATTGTGGATCATATCGTATGAGATCATAGTTTATATATCGCCTAAGTTCAGACTCGGGAAGGTTAAATTGACTGTGTTAATCACATAGTATCTTCTTCTATGTGCTTGTTCATGATATTAGTCAATTTACTGAGAGGGCCATACGCATGGTTGAGTTATTATGAGACGATTACAGAAGGTTGATCATATTAGGTAATATGTTACATACATTTAAATATCCCTGGCTAAAGTCCATATAGAGATTTCATGAATATTGTATGGTCAACCTTATTTTGGGACATCGTGGCGGAGCAATGGATATATTGGTCCAATCTGTTAGGTGTATTAAGGTCATATGAATCTGTATATATAAGTAAACATATATATGAAACTAATAATTAGTGATCGTATATACGATAACCGTACTATTAATATATGGCCATATTGTCGTAACGATAGCCGCTGTAGTTATTATACTAACATTACTACTCCGGGATTGGTATATCATTTATTACCAATATGAATATAATCCATACCCAATACGATGGTTGTCGTAGGCCGATGTGTCTTAGTATATGAATAACATCATATTCATTCACGGTCAATTACTAAATAACAACCACCATATATAAACGGAAGGTCCTATGACTACTATCGTATTAGTCCAATGGACTTATATGGTTATCGTGGGCCGATGCGTCCTAGTATGAACGTATGACATTACTCCTAATCAAATTTTTATAGGTAATCATATTAGTAAACGGGCATATATGGTTGCTATAGGCCGATGCGTCAGAAGCAGAATATAAATAATAAGTCCATTTGACTAATACGATTGTAGTCATATACTATCAAAATTTAGTTTATGCATGGATATTATCGTGATTGTTATTTAGTAATTGACCGTCTATAAATATGTGGCGTATATACTAGGACGCATTCAGATATTGAGGCATTACTATGATTAGTCCACTGTCTAAGGTCTTTTCTTGCCAAAACAATCGTTTCTGCTTATATAGTCTGGGCCTAGTTGTGTATAAAGGCCCAAATCTGGTTAATATGTTACATGTAATCTCAAGTAATAATAGTAGCACACGCTGGGCTACAGAATTGAGCCAAAATATGTCGTAATTGTGCTATCCTAGCTGGAAAAATTGTGACATATACTAGGGCGCATATACTGAGATTGAGCTTATAATTGTGTAATAGGCTAGTAGCCATGTTTGAGGTCTTGTGCCGATCTGTAGAGTATTAGGGAAGCATGTAGAGCTAGGTCACATAAGTCCATTGCATACTAAATAGGACCATAAGTACATTGCACGTTCGGAATATGATTTATCGTGGTCAATATAATTGCCAACATATTAGTTGTAATTTATATTATGTCCATTGGACTAATACGATTGTAGTAATAGGTATTTAGGAGCATAAGTCCATTGGACGTTCGTAATTCGCTAACAACCACGTTTGTGAATATGATCATTACCGTATATTAGCTAATCAGTCCATAGGACGTATAAATTTGAACCCCGCTGTTATTCCTAAATTGGTTATTCATATGGACCTTATGATTAGTGAATCTTCTCGTTAAATTGAAATCACGGTTAAGGTTATCGATTAGTGAAATAATATCAATTATTCTAATACGATTATCGCGATAACATCTAACACGAAATCAGACTATGTGACCTAATATGGTTGTATTCATAGACGTATTGTCCACTCTATAAAATTTGACTAGATTATAGGGACATACGCATCCTAAATTATTTCCACCTTATATTAATAAACTATTGTAATGTAACTATTTCTTAATAAGCTAGCTATGAAATTATTTAAACTAGGAGAGTTTTCCTGAAGCCGTTTTCCATTTATATATCATGGTTGTTATTTCATTCATATACTAGGACGCATCGGATACGACAACCACGTATGACATTACTCCCAATACGATATATAAACGGAATGTCCTATTACTAACTACAATGCACGAGGACGAGCTACAATCGTATTAGTCCAATGGACTTATGTGGCTGTCGTAGGCTGATGCGTCCTAGTATATGAATGAAATGATATTCATAGACGGTCAATTACTAAATAACAACCACGATATATAAATAGAAGGTCATATTACTACAATCGGAGAAACAAATAGGAACTTATGTTAGTTAGCAAATGGACTAGTCAATTGTCAAATGTTGACCATACCTAACAGTTTATTGGACATATCCGTAAACTATTTTGGAACACAAGGGACTAATTTCGTATTTATGACCATAACTAAGGAGTTATGGTACAAACATATTGTAGTAAATCCTCGCGATATAACTGAATAAATATCATACGATTGACTAAACATATTCATAGACGTATTAACAGTAATTTGATAATTGGTATATCTTTAACATAAGCCATAAAGTGATCATAGATGGATAATATAGGCCCCATAAGTTACATCGGGTATGTTTATTACATATCATATTCTAGCATATAATTGTATATAAATTATGACATATAAATGGAAGGTCCTATATCTAAAGTATATATTTCAATAATATCGTATATTGAGGAATGAATATGTACCTATACGAATATATATTATAGGTAATATCCACTTCTATTGTCGTAGGCCGGTCATATGCATAGCCAATGTTAGACTAATGATACCCTAACATTAGTGATACGCATCGTTGAATTTCCCTTGGTTCCTATGGTTGAAATATATTATTCAAAATGATTAGGATATATGTTAAACGGAATAATTTAATTTTATTTTCAAACATAGTATGGAAATAGGATGAACATATTATGATTGTATTGGGAAAAAACTTTTTATGACGTGGCAAGACACGTGGAATATCAAACAAAGAATTTTATTATTCTGAGGAGAAGATACGAAGGAGTAAAATAGGCACGGGGTAAAATTTAATTATGAAGGCTCGTACTTGATTAAGAAGTCCCATACCTATTTAAAACAGGTAAGAACGTAATTACGGAGATGAAGAACATCAACGGAAAATAGACACGAGCTTCGTATCTATTCAAAACATCCGGAAGCAACGGGTCAAAAAGCATTTGAAGCATAGATCTGAAGGAAAAGAGGAGTCTAAATTCAATCATTAAATACCCTATACGTTAGAGGATCAGCATTTATCGAAAATGATTGTGTAACAACCTATTTAATGTCATTTATTGCTCATTAAATCTTACGTTTTATTCCTCCCTCTAGAGTCAGCTATAAGAGGAGGAAGTTAAACCCATTGTAACACACATCAATCACTGAAATACAATCTTTCTTACTGTCTATTCTAATTATTGAAAGCCTAGTACAATTTTTCGGTCTCTTGATTATCTGTAACCCGATTTTTCTATTATTTTCTAGTTTTAATCGAAGTTCAATATATTGGTTAAACAAATTGGTTCCGTTACCGGGAATCTGATAATCGGTTTTTTTTAGAACTTATACGTTTCATTTGTCGTAAACATCATGTCATACGATACATTGAACATTATCAGCGACGGAGAGGGTATCTATGGAATAACGTATACAGCTTCACAGAAAATTTCAAAAGTGGTTATTATGCATGGGAAGCGAGTACGCCAAACCTTGGAGGATGAAAGCATGATTTTTGATGATACAGACATCGAAGGAATGATTACTCTTCACAATGACGCATTGGTTATATCTTTACTCGTGCACGATACTGATGTGAGGCGAGTCTTAATCGATCCGGGAAGCTCTGTCAACATCTTCTTGCTAAAATTACTACAAGAAATACAAGCTGAAATGATGATGGTACCTAAGGCACATATATTATCAGGCTTTGATAATATGAATGTGAAAACGATGGGAGAAGTGGTCTTAACAACTTACGCAACGGGGGTTGTTAAAGAAACCAAATTTCAGGTAGTAAATATAGAAATGGCCTATAACCTAATTTTGGGGAGACCATGGATTCATGATATGGATATTGTTCCTTCAACTTTACATCAAGTTATCAAATTTCCATCGCCCTGGGGAGTACGACAAATCCGAGGGGATCAACGAATATCCAGGAGTATCAACGTCGTAGCAGATACGAACTCCGACAAGGTAGTTAAGGGCAACAAAAGTCAAAATTCACTTAAAAAAACAGATTTAGACTCAAGGCCCGATGTTATTCAGGAACCAGAGGAAAATGAAAATATCAAAAAAACAATTGAAGAGCTCGAAGCAGTAGTCTTATCTGAACAATGGCCCGAGAGAAAAGTTTATGTAGGGGTCAACCTAAAGTCTGATATGCGAGGTACGTTAATTGAATTTTTGAAAATTAACGGGGACTGCTTTGCTTGGTCCCATGCTGATATGAAAGGTATACCACCGGAAGTAATGACTCATAAACTCAACGTGGATCCAACCAACATTCCAATCAAACAGAAGAAAAGAAAGCAAGGAGCCTTCAAGAATCAAGTAATTCAAGATGAAGTCGAAAAATTATTACAAATTGGGTCAATTCAAGAGGTAAGGTATCCTGATTGGTTAGCCAACACGGTGGTCGTACCCAAGAAAAATGGTAAGTGGCGAGTTTGTGTAGATTATACTGATCTCAATAAGGCTTGTCCAAAAGATTCTTTTCCCTTACCTCATATATATCAGATAATAGACACCACGGCAGGCCACGAGCTTCTAAGTTTTTTAGATGCATATTCGGGGTACAATCAAATTAAAATGCACCCCGACTATGAGGAAAAGACTTCCTTCGTTACTGACCGGGGACTTACTGCTATGAAGTAATGCCCTTCGGTCTTAAAAATGCTGGTGCAACCTATCAAAGGTTAGTCACCAAAATGTTTCAAGAACATTTAGGGAAAACCATGGAAGTTTATATAGATGACATGCTTGTTAAAACTCAACACTCCAATGATCACATCTCTCATTTATCTGTTGCATTTGAAATTTTACGTAAGTACAATATGAAACTTAACCTAGAGAAATGTGCATTTGGAGTAGCCTCAGGTAAGTTTTTGGGTTTTCTTGTTTCTAACCGTGGCATTGAGGTGAACCCTTCACAGTTAAAGTAATCGAAGAAATACCTGATATCATTACAAATAAAAAGGAGGTTCAAAGGTTGACTGGAAGAATCGCAGCTCTAGGGAGATTTATTTCTAAATCTTCTAAAAAATGCTTTAAATTTTTCTCTGCACTAAAGAAACAAGATCATTTCGAGTGGAACGAAGATTGTCAACAAGCTCTTAAAGATTTGAAAACCTACCTGTCAAATTCGCCCCTATTGGCAAAACCAAGAGAAGGTGAGAAGCTACTAATTTATCTTGCAGTCTCAGAAGTGGTGGTAAGTGCTATTTTAGTTTGTGAAGACCAAGGTAAGCAATCTCCTATTTATTACGTAAGTAAAACTTTATTAGATGCGGAAATCAGGTATCCACAGTTAGAAAAACTAGCATTAGCACTAATTGTGGCATCTAGGAAGCTAAGACCTTATTTCCAATGTCATCCTATCGTTATAGTTACGGCTTTTCCCCTAAGAAACATTTTGCATAAACATAAATTGTCAGGTAGATTAGCAAAATGGGCTATAGAATTAAGTGAATATAAAATAATTTACCAACCTAGAACCGCTATCAAATCCCAGGTACTCGCAGATTCCGTAGCTGATTTTAGTCAGGGGATGCACCTAGAGGCCGAAGAAGAATTACAGGTTTTTAACGGTGCAAACCCAGGGATTTTGATTTTATTTGCTGATGGCTCATCTAATGTGAAAGGGGCAGATTTAGGAATTGTTTTAATCACCAACAGGAGAAATAATTAGACAATCTATAAAATGTCCTTCTATCACTAACAATGAAGCAGAGTGCGAAACTGTGATTACAGGTTTGGAGTTGTCACTCGAACTCGGCATCAAGCAAATTATAATCAAAAGTGATTCGCAGCTAGTAGTAAATCAAGTGCTGGGGACTTTTGTAGCCAGATAAACCAGAATGCAGGAATATCTTGAGAAGGTGCAGGAATTAGTGAGACAATTCAAGACTTGGAAGATAACACAAATTCCAAGGGATGAGAATGCAGAAGCTGGCACTTTATCCAATCATTCATCTATGGTGGATATAGCAAATGACACAAACGCTTCAATTATACATTTATCTCATCCTATTCTTGAGCCTGATAAGAACGAGGTAAATTTTAATCATCTGACATGGGACTGGAGAAATGAAATCATTGCTTTTTTGTAGTACGAAGCCGTACCTAATGATAAAACAAAGGCTCATGCACTACGAAAGAAAGCTGCCCGTTACTGTTTACACCAAGGAAATATTTATCGAAAGATTTTCGGAGGTCCTCTAGCAAGGTGTCTCGGTCCCTCGCAAACGGAGTATGTAATGAGGGAAATACATGAAGGACACTGTGGAAATCAGGGGGGGGGGGGGCGATCATTGGCTAAAACATTGATACATGCTGGGTATTATTGGCCCAAAATGGAAGAAGAAGCAACCGATTTCATATCTAAATGTGATAAATGCCAAAGGTACGGGAACAACATACATAAGCCAGCTGAACTATTACATCCAGTCATAGCCCCATGGCCCTTCCTGAAGTGGGGGATGGATATTGTAGGTCCACTACCACAAGCAAAGGGTCAGGTAAAATTTCTACTCGTGCTTACTGACTATTTCACCAAATAGGTAGAAGTAGGAGCATTCAAACAGGTACGAGAGAAAGAAGTCAAAGACTTTATCTGGAGAAATATAATATGTCGTTTTGGAGTTCCAAAGGAAATCGTGTGTGACAACGGTCCGCAATTCATAAGAGCACAAATTACAGAGTTCTTTCAAAGCTAGCAATCAAGAGAATAACATCGACTCCATATCATCCAGTCGGTAATGGGCAAGCAGAATCCACGAACAAGATAATCATCAATAATTTAAAAAAGAGGTTGCAAGATTCAAAAGGTAATTGGCCCGAAGTGCTTCCAGCTATATTGTGGGCTTATCGGACAACTACAAAAACGAGTACGGGTGAAACTCCATTTTCCATGGTTTAAGGTGCAGAAGCCTTGATTCCCGTTGAAATAGGGGAACCAAGTATAAGGTACGATCAAGCAAGGGAGGATGCAAACAATGAGGAGTTACGAGTTAACTTGGATTTGGTAGAAGGAAGAAGGGAGGCAACATTGATAAGGATGGCAACCCAAAAACAAATGATTGAACGATAATATAATCGGAGGAAACGTCTCAAGTTCTTTAAAACTGGGGACTTCGTGCTCAAAAAGGTATTTCAATCCACGAAGGCTGCTAATTCAGGGAAGTTAAGTCCAACATGGGAAGGGCCATACAAAATTCGGAGTGTGGCAGGCAAAGGAGCGTATGAGTTAGAAACCATGGACGGTGAAACTCTTCCTTCACATTGGAATGATGTACACTTGAAAAAATACTACTTTTAAGGAATTAAATACGTTCAGGTACCTTCATATAGAATTAATTTTTCTCTTTTATGATTTTACTAAGGGTTTTAGATGCTAGGCACGAATCCTAACCCGTACCAAGTGATGAGATACAACATGCATGGCAAAATAGAATACTCATAAATTCTAAGCCTAAGGTTACAAAGATCTGATAGAAATGCATACGGGTAGGCAGTATACATCTAAAAGCCATATTTTTGAGTTCCGTGTATGTTTTGTTTCAGGGAAAGGGTCAACTTACGAGTAACAACCAAACTGCTCAAGGCCTCGTCTTTACAGCACCTGCACACTTGGAGACAACACAATACGGATAGCTTCATGCAAGAAAGTAGATGCGGGACCATAAAAGACGCGGGACCATAAAGACTTACGAGAGTTCAAAGGAAAACTAAAAGCTGCAACAGCTACGAATAGCTACATTTTATCCTTACGGGAGTTCAAAGGAAAACTAAAAGATGCAATAGCTGCGAACAGCTACGTTTTACTCTGCAACAAACATTTTTCAATGTTGGAGACTCTTTCCAAGTCCTTTTTTATACATAGAGATAGGACTACGGTTACATGCTAAAACAGGTTTTAAAGGAAAACCTTGTGTATTTTTTATAAAAAACAATCTGTTGCACAAAAAACAGTTGCGAGGAAGTCATAGACGTACTGTAAGACATGTACCATTCAAAACACTTTACCCCAAGTTCGTGAATAAAAAGATTGGCAAAGTTATTTCATACAGAGAAAAAGAAAAACATGTGTTTCCTATCTCTTCCATTGTATAACACCATTTTATGAAGTTGAGACGTCTTCTTCATTAAGTGCCAATATATAAAAGGGCCCTTTTTTATAATCCTCGTGTTGACAAGTCCACGAGTAGAATCATAAAGCATTTTTAAAAAAGATAAAAATGCAAGAATTATTCTATAAAGTCCTAAATACGCAGATAGGCACGAACAAAAGGACGTACTAAGTAAACTCCTAAAACGAAACAACAAATTTGATCATTCAAATTGCAATTATATTTAAACAAGTTTACCCCATTTTAGGAACTGGGGATTTCGTTACAAAAAATCCTTTTAGGGATTAAAACCACCAGAGGAAAACATATTAAAAAAAATTGTCCATTAATTGATCACTGGAGTGTCAGAGGATGTAGCAGGAGCAGGGGTAGCTTCAAGAACTCCGGGATCTTCAATAACAGCTTCACCATCCACCGGAGTCTCTGCCTCAGAAGTCTCACATACGGGAGAAGGAATACTAATAGGCTGCTCGAGAGTGCTTTCAGGTTGGTTACTTTTTTCAATAACATCTACAATCTTGGCTATTTCAGATTGTAGATTAAAACCCTCTTGAGTAACCTCCAATAACACATCCCGGTGTGATGTAAGAAAGGCCCAGTTGATTTTGTAGTTAACATTCTCTGCAAGAGAGGTATATTCCTTCTCCAAAGCCTCGTAATCCCTCTCCCGCGTAGCAAGCGAATTCCTCATTGTTTCTTGCTCAGTTAGTTGGGAGTCAAGGGACGTCTTGAGAGCGATGTTGGAATCTTCTAAGGCATGGATCTTATCCGAGGAAGTCTTCAAATCGACCCGGGCTTGCCTCAAGCTTTGCTCTAACTCCTTGGCATAATCTTCTTTCCTCTTCAAGAGTTCTTCGAGCTCTTTGATCTTTTCACTCGCCTTTAACAAGGAGTTATTCAAGACGTCCTTGGCATTCCTAACTTGACTCATGGTGGCTTGGGACAATCCTAGGTCAGTTGTTAAAACACGATTCTCCAGCTCCAAATGAGCTTTCTCGTCTCGAAGCTCCTCCACATCCATCAGCGCGCTTTCACATTGCTCCTTCCAATTCTGAGTTTCAAATTGAATCTCCTCAGAAACCTTAGAAGATTCACGAGCTTTTCTCTCCAAGGAAGAGATCCTCCCCATAAGGTCCGTGCTGATTAAGTTAGCCTGCAAATATAGAGGTATAAGAATAAATACCTACGAGGAAGGGGAAGTTAATATTCAAAAAGAAATTACCTTCAGATTCGAATGAACTACGTCGTTCATCAGTGATAAGCAGCTATGGTCTTCCATCTTCCTTCTCTCCAAATCCCCTATCAAAGGCTACAGCCACACATCCGAGCCACCGATATTCCTCAATAACCAGTGAGTAGCAGGTACTTCGAGTGTGACCTTTCTCATAATCATACCACTGCTACTCGGGCCGGTTTCTAAATGTACTAAAGGGGAAGATAGGGGAATAGAAGAAGGAGTGGAAGAAGAAGGAAGAATGGTAGAAGGTACGGGAGCTTGAATAGGAATAGGCTCGGGAGTTTGAATAGATACGGGAGAAGAAATACCCGTTGAAAGTGATGAAGAGGAACCCAATGTAAGGTCAAAAACACTTACGGGCAAAGAAGAAGAAAACAAATTGGGAGAAATGGGAAGTGAGGAGGATAAAGGAACTTCATTTAAAACGGGGCCAGAATCGCTACCTTCAATAAGAAGACGGGGTGTAGGCTCACTAAGATCTATTGGAGTGGGTTCTTCCTCAACCAAAGCAGCCTCAGCTGAAGAGGTATGAGCGGGAGCACTCTCAGTCTCATTTCCACGTCTTCTTATTCTTGGCCTCTCCTTTACCCCCGGGCTAGCATCAGCTGCCAATAACTTTCTCTTTGCTGCTATCAAAGCTTTGGTCTTGTCCAAATCAAGAGCAGCATTGGCAGCAACTCGCATAGAGATAGCTATGTAGGGTTGCATTCCTTTGTTCCCAAATCCTAAAACAAAAGGATATACAAAAAATGAAATCTATATGGTAGGAAACTAAATCTACTACACGCATGTGATCATGAAAACATACGTACCGTGTGTTTTCGCTTTCCAGTTGTTAAGAGAAGAAATAGACTTCCAAGTTATTTCTCTCTGGGAGCCACTTTTAAAATTGAATCTACCCAACCACGGAAGTTGGGAACAGTTTCCACGTCCCCCATAGTTGCTGCAAAGTCCGCAAAAGGAATGAGGTCAAAGAGGAAATCAAAGCCTCTAAAGACAAAAATAAGTGATAACTAGAAAACTTACGTGCAAAGTTCCACTTCTCCGGGAAGAGAATGTTTGTTTCACCTAGCAAATCCACCGTGCGAGCAGCAATATAACAAAGAAACCATCCACGGTCATTAACGTCGTCCAGGTTTACCAAAACCCTTTTTACCCCTTGCAGTTAGGGTAAAGAAATCGTGACGCATCAGGTTCGGATGGTACAAGTGAATGAGGTGAGCCAAGGTGAAATCAACCTTGGCCTTTGCAGACAAAAACCTCAAACAGGCCACTGCCCTCCATACTAATGGGCTAACTGGACCTAAGCAAACATTGAAAAAATGGTAAAAATCGAGGATGACCGGATCTATAACAGGTTTTAGTCCCCAAGTGAATGGATAAGTGTAATCAAATGAATATCCATTCCTAGAAGAAGAGATCCTTTGGTGGATAGTGGGAATGGACACTCGAAGATTTTCTCTCCAATTACATTCCTTCCTAATGGTTGGAATTGAGAGTTCAGTTACAAGAGAAACATAAGCATCAAGTTTATCTAACTTTTCCGCTTGTTTCAAGAGTGACGTTTTATCGCTCGAGAAGGATAAATCACTGGGAACAATGTCCTCAATCGTAGGTTCTGAAAAAGGGCTAAAAAGTTCTTTACCTTTAGAGGGAGAAACTTTAGAAGAAGAACTTGAGATATTCGGGTTTGGAGAAGAAGGGGTATTACCAGTTAACCCCTCACGTGATGACCTTGAAGAACGAAGTCTTCCCTCTTTGTCTTTGCTAAGCCTGAGTGAAGAAGGTGCATTAGGAAACTGAGCAAAGTTCGGAATCTTTCTTGGGTTAGATTTTGAAGATGCCATTGCCGATTGAAATTTTTTCTTAGAATAAGGGAATAAGGATTACTGGATGCAGAAGAAAGTTGAAGATTCAGGGTATGGTAAAGAGGCAACTAGTAAAACTAAAGAGGTATAAATGAAAAACTATATTAAGGAGAACTGTCACTTCTCGAAAAGAAAGGTTAAGAAAGCCTAGAAAAAAGGGTGTAGGGCTGCAGGGTCAAATCAGAAGGCAACACGTGTAAAGAGCATTAAATGACGGAGACAATTGAAGCGCCAACACTGACACAACATTTATGATTTCAAAAATTCCCTTTTGTAAGAAACCACTTCCCATATATTTAAATGATAAATAAATGGAAAATGGGGGGACTATCTGTATTGGGAAAAAACTTTTTATGGCGTGGCAAGACACGTGGAATATCAAACAAATAATTTTATTATTCTGAGGAGAAGATACGAAGGAGTAAAATAGGCACGGGGTGAAATTTAATTAAGAAGGCTCGTACGTACTTGATTAAGAAGTCTCGTACCTATTTAAAACAGGTAAGAACGTAATTACGAAGATGAAGAACATCAACGGAAAATAGACACGAGCTTCGTATCTATTCAAAATATCCAGAAGCAACGGGTCAAAAAGCATTTGAATCATGGATATGAAGGCAAAAAGGAGTCTAAATTCAATCATTAAATACCCTATACGTTAGAGGATCGACATTTATTAAAAATGATTGTGTAACAACCTATTTAATGTCATTTATTGCTCATTAAATCTCACGTTTTATTCCTCCCTCTAGAGTCAGCTATAAGAGGAGGAAGTTAAACCCATTGTAACACACATTAGTCACTCAAATGCAATCTTTCTTACTGTCTATTCTAAATATTGAAAGCCTATTACAATTTTTCGGTCTCTTGATTATCAGTAACCCGATTTTTCTATTATTTTCTAGTTTTAATCGAAGTTCAATATTTTGGTTAAACAATGATGATCCGTAATAGACGGTCAAATACTAAATAACAACCACGATATATAAACGGATGGTCCTATGACTACAATCCTAGTATACTAGGTATGATTTATTTCCACTCCTAGTTACTGCTAAAATATTAACCAGTACGAAGTATAATACATAGGTATAATGTGGAATGGATAAATTCACTGGTTGAAAGATTGGCCGTCTATGAATATTATAAACTTTATAAAATTAACCCCTAAATGAATCAAATATAGGGAATTAATCAGTGTGGTTACAAACTAAGTCTAGTGTACCCAATGACTACATTCAATGACTACATTATGATAGAGCCTAGTAAATTATAAATGTGAATATATGCTATTGGTGTGTCATATACTATTGTAAAATGTCATATACTGTATTACGCGGCATTTATATCGGTCTATATTCATAATATTAATTTATAATTCAATACTAACTATGATATAACTAGGGTCATTTCCCATTAAAATGGACATATAATCATTAGGATTATTGTTATCCATAACCAACTATAGGGTACCAACTTATGCGTATTTGACCATTAGATACCAAATAATATGGATAGACAATAGGCCGATGTGTCCTCCATATCATAGCATGGGGTTTGAATGTTAAACTAATATCACTAATAATTAATAACTCAACCGTATTTAATTTGACACTTATGATATATAATCAGGAATTATTTATATACTAGGATCATACGCATCGGCCTATAGTAACCATATATACTATTCGTAATTAAATTAATACGTATTATATACGTTCTGTATGTGATAATTTACTCTTCCTGTATAATGTTATCTTTAACATAAGCCTATGAACTTATGTGGGGTATGAATACTGTTATTTATTAACAATATGTCATTGAAATATTATCATTTAGTTTAAAGAGTCATATATTAGTCATACGTTCATTTATATATGTAAAATTGATAAGCGTAATATAGTGAATATCATATTTTATGCATATAATATGACTGATAGGCTTATATGAGTCCACTGGTACATTACTCCTCCGGTCACCTCAATAAACGTTTAGTTTTATGTATGGGACCTTATATATACGTGTTATAACATGGAAAAGGGAATATGTATATCATATTCTATATATTACTCAGGTATACGATGAAATAACATCTATTCTCTATTGAAGTGTTGCCTCATCCTCTTGATCGAACCATTGTCTGTATCAAATGTTGAGAATCGTCATTAACCAATCATGTATCGGACGCACCATCCCTTGAAGTAAGTAAGGAGATTTTTAGTTGCAATTCCATGTTCAAATTCATCTAGTAGACATGTAAGTAAAGGATAAACCATAAGACGTAGTGGGTTGTACAATGAGTCATGCCTGGAGGGAAAGGAATCTGTGACCACATAATTTAACATGCGGCCGCAGATGGGGAACGTGGTCCGCATGTTTCTATTGTGCACCCGCAAAAGAGGAGTGCAGCCCGCACAATTTGACTTGTGGCCACAACTTTGAGTCCCAAAAATATTAATTCTCTGATGACAGATAATGTGCTGATCTGCGGCCGCATGAGGAAATCTCCGATCCGCACAATTTGCGTAATACCGTAGTCATAGCTAATACGGGCCTATAGATATATTTTTCCATAACTAATCAATAGGGTTATACGTCAATGATTATGTATTATATAATCATTGACGTATAAGCTAAACAGGTCAATTACAATTTATGTATAAATACGTCAGTTTAAGATCATATGGTTGATCTTATGTGCTGATTGACCTTATTCGGATGTCATACGTAATTGACCCAATTTATTGGGCTGTTCAATATCTTACGGATATTTAGTACATTCACGGCCCGACATTATACGATTATCCGTCTATAGTTATGTAATCCTATATAAACGTATTTTTCTCACAATAAATGGTCAACCTAAAAATTCAACTACGATATGTGTATATCACATTGTATATTATATACATTAGTGTATATCACACACAGATTCTTAAGGATGTCTGTGTATATCACTTTGTATATTGTGTATACAACATAATTGTTTTATGGGCTCTCATGTATCTCACATTGTATATTGTACATATAACATAATTTTTTATGGATATACACAGATACACATAATATACATGAGATATCGGTAATATACATAGAGATATACACGGGTTACAATTTTGGTATACACATGTTCGATATGCTATACATTGTGATATACAAATAATATAATATTTTTATTGTGATATACATTGATAAAAAGGCAGCAATAACTATATATATAATTTTATATTATTGATATACAAAGACATCTTCTCTTTAGCTTTCAGCTTTCTCAAATATATATTTTGAGGTCCTTATATATTGGACATATCCTGCAGAGTGTATCTGGCATAGTTTTCAGGATGTTTATTTTTTAACTTTTTAAACGGTTTGTGATGTGATTTCAGATCACTCTCTTCTCAGGCTTCATCAGCTATGAAATGGTCCGAGATGCATACAATGGTAAAATGTACTCTTCCAATATGTAGTCTTATGATTGGTTGCAGCATTATAAATCTTTCCTATGTCCTGCTATTCAAGTTTCCTTCAATCAATCTATATGCCAAACTGGTGGACAAATGAGATTTTTCTACTTGTCATGCTCCTATTGCACTTATCAAACTGATCTCTATGATAACTCTTACTAGATTGATTTACTGAGATTTCAGTGTGCTACAATCAAAGGAGGCTCCTGTATTTGTGTGATTTCACTTTGAAATATGATTTGCCACCCAGGACTCCAATATGATCATCAGGAGGTGGAGAAATACAGTGCCAATTGCAGCTACTTAACAATTGTGTAACTTCCTATGACAACCACATGAACGGAAGGTCTTGTGATTATAACCGTATTAGTCAAATGGACTTATAATACGATTGTAGTCATAGGACCACCGTATTAGTCATATGACTACAACCATATTAGTCAATTACATAAGTCCATGAATATAAACCCTAGGGTTTATTAAACATAGTCATAGAAAGAAATTATCGTATTGGGAGTAAATTGGGACTATGGATCATAATGAAGAGTAAATACGTATGGTCATTGTAATAAACAATCATACACGAATATGAGGTATCATAAATATGTCGTAGTTGTAATTTATATAGCTGACTAATCATAATTCCTATGACTTATGTGGTTGTCTATGAATATGATTTCATCCATATACTAGGACGCATCGGCCTACGACAACCACATAAGTCCATTGGACTAATACGATTGTAGTCATAGGAACTTCCGTTTAGATATCGTGGTCCATTGGAATCGATATGTGAACATAAGTAAATTATGTTAACATATCAAGATATGAAGTGAACAAAAGTGACATCCAGTGTTGCAATAACTATAGAGGCATCAAATTACTAAGACACACCATGAAAGTATGGGAGCGGGTGGTTGAGGCGAGGGTGAGGGTGATAACGTCAATCTCGGTGAACCAGTTTGGTTTCATGCCGGGCCGCTCCACCACAGAAGCTATCCACCTTGTCAGGAGATTGGTGGAAATGTTTAGGGACAAGAACAAGGACTTGCATATGGTGTTTATCGACTTGGAGAAGGCATACGACAAAGTTCCAAGAGAGGTATTATGGAGGTGCCTGGAGGCGAAGAGCGTGTCGGAGGCCTACATTAGGATGATCAAGGATATATACGATGGTGCTAAGACGAGGGTTAGGACAGTGGGTGGCGACACAGAGCACTTCCCGGTGGAAATGGGGCTTCACCAAGGATCGACGCTCAGCCCCCTCCTATTTGCTTTGGTGATGGATGCTCTAACTCGGCATATCCAAGGAGACTTGCCATGGTGTATGCTATTCGTTGACAATATTGTCTTAATAGACGAGTCGAGGGTCGGTGTTAACGAGAGGTTGGATGTTTGGAGACAAACCCTCGAGTGAAAGGGTTTCAGACTAAGTAGGTCTAAGACTAAATACTTGGAGTGCAAGTTTAGCTCCGAGTCGTGCAAAGAAAGAGCTGGTAGGGACGTGAGGCTTGGTTCTCAGGTCATCGCCAAGAAGGACAGTTTCAGATATCTTGGGTCGGTGATCCAGGGTGACGGAGAGATCGACGGGGATGTCACTCACCGAATAGGGGCTGGGTGGTCGAAATGGAGGCTTGCGTCGGGAGTCTTGTATGACAAGAAAGTGCCACAGTATCTCAAGGGGAAGTTTTATAGAGCTGTGATTAGACCAACAATACTATACCGGGCGGAGTGCTGGCCATTGAAGAATTCCCATATCTAGAGAATGAAGGTAGCGGAGATGAGGATGCTCAGGTGGATGTGTGGGCACACCAGGTTGGATAGGCTCAGGAATGAAGTTATTCGGGAAATGGTAGGGGTAGCCCCAATGGATGAGAAGCTGCGAGAAGCGAGACTCAGGTGGTTCGGGCATGTGGGGAGGATAAGTCCCGATGCACCGGTGAGGAATTGTGAGCGGCTGTCGGTAGTTGGCGCGAGTCGTGGCAGAGGGAGGCCCAAGAGGTACTGGGAGGAGGTGATTAGGCAGGACATGACTATTATGCGAATTTTTGAGGACATGGCTCTGGATAGGAAAGTTTGGAGGTCTAGTATCAAGGTTGCAGGTTAGGGGCTTCTATTATTTCGCGGGATAGGGATGAGTCGGGGGAGGGTTCCCGATAGGTTAATATCTCTGTGAGTACTCCTAAAATTACTAATGCCTTTTGTTCATGTTGTTGCTTTGTTTACTTTGCCCTTTTATATGTCAGCTTTTTGTGGTTTATTCTGGAGGCACTAATGCTTTTTCTTTTGTTTTTTTTTTCCTTTTCTCGATCTTTCGCCGAGGGTCGATTGGAAACAACCTCTTTGCCCTATCGGGTAGGGGTAAGTCCTGCGTATATATTACCCTCCCCAGAACCCACTCTGTGGGACTATACTGGGTAGCTGTTGTTGTATATCAAGATATGAAGTATACCACATAAGTCCTAATATTGAACATAAGGTCCTATTTATACGTCAAGATATTAATACGCCCTTTATGCGTCCATACGGATAACTTATTTCATCGGTCGTGTTATATGGTTTCAGACGGTCCATACGCATCGGCCTACGACAACCACATAAGTCCATTTGACTAATGCGATTGTAGTCATAGGAACTTCCGTTTATATATCGTGGTTATTATTTAGTAATTGACCGTCTATGAATATTATTTCATTCATATACTAGGGTCATACGCATTGGCCTATAGCAATAATATAAACCACATATGCATCGGCCTACAACATAGAATATATGAAATGATAATCCCAAATTTACTAGGCCCGTTACCACTAAAATATTTTATACGTTTGAATTTGGTCATATCGGCCTAGTAAATTATGGTAACGTGAATAACCAATTATCCCACCTTTAGTTAATACAGACCAATCGTACTAAATTTTAGTGTAAGGAGACTATTACTATTACTAATTTATGTGTTATGGCCCTAGTAATAGGACATAGGTAAGTATAATGGAGAATTTATTTAATTACTAAGTGTAATAAATTGTTGGTATTATTAAATAACAATGCAAAGTAAAGATTTATTTATGGTCCCTTTTCTTTCTTTTTTCTTCTGAAAGATAAAGTGGAAAGTTTTAGTACTAGGAAGTTCATATGACCCCTAATTAATATAAATAATGATTAATTAGGTATGTATTACGAGTATATACATAATGTATGTAAGACATGAGTTCAATGAACTATATAATCAATGTATTTGATAGCATATTAGTATATTTCTTTTACGAATGTGAGCTATACTAGTATTACACAACATAGATATAGGAAATATCCATACGTTTAGTATTTGATACACCTTTCTACACTCAGTATATCATGATGTACATAATAATACCAATATACGATATTATCAAGGGTGTGTTTGGTATGAAGGAAAACATTTTCTGGAAAATGTTTTCCAATTTTCCCATGTTTGGTTGGTTTAAATGTTTTGGAAAATATTTTCCTTATCAATTCATTTTCCTCCAATTGGAGAAAAATGTTTTCCTTATCAAAAGAAGGGAAAACATTTTCCAAAGCTCCTTCTCAACCATTCTCACCCGCACCAACCCACCCCACCCCCTCTCCAAAAAACAGTTTTTTTTAGAAAAATTTCAGTTTTTCCGTTACCATTCACCCTACTACCCCTCCACCCCACCCAGCAAAAAAAAATTTCTTTTGCCTTAATTTTTTTTCTATAATTTTAAATTTCTGTTTTCTTATTTTTCTGCACCACCCACCCCCACCCCCTACCCCCTACCCCCCCATTTTCCCTCCCCCCCCCCCGGAAAAATTTTAAAATATATTTTTCAGTTTTTAATTTTATTATTTATCATTTAAAGGCTCAATATTTTACAAGTTCCAAAATTATGAGATCGAAAGTTTACGGGTTTAGAAATTATAAATTTACCGATTTGAAAATACGCGATTTTTGCGTTAAAAACTAAAGCATCACATTAGTTCCTTTAGATTGTGTCAATTTTTAGAGACTTCGGGAAGGGGAGGGGTGGGGGAGGGGTAGGAGAGTTGCAAAAAAAATATTTTTCTAAAAAACTATTTTTTACTCTCTAACCAAACATAAAAAATATTTTCCGCAAAATGTTTTCCACTTACCAACCAAACAAGAGAAAATAAGTGATAAAATCACTCATTTTCCATGAAAACATTTTCTAGGAAAATATTTTCCATGAAAAATATTTTCCTTCATACCAAACACACCCCAAATATGTCAGCTATATACGGACTTATCCTGCATTGATTATAGTATATGGAATATTAACAATACCGTCGTTGATATATCGTCCTTTTCGATATATATCAGCATAATAGGACTAATATCGCTCGGGTGATATTATTTCGTTGATTGACTAATGCCATTATGTGGTTCATATCGTTGTCAATTACTCCTATTTGATTGTAGCCATAAACGTCAATTCAGGTATTACAATACTATCATAAATCCTTAGCCACAGGTTATATCTAGGGACGAATAATATCCCTAGATACTGTAGCAAGATAGGTTTCTAAAATACTAATTCGATATTTCATTCATATACTTCCATATTTCATAGGAAATTACGATCAATTGATCGTTATATAGGTAATCCAATTAGTAATCCTGTTAATTAGATTGTATTAATCATATTTATAGACTAAAATAATCGGCCACCTTTCATTGACATCACGTAGGACTCTCCTTATATTAATAGTCAAACTAACGGAATGGAATATGGAAATACGTTCATACTATGGTGATTCATCCACTTGGTTATATATGACATACCCTAAATACACACGGCCGATTATTACACCATTGCAAGGACTTATGTAGTGTTATGATGATTCATAAACACTACGATATATAGTATATGAATTATGATTAGTAATCAATCCAACGTATGTCTATTTGAGCCGAAAGGCTGTGCGTATGAGAAGATTAATAGTATGAACGTATCTTAATATGGAGTTGAATAACATTGTACCTCCAATATTTTATTCACCGATGATATGAATATCGTATCATTATCTAAATAACTAGGGTATTTAGAATATCTATCGGGGTTTGTTGAACATATAGTTGATGAAATAATATCGGAACGAATTGTATAATCTTCTCGCCCTAGTTCCTTATATTAACGCACAATCCTGTTATGCGCCTAGTTACTACTAATACCATTTTGCATTACTCCTTTGTTAAGTTCTCATGACTAGTCCATTTACTAATAAGCAATCATAATGGCCATTGACATTACACTATTAATGTATGGCTAAATGCGATAGTTAAAGTGATATACTATGAACCGTTTGATAAAGTAATCATAGATATACAGTCAATTATGTACTATTACTTCAACCTATTAACACAATTTAGACTAAATTATGATATATGGACTACTTTTATATATCGTATAACTAATATTTACGAATGTTCATTATTATTGTAGGAATATTAAATGATTAGTCCATAACGGAAAAGATATAAGGCCATTAGGTATTATGGATTTTAGGGTTATGGAAATATCATGTGTGTTCCTTTATATTGATCCATATATTGATCCTTGTTCCATATTATGACTAATACGATTGTAGTCATAGGACTTTAGTGTGATAGTAATATCCACGATTGATATTATAATTTTAATCCTAATAGCTATTATTGTGACGATCCGTCCCGTCGTCACGGGAATTACCACCCCGTTACCTTTCATTTATATGTTTCATGTTTCTATATCGTTGTTTGAGACTATCGGGTGAGTTAGGAGTGATTCTGGTTGAAAATGAGGCAAATAGCCTTTTGAAATGAAGCTTGGTTATGAAAAATCAACCTGGAGTTGACTATGTAGTTAGAGGGCTCGGAATCAAATTCTGATGATTTGGTTAGTTCCGAGAGGTGATTTGTGACTTAGGGGGGCGATCATAATTGAATTTGGAGGTACGGTGTAGAAATAGGCTTGAATTGGCTAAGGTTGAATTTTGGCAAAATCCGAATAGTAGGTGAGATTTTGATCCGGGAGTCGGAATGGAATTCCCACAGTTGCAATAGCTTCGTTAGGTGATTTTGGATATGTCTGCAAATTTTCAGATCATTCAGACGTCGTTTGGTCGGGTTTTTGATTGAATATTAGTTTCGGAAGTTTGAGTTGAATCCTAGGCTTAAATCCACTATTATTTGATGATTCGTGTGTTTCACGGTGTGTTTTCATGATTGAAAAAAGTTCGTATGGTGATTTAGAGTATAATTGTATTTTTTGGTTGAGGTCCCGGGGGCCGCGGGGTGAGTTCGTGAGGTTAACAGAAGGATTTTTGTGTAATGGAAGCTACGTACTGTCGTAAATTGCAGCAGTATTTCCGCTTCTGTGGATGGGGAACCGCAGGAGCGGAACCGTAGGAGCGGAATTCGTCTCGCAAAAGCGAAAATGGAGCTAGCCGGGTAGTTCCACAGAAGTGGATGCAACAGCGCAGAAGCGGGCTCGCTTCTGCGAACAAGAGGCCGCAGAAGCGAAGGCAGGCGGCTGGGAGAGAAATCGCAGGAGCGGAGAGGTTTCCGCATAGGCGGTCTCGTAGGTGCGAGACCTGGACCGCAGAAGCGAATTTAGTCAGTTAAGTGGCGAATCACAGAAGTGACAGTTTTGTCGCAGGAGCGGACTCGCTGGTGCGATTCTATGTCCGCAGAAGCGGAAATCGTATCAGTAAAAATTAGAAATCACAAGTTAAAATTTCAGAAAAAGTCGTAACACGCTAAGGCATATTCTAAGAAGCGATTAAGGGCGATTTTCAGAGGAAATCAAAGGGATTCTTCAAGAAATCATTCATGGACCTAAATTATGTCATTTCCTTGCTACATTATGGTGTTTATACCTGAAATTGGAGGAATTAGGGTGCATTAATGGAGGTTTTCACTCTAGGCCTGGGTTATGGAAAATCAATGATTTGAATGGGCAAACTGAGTCCGATTTTGGTAAATTTTATATGCATGGACTCGTGTTGAGTTAAGAATTTCGAATATGTTACTTTCGTAATTTTCGAGAAGCGTACCAAAAGTCGAGTTTTGGCAACTTTGTAGTTTTTGGGTTTAATTTGAATTGTTTTGACTGGGTAACGTCCCATTGGCCTATTTTGATGTATTTCTATTGAATTTGATCAAATTCTACACCTGTGGAGGCCGATTCTCGTGGAAAGGTAATTGCGGACTAGTCGTCGAGCCGAGTCGAGGTGAGTAATGGGTGTGGGTGATGACCAACGGGTTCGAAACCTCGGTATACCACTTTGTGACGTTGTATTGAGGCGAGACACATACTCTCCTATGAGTGCGGGGTCGAATGTGATTGGGGACTATGGCTTAGTCTGACCTGTTGATATTGTAGTGTGTTGTTAGCTACTATTGAGCCGGTGAACCTCCTACTTGGATGGTTGTGTATATCTTTGGGCTGTGAGCCAGTTACTCGGATCCTGCGAGGATCGATACCATTGTTTCTATGGTATTGACATGCTATTTTGATACCAGTCCTGAGCTATAACTGGTTAAATGGTTTTCCAAACTCTGGAATTTTTGATGTACTGTTTTCTATTGAAAAATTATACAAAGAGTTTTCAAATACTATTTTTGAGCCTGTGAGGCTGCATTGCATTATAGCTGACTGGTAGTGGATCGGGTTGCGCGCCGCAGCGTATCATTATATTGTGCTTGGGCTGTTGGAGCCCCTCCGGAGTCTGAACGCCCACAGTGAGCAAGGGTACCCAAATGGATCGGGCTACGCGCCGTAGCGGTCATATTCATGCATTGCATTGCATTTAGCTACACCTTTTAGCTGTTATTTTGTTAGATGTTATATTGTTAGCTGGTATTGCTGGTATATATACTGTTCATATTGATACTGTTGTAGGGTATTTTATTTTATAGCTTTACTTAGTGCTATATTGGGTATTCTTACCTTGGCTGTCTTGCCACTGCTTATTACCACTGAGTCTGGAAGTACTTACTTTACTCCCTGCACCTTGTGTGCAGATCCGGGTACATCGCAGCAGACCTGACCCGGTAGCTTCTTGGAGTTATTTTCTGGATAGTCAAGGTAGCTGCCTCATTTGCAGGACCTGACTCTCTTTCCAACTTATCTGTATTCCTGCTTTTACTCTATTTCCTTACTTGAGCTTAGTTATAGACACTATTATACTTTGTATACTCTGTAAAGGCTCATTACTTGTGACTCTTGGTCTTTGGGAGGTTTTATTAGTTTGGGATGTGATCCCCGTGTTTGGATATTTTTCTTTATGATTATTCTATCTTGATTATGCTTAAAAGTGATTAAATGTAAGATGCTAGCTCCGTGAATCTTTGTTGATTGGTCGGGCTGACCTAGTAGTGTGTTGGGCGCCATCACGACCGGGTTTGGGGTCGTGACAAGTTGGTATCAGAGCCTAGGTTACTAAGCCTCATGAGTCTTGAGCCGGTTAGTAGAGTCTTATGGATCGGTACGGGGATGCCTATACTTATCCTTGGGAGGCTGCGAACCTTTAGGAAACACTTCACATTTCTTGAACTATGTCGTGCGATATTGTTGTTTTGAGAACTGAACTTCTGCATTTTATTCTCTCGCAGATGGCGAGAACTCGAGCTTCAGAATGAGGTGGACGACCTCCATTGCCACCTTCTAGAGGTCGTGGGCGCGGTCGTGGTAGAGGTAGAGGTAGGGCAGCCGAGACAGTGCTAGTTGACCCGCCCGTTATACCTATTCAGGAGCAGTCCCCAGTAGTTGATGCTCCAGCAACCCCAGTCCAGGCCCAGACTGTATCTATTGCTATTCGTGGTCTTCAGGAGACTTTGGCCCAGATATTATCGGTGTGTTCCGTATTGGCTCAGGTAGTATCAGCTACCGCTACTGCAGCGACATCCTAGACAGGGGGTGGTCAGCAGACCCCTACTGCTCGCACACCTGAGCAGGTGGTTCAGGGACTTCAGACGCCGGAGGCGGTCCTAGCTCAGGTAGTTGCTCCAGTTATTCCAATTGCACCAGCTCCAGAGCATGTGGTTCAGGTTATGCCCGATGACGAGCAACGTCGTCTAGAGAGATTTGGTAGACTCCACCCACCCCATTTTAGTGGTACTGAGGGCGAGAATGCCTAGTGTTTCTTGGATAAGTTCCAGAGGATGCTACGTATAGCTGGTATTCTTGAGTCCAGTGGGGTTTCTTTCACTACTTTTTCAGATTACTGGTCCAGTGTTCGATTGGTGGGAGGAGTTTGAGAGGCGTAGGCCTACAGGACCAGCACCTCTTACCTGGCAGCAGTTTTCTACTCTATTCTTGGAGAAGTATGTACCTTAGTTATGTCGTGAGGAGATTCGTCGCAAGTTTGAGTGGTTGGTACAGGGCGACATGTTAGTGACCTAGTATGAGCTGAGATATACACAGTTGGCTAGACATGCCACATGGATGATCCCGACTGATCGGGAGAGGATTATGAGGTTCATTGATGGCCTCAACTACTCCATTCACATTCTTATGACCCGAGAGAGAGTCCTATCATCATCTTTTGAGTAGGTTGTGGATATGGCACGCTCCATTGAGGCGGATCATCGCCGGGAGCGGGAGGAGAGAGAGGCCAAGAGGCCTCGAGATTCTGGTAGCTTCAGCGGTGCTCCATCTAAAGGGCATTTCCAGCAAGACATGGGTCGCTCATCTAGACCTTCTCATTTAGGCCGTCCTGAGCAGAGCGGAGCTTCTTCTGGTCGTGGTCGCCAGGGATTCCAGTAGGGTCAGTATTCACTTAGTGCCATCCCAGCTCAGAGTTCAACACCTTCTACTTCTTCAGCCCAAGGTTCGTCCGCGGCGAGGGGTTCCCTTCAATCCCCTTCTCCAGCACCAGGTAGCTGTTTTGAGTATGGAGAGTTTGGCCACATGAGGAGGCAGTGCCCTCGACTTCGTAGGGACAGGGCTCAGCAGAGGGATCAGCTCTTCTCTTCAGCACCATCTCAGGCTAGTAGAGGTGGAGGTCAGTCTTCTCGTAGTCGTCCTAGAGGCGAGGAGCGATCCAGTGGAGGCCAGGAACGATTCTATGCACTTTCTGACAGGCGTGATGCAGTTGCCTCCGATGTAGTGATTATAGGTATCATTTCTGTCTGTCATAGAGATTCCTCTGTTCTATTTGATACCGGGTCCACATATTCGTACGTGTCTTCTTATTTTGCACATCACTTGGGTGCGACCCGTGGTAGTCTTGATTTGCCTGTTCATGTATCCACCACCGTGGGTGATACGATTGTTATGGATCATGTCTATAGATCCTGTGTTATTTCTATTGGGGGTCTGGAGACCCAGATGGATCCATTATTGTTAGGGATGGCAGACTTCGATGTGGTATTGGGCATGTGTTGGTTGTCTCCGTGCCATGCTATATTGGACTGTCATGCTAAGACAGTTACGTTGGCTATTCCTGGTGTTCCTCAGATTGAGTGGCGGGGTTTGACTGATTTCGTCCCTAGCCGTGTTATTTCGTTCTTAAAGGCTCGGAGAATGGTTAAAAAGGGGTGTTTATCGTATTTAGCATTTGTGCGAGATGTGGGAGCTGAGCCTCCTAGCATTGATTATGTACCTGTTGTGAGGGACTTTCCAGATGTTTTCCCCTCAGACCTGCCGGGTATGCCACCGGACAGGGACATTGATTTTGACATTGACTTGGTGCCGGGCACTCAGCCCATTTCTATTCTTCCTTATCGGATGGCACCAACTGAGATGAAGGAATTGAAAGAACAGCTTCAGGAGCTTTTGGATAAGGGATTCATTCACCCTAGTGTGTCCTCGTGGGGTGCACCAGTGTTATTTGTTAAGAAGAAAGATGGTTCCATGCAGATGTGTATTGATTATAGACAATTGAACAAGGTAACAGTGAAGAACAACTACCCTATACTGCGCATTGATGATTTATTTGATCAGTTACAGGGTGCGAGAGTGTTTTCTAAGATTGATCTTCGTTCATGCTATCATCAACTGAAGATAAGGGACTTTGATATTATGAAGACTGCATTCGGGACTAGATATGGCCACTATGAGTTCCTTGTGATGTCTTTTGGGCTGACCAACGCCCCAGCAACATTCATGCATCTGATGAACAACGTGTTCAGGCCGTATTTGGATTCATTTGTGAACGTGTTCATTGATGACATTCTAGTCTACTCCCGTAGTCAGAAGGAGCATGCTCAGCGTTTGAGTGTTGTGTTGCAGAGATTGCGGGAGGAGAAGTTGTATGCTAAATTCTCCAAGTGCGATTTTTGGCCCGAGTCAGTAGCATTTTTGGGTCATGTGGTGTCTCGTGATTGTATTTAGGTTGATCCGAAGAAGATAAAGGTGGTGCAGAGCTGGCCTAGACCGTCCTCATCTACAGAGATCAGACGTTTCCTTGGTTTAGCGAGGTATTATCGCCGGTTTGTTCAGGGATTTTCATCCATTGCTTCTTCTTTGACTAAGTTGACTTAGAAGGGTGTACCATTCGTGTGGTCGGATAAGTGCGAGGAGAGCTTTCAGAGGCTCAAGACAGCTTTGACCACAGCTCTAGTATTAGTGTTGCCATCAGCTTCAAGTTCATATAATGTATATTGTAATGCCTCGAGAGTGGGGATAGGTTGTGTATTGATGCAGGAGGGTAGAGTGATTGCTTATGCTTCTCGACAGTTGAAGCCTCATGAAAAGAACTACCATGTTCATGATTTGAAGCTAGCTGCCATAGTTAATGCCTTGAAGATTTGGAGGCACTATTTGTACGGCGTGTCTTGGGAGGTGTATACCGATCATCGTAGTCTCCAGCATTTGTTCAAATAGAGGGATCTTAATTTGAGGTAGCGGAGATGGCTTGAGTTGCTCAAGGATTATTACATTACTATTCTATATCATCCGGGGAAGGCCAATATGGTGGCCGATGCTTTGAGCTAGAAGGCGGTCAGTATGGGCAGCTTGGCATATATTCCAGCTGAGGAGAGATCATTTGCTTATGATGTTCAGGCGATAGCCAATCAGCTAGTGAGGTTAGACATTTCGGAGCCCAGCAAGATGTTGGCTTGTGTTGTATCTCGGTCTTCCCTATATGATCGTATTCGTGAGCGCCAGTATGATGATCCACACTTGCTTGTACTTAAGGACAGAGTTCAGCATGATGATGCTAGAGATGTTACTATTGATAGTGATGGCGTATTGAGGATGCAGGGTTGGATATGTGTGCACAATGTTGATGGCCTTCATGAGTTGATATTAGAGGAGGCACATAGCTCGCGGTATTCTATTCATCCAGGAGCCGCGAAGATGTACCAAGACTTGAAACAACATTATTGGTGGATAAAGATGAAGATGGACATTGTTAGACATGTAGCACGGTGCCTCACTGTCAGCAGGTTAAGTATGAGAATCAGAGGCCCGGTGGCGTGTTTCAGCGCATTGATATTCCTGAGTGGAAGTGGGAAAGGATCACTATGGACTTTGTTACTAGACTCCCTCGGACAGCGAGGAAGTTTGATTCTGTTTGGGTGATTGTGGATAGGCTGATCAAGTCAGCTCATTTCATTCCTGTGTGTACTACGTACTCCTCAGAGCGGTTAGCTCAGATATTCTTTCGGGAGATCGTGAGATTGCATGGGGTTCCAGTTTCTATCATATCAAATAGAGGTACTCAGTTTACTTCGTAGTTCTGGAGGACATTTCAGCGTGAGTTGGGCTCGCAGGTAGAGTTGAGTACTGCATTCCATCCTCAGACGGACGGACGGACAGTCCGAGCGTACTATTTAGATCTTAGAGGATATGTTGAGAGCTTGTGTTATTGACTTCGGTGGTTCATGGGCTGATTATTTGCCTCTCGCAGAGTTTGCCTATAACAACAGCTACCAATCCAGTATTCAGATGCCGCCGTATGAGGCTTTATATGGGAGATGGTGTAGATCTCCAGTTGGTTGGTTTGAGCCTGGTGAGGCGAGGTTATTGGGGACGGAGTTAGTCCAGGGTGCTTTGGATAGGGTGAAGGTTATTCAGGAGAGACTTCGCACAGCTCAGTCGCGCCAGAAGAGTTATGCAGACCGGAAGGTTCGGGATGTGTCTTATTCTGTGGGTGAGAAAGTCTTACTGAAGGTTTCGCCGATGAAAGGCGTCATGAAATTTGGGAAGAAAGGAAAGCTCAGTCCGAGATTCATTGGTCCTTTTGAGATCCTCAGGAGAATTGGAGAGGTGGCATATATGCTTTCTTTGCCACCTAGTCTATCAGGAGTTCATCCAGTGTTTCATGTATCCATGCTCCGGAAATATGTTGGCGACCCATCGCATGTGTTGGACTTTAGCACTATTAAGCTTGATGATGACTTGACCTATAATGTGGAGCTTATAGCTATATTGGGTCGTCAGGTGAGGAGATTGAGATCCAAGGACATTGCATCAGTTAAGGTTCAGTGGAGAGGTCGACTCATGGAGGAGGCCACTTGGGAGATCGAGCGGGAGATGCGGAGCAGATATCCTCACTTATTTGAGTCTTCGGGTATGTTTCTTGACCCACCCGAGGATGAGCGTTTGCTTAAGTGGGGAAGAATATGACGACCCGGCCCGTCGTCACGGGAATTACCATCCCGTTACCTTTCATTTATATGTTTCATGTTTCTATATCGTTGTCTGAGACTATCGGGTGAGTTAGGAGTCATTTTGGTTGAAAATGAGGCAAATAACCTTCTAAAATGAAGCTTCGTTATGAAAAGTCAACTTGGAGTTGACTATATAGTTAGAGGGTTTGGAATCGAACTTTTATGATTTGGTTAGTTCCGGGAGGTGATTTGTGACTTAGGGGAGCGATCGGAATTGAATTTGGAGATACGGTGTAGAAATAGGCTTGAATTGGCTAAGGTTGAATTTTGGCGAAATCTGAACGGTAGGTGAGATTTTGATCCGGGGGTTGGAATGGAATTCCGACAATTTTTGTAGCTTCGTTATGTGATTTTGGATATGTCTGCAAAATTTTCAGGTCATTCGAACGTTGTTTGGTTGGGTTATTGATTGAATGTTAGTTTCGGAAGTTTGAGTTGAATCCTAGGCTTGAATCCGCTATAATTTGATGATTCGTGTGTTTGAGGGTGTGTTTTCATGATTGGAACAAGTTCATATGGTGATTTAGAGTAGAATTATATTTTTTGGTTGAGGTTCCGGGGGGCCTCGGGGTGAGTTCGGGAGGTTAACAGAAGGATTTTTGTGTAATGGAAGCTGCTGTCATAAATTACAGCAATATTTTCGCTTCTGCGCATGGGGAACCGCAGAAGTGGAACTGCAGGAGCGAAATTCATCTCGCAAAAGCGAAAATGGAGCTGGTCGGGTAGTTCCGCAGAAGTGAATGGAACAGCACAGGAGCAGTCTCGCTTCTGCGAACGAGAGGCCGCAGAAACGAAGGCAGGCGGCTGGGAGAGAAATCGCAGGAGCGGAGAGGTTTCCGCATAGGCGGTCTCACAGGTGCAAGACCTGGACCGCAGAAGCAAATTTGGTCGGTTAAGTGGCGAATCGCAAAAGCGCCAGTTTGGTCGCAGGAGCGGACTCGCTGCTGCTAGTCTATGTCCGCAGAAGTGGAATTCGTATCAGTAAAAATTAGAAATCAGAAGTTAAGATTTCAGAAAAAAACTTAACACGCTAAGGCATCTTCTAAGAGGCGACTAAGGGCAATTTTCAGAGGAAATCAAAGGGATTCTTCAAGTAATCATTCATGGACCTAAATTATGTCATTTCCTTGCTAAATTATGGTCTTTATACCTAAAATTGGAGGAATTAGGGGTGTATTAATGGAGGTTTTCACCCTAGACCTGAGTTATGGAAAATGAATGATTTGAATGGGCAAATGGAGTCCGATTTTGGTAAATTTTATAAGCATTGACTCGTGTTGAGATAAGGATTTCGAATATGTGACTTTCGTAATTTTTCGAGAAGTGTACCAAAAGTCGGATTTTGGCAACTTTGTAATTTTTGGTGTAATTTGAATTGTTTTGACTAGGTAACGTCCCATTGGCCTATTTTGATGTATTCTTATTGAATTTGATCAGATTCTACACCTGTGGAGGCCGATTCTCGTGGCAAGGGCATTGCGGACTAGTCGTCGAGCCGAGTCGAGGTGAGTAATGGGTGTGGGTGATGACCAGCGGGTTTGAGACCCCGGTATACCACTTTGTGACGCTGTATTGAGGCGAGACACGTACTCTCATGTGAGTGCGGGGTCGAATGTGATTTGGGACTATGGCTTAGTCCGACCTGTTGATACTGTACTGTGTTGTTAGCTACTATTGAGCCGGTGAACCTCCTACTTGGATGGTTGTGTATATCTTTGGGTTGTGAGCCAGTTATTGGGATCCTGCGAGGATCGATTCCATTGTTTCTATGATATTGACATGCTATTTTGATACCAGTCCTGAGCTATAACTAATTAAATGGTTTTCCAAACTCTGGAATTTCTGATATACTGTTTTCTACTTAAAAATGATACAAAGAGCCTTCAAATACTATTTTGGAGCCTGTGAGGCTGCATTGCATTATAGCTGACTGGTAGTGGATCGGGTTGCGCGCCGCAGCGTATCATGATATTGTGCTTGTGCTGTAGGAGCCCCTCCAGAGTCTGAACCCCCACAGTGAGCACGTGTACCCAAATAGATCGGGCTACGCGTCGTAGCGGTCATATTCATGCATTGTATTGCATTTAGCTACACCTGTTAGCTGTTATTTTGTTAGCTGTTATGTTGTTAGCTGGTATTGTTGGTACAGATACTGTTCATGTTGATATTATTTTAGGGTATTTATTTTATAGCTTTACTTAGTGCTATATTAGGTATTCTTACCTTCGTTGTCTTACCCTTGCTTATTACCACTGAGTCCGGAAGTACTCACTTTACTCCCTGCACCTTATGTGTAGATCCAGGTACGTCGCAGCAGATCTGACCCGGTAGCTGCTTGGAGTTATTTTCTGGATAGTCATGGTAGCTGCCGCGTCCGCAGGACCTGACTCTCTTTCCAGCTTATTTGTATTCCTCCTTTAATTTTATTTCCGCACTTGAGCTCAGTTGTAGACACTATTATACTTTATATACTCTATAGAGGCTCATGATTTGTGACTCCTGGTCTTTGGGAGGTTTGATTGGTTTGGGATGTGATCCCCGTGTTTGGATATTTTTCTTTATGATTATTCTATCTTGATTATGCTTAAAAGTGGTTAAATATGAGGTGCTAGCTCCGTGAATCTTTGTTGATTGGTCGGGCTGGCCTAGCAGTGTGCTGGGCGCCATCACGACCGGGTTTGGGATCGTGACAATTATAATAATGGTTAATTAACATAAACCATGATATGTCGTACTAACATGTTTTAATTACACTACAACGTAATTACATCGTACGACTAATAAATACGATGTATAACCGTCTATTTATGATATATGGTAGATCGTATATCATAATTATTACTATATCATTGTTATAATGGACTAGCTATCATATTGGAACTTATACTAGTTCATACTAGGTATATGTACATAATATCGTATTGATATCGTGCACCTTTACATTGATTCATAACCTATTGTTAGTAACTTATTTTGATATGATACAATGTTTATACTCGTATAATGGTATCATTATGTACATCATGATATACTAAGTGTATTCATATATACTATTTAAATAAATCATATTAGTAAACAGGCCTATACATTCATACTAAGGTCATAGGATTAATGTCATACGTTCATACTAAAGTCATACACAATGGCCTACGACAACCACATAAGTCCATTTGATTAATACATAATCATATTAGTAAACAGGCCTATACGGTTGCTATAGGCCGATGCGTATGGCCCTAATATATAAATGAAATTATATTCATAGACGATCAATTACTCACATAAGTCCTATGAATATTTTGTCGTAATGTCAAAGAATCGAGTCAAGTTAGGGTCAACAGGAATATACCTTAGTATATGATTTAATCCTTAATACCAAATCACATCCGAATCACATTTTTTTTTAATCATATTCAATACTCCATGTACTACTATTTGAGAAATTGGTACAAAAGGCTGTACGTTCATCATTTGTGATTCTAGTAGGAACTTGATATAATAGCCACCAATAATACGTCTATGGCCCACTGATATATGAACTATGATCTCATTCCCAAGTTATATCTACAAAATAATATTAGATGAGTATATGATTTATTTGGTCTACAATTGAACCGGGCATTCATGACTAGGATTGTTACCTGATGTACATGGCCACCTGATTGCCTATAGTAATGAATTACACGGAGTATATGGTAACCTATACCAAATCATATCCGAATCACATTTTTTAAAAATCATATTCAATACCCCATGTACTATGACATTATTCCGTAGGATGCGTATGTCAAATTAAATAATATCTTATCAGATTCATATCGGCAATCACGATCGGAAGTTTCTATAACTACAATCGTATTGGGAGTAATGTCTATGAATATGATTTCATTCATATACTAAGACATATAGGGACATTTGGTGGAGGAGGGTATGTGGTGACCGAATTTAAAACGACCATCCTGATGCATATTACGTGCTACTTGCATTTATTTGCTCGGCTCCGCATGTTGACCGGCTTGTATATAATGAGTGAAAAATTGTGAAAATAGCAGTATTAGGACTAAGGGAGGTTAACATATAATCAATATTGATGGACTTATGTATTAGTCCGAATGTCAACTAACGCCTACGACAACCACATAAATCCATTGATTCAGTAATAATGCAGACATATTTGGGGGTTGGCAACCATATAGGCCCGTTTACTAATATGATTACGTATTAGTCAAATGGACTTATGTGGTTGTCGTAGGCCGATGCGTCCTAGTATGAACGTATGACATTACTCCCAATACGATATATAAACGGAAGTTCCTATGACTACAATCGTATTAGTCCAATGGACTTATGTGGTTATCGTAGGTCGATGCGTCTTAGTATATGAATGAAATCATATTCATAGACGGTCAATTACTAAATAACAACCACGATATATAAACGGATGGTCCTATTACTACAATCGTATTAGTCCAATGGACTTATGTGGTTGTCGTAGGCCGATGCGTCCGAGTATGAACATATGACACTAGTCCCAATCTGTTAAGTAGGACTAATATGATTTCATTAATCATGAAATCATATGATTACCTATATTATAAAATCATATACTTAATTTCTCCAATTTTTATGGCTTCTGCAAAAGGTTTACGCATGGCAAACATCATGTTTTGAAAATAATCTGCTTCTTAGGGACGCATTACCCTTAGTAAATGTGTTGTGCTGAAATTGATTAGTTGTCTATGAACATGATGTTCGGGCAGATCCTAAATATTAGGTCACATTTCCCTTTTCAAACAATAAGAACCACGTATGACTAATACAACTAATCTATTGCCTTATAGGCAGCAGGAATATCTCTATCCTTAGGCAATAGTTTGAAATCAAAATTGCAGAAATTAAGTAATATTATTACCCTTCCCTGGATATTCTCAAAACTGTTAATGTGGAATTTTCTCACCTTCTTAAGGACAAACTTGGTAACTGGTAGTAACTAGTTAAGGAAATGCCCCTGCTTGGCTGCTTTTGCCTCTTCATTTTTTTTCGTTTACTTCTGCTTTCCTGTTTTGGATAGTTAAAGTGCTTGGCTGTATGGGGCATTTCCATCTGGTTTTCCTTTGCCAACAAAAAGTAAAAGGGATACCTTTTCTCCATTGTTGTCGTCAGCAACATAATTTTGTCATTTTTGCTCCATGTATACCTAGATGGTGTTATCCATTGGACATGCTCATATGACTTTTGATGCCTTCATTGGAAATCAAGCAATATTCTGCTTCCTTTAATTACTTTTACCAGAGAAAGCTCAGTGTTTTTGACTTTCAGGCAACTTATATCTCTCAAATATCATGTTTTGGTTTGACTTTTGTGATAACTATGTAATGGTTCACTAGTCCTCTTTTTCTGTGGAGAGTCATCACATATGAGAATACTTGACACAAATGGCCGGGTGCTCTGTGTCTTTTTACTTTTGGGGTTAGCTGGGGGGGACTGCCTGAGAGTTCACTTCAGAGTGGATATGGAGAAACTTGATAGCCTTTTGGTTTGGTTTAATGACTTAATTCAATCAATAATTGCTTGTTCTACCCTTGGTGATGTTGCTTAAGATTTTGTTTTTAATTATAAGTGAAAACACTACTTCCACCGTCTCATAAAATTTTATGTGGCACTCTTTTTGTTGGTCCCAAAAAGTTATGTTACTCGGACTCTCCGAACATGTCACCAATAAGACTCTATCATTTTCATCATTTTCCTTGTACCGGAGTGTTGCCCCTGATATGAGTCACTTTTAACTTGCTCGTATTGGCACTTCTTGAAGACTGGCCGGAAGGATTTTCTTTGGACCGTAATGCAGGCTTTTGGATGTGGTTAGAAAGAAGGGTATCAAAGGCTCAAAACAATTCAACATGGGTTCAAAGTTACAACTTTCGGAATTAGATTTCTCACAACAAACACAACTTCTGCCCCAGTTTCTTTCTTGGGGGACTTTTGGATTTTTGTTTTGGTGTGACTGAACCTCATAGAGAGGCTGCCTACGTACCCTTTCGGGATCAAGTTAAACGTAGTTCAGGTCATAAAATTACTTCGTTGTTGCGATCTTTCCTTTCTTCCTCTTTTCTTTTCTCTTTTTTCATTTCTTTTCTTGTCTTTTCTTTTCTTTTCTTTTCTCTTTTCTTTCTTTTCTCTTCTCTCTTACTTTTCTTTTCTCTTCTTTTGGATTGTTTTTCTCTTGTTTCTTCGCTTATTTTACCCGCTCAGGCTTACGAGTTTTATTATTGGTTCCGAAAGAGGGGTACAAAAGAAAATAAATGAGACTCAAAAGGGTAACAAAGGATAAAGTGTTTGGATAGCAAAACAAAATGTCTTTGTCATTTCAATGTCAAAAATATGCCAAATACTAGAAAGTACAATTAGACACAGAAATCATACATAGTATCGCTTGACTACATTAGAGTTGATAGCCATTTCTATACATTTCCCTTTCACATCTGTCAAATATAATGCGCCATTGGACAACACCCTAGTTATAACAAATGGCCCCTGTCAGTTCAGGGCGAACTTTCCTTTTGCTTCAGCCCAATGAGGTAAGATGCGTCTCAACACCAATTGCCCTACTTCAAATTTTTGCGGATGCACCTTCTTGTTATATGCTCTTGCCATTCTCTGTTGGTACAACTGTCCATCACATACTATTTACGCTTCGTTGATAATCCAAAGGGACGTTATTTCAACTTCTACGGATATTACGGCCTCAGTACCGTATACTAATGAATAAGGAGTTGCCCCTACTGAAGTGCAGACAGTAGTGCGGTAGCCCAAAAGCGCGAAAGGAAACTTCTCATGCTATTGCTTGGACCCTTCCACTATTTTTCGAAGTATTTTCTTGATGTTCTTGTTATCTGCTTCGACTACTTCATTTGTCTTAGGACGATATGGGGTGGAATTGCGGTGCGTGATCTTAAACTGCTGACATGTCTCCGCCATCATATGACTATTGAGGTTGGCACCATTGTCCGTGATGATTACCTTCGGGATTCCAAAGCGACAGATGATATTTGAATGCACATAATCGATCATTGCTTTCTTGGTCACATATTTGAAAGTTTTCGCCTCAACCCACTTAGTGAAATAATCAATGGCTACCAGAATAAACCTGTGCTCATTTGACGCCACTGGCTCGATCAGCCCAATGACATCCATTCCCCAAGCAACGAAAGGCCATGGTGCCGACATTGTATGTAATTCAGATGGTGGAGAATGAATCAAATCCCCATGTACCTGACATAGATTACACTTGCGCATGAAACTCATGTAATCCCGTTCCATAGTAATCCAATAATAACATGCTCGGAGAATCTTCTTTTCCAATCCATATCCACTCGACCATAAACTCCCGTGTGTACCTCGGTCATGATAACTGTAGCATGTTTATAATCTATGCACCTCAATAAACCAAGATCTGGAGTTCTTTTATACAACAGTCTTCCACAGAAGAAAAATCTGTTTGCCAAGCGTCGAATCGCTCTTTTTTTATCACATGTAGGAGGTGCTGGATATACTCCCATCTTGAAGTATTATTTGATATCATGGAACCATGGCTCACCATCAAGTTCTTCTTCCACCATGTTACAATAGGCATGCTGATCTCGAACCTAAATCTGCAAAGGGTCCACATAAGTCTTGTCTGGATGATGCAACATTAATGCCAGAGTAGTCGAAGCGTCGACAACTTTATTATGAATCCTTGGAATATGCCTGAAATATATTGACTGAAACCATTGACAGAGTTCATGCAAACATTACCGATACGGTATGAGCTTCAGGTCTCGTGTCTCCCATTCCCCCTGAATCTGGTGCACCAGAAGATCCGAGTCACCTATGACCAAGATTGCCTAGACACCCATGTCTATAGCCAACCTCAAACCCAAGATACACGCCTCGTATTCAGCTATGTTATTGGTGCAATAGAAACAAAGTTGAGCCACAATGGGGTAGTGTTACCCCGTCTCAGAAATAAGTACTGCTCCTATCCCGACGCCTTTGGTGTTGGCAGCCCCATCAAAGAATAGTTTCCATCCTGGCTTCTCGACTTGTTCTAATTCTTCTACATGCATTATCTCTTCATCAGGGAAGTATGTCTTCAAAGGTTCATATTCATTATCAACTGGATTCTCGGCCAATGATCAGCCAACGCTTGTGCTTTTATTGCAGCCCGGTTCAACAACAACAACAATAACAACAACCCAGTATAATCCCACAAGTGGGGTCTGGGGAGGGTAATATGTACGCAGGCCTTACCCCTACCCAGGGGGCAGAGAGGCTGTTTCCAGGAGACCCTCGGCTCAAGACATCAACAAAAAAACAAAAAACAAAAAACAAAAAAATAAAAAACGATGCGTTAGTACTATCAATAGACTCATACTAAAAATAACATAAAATAACAACATAACACAAAATAATAAAGTAGCAACAGCATAAGAAATATAGGAAGTGCGAAATAGGAAATAGATGAAAGGTATACCAATATCCAATAAATAACTCCATGTACTGATCAATAACCTCCTACGCTTACCTCCTAACTAGCTAATATCACTCTAGTGCACTGTGGAATTATCCACAACTTCCCCCTAACCTACAACTTTAATGTTCGACTTCCACAATCCCCTATCAAGGGCCATGTCCTCAGTAATCCTAAGACGCGCTAAGTCCCGCCTTATCACCTCTCCCCAATACTTCTTAGGTCTTCCTCTACCTCTTCTCATGCCTACCACAGCCAGTCGCTCACACCTTCTCACCGGTGCATCAGTGCTCCTCCTCCGAATGTGCCCGAACCATCTGAGTCTTGCTTCTCGCATCTTGTCCTCTATGGGGGCCACACCCACCTTCTCTCTAATATATTCATTTCTAATCTTATCCATCCTTGTATGCCCGCACATCCACCTCAACATCCTCATTTCTGCTACTTTCATCTTCTGGATGTGTGAGTTCTTAACCGGCCAGCACTCGGTCCCATACAGCATTGCAGGCCTAACCACTACTCTATAAAACTTACCTTTTAGTAAAGGTGGAACTTTCTTGTCACACAGGACTCCCGTCGCTAACCTCCACTTCATCCAACCCACCCCTATACGGTATGTGGCATCCTCGTCGATCTCCCCGATCCCCTGAATAACTGACCCTAGGTACTTGAAACTACTCTTCTTAGGGATGATTTGAGAGTCAAGTCTCACTTCCACTCCCGTTTCCGTCGGCCCCGCCCCAAACTTGCACTCGAGGTATTCCGTCTTTGTCCTGCTCAACCTGAATCCTTTAGACTCAAGGGCATGCCTCCAAACCTCTAGCCTTTCGTTTACCCCGCGTCGTGTTTCGTCAATTAGGACTATATCATCAGCAAATAGCATGCACCATGGCACCTCCCCTTGAATATGATGCGTTATGGCATCCATCACCGGGGCAAATAGGAAAGGGCTGAGCGCCGACCCTTGGTGCAACCCCGTAACAACTGGAAAATGCTCGGAATCGCCTCCTATTGTCCTAACCCGAGTCTTAGCTCATTCATACATGTCTCTAATCACCCTAATGTAGGCTGCCGGAACCCCTTTAACCTTTAAGCAGCTCCATAAGACCTCCCTAGGAACCCTGTCATACGCTTTCTCTAGATCAATAAACACCATGTGAAGATCCTTCTTCTTATCCCTGTACTGTTCACATAGACAATATCAAATTCCGTAAGAAGGATCTGCCAACACCAAATAGGTTTGTGTCCTATTACTCTATGTTCCGTGATGTCCTTTGTAGTAATAGGACACTAATCTATTACTAAGTATATGGCTCAGTCACAATCGATTATAGTAATAGGACCTTCTGTTTAAAGACGTCATTGTCTATTTCAGAAAGAGATAAATGAATGAACAAATGTGTCTTAGTGATTTGGTTGCTATAGACCGATGCGTATGGCCCTAGTAAATAACAACCAATGATAGGCTTACGTCGTCCATCAGTGATTATGTGGATACAAGGTAACATACGTTCAAAACTGAACATTTAACTATCATATCGTGGACCTTCTATTTATAGTTAAGGGTCCCAACCGTATTATAGAAAATGTTTGGCATTTGACTAATACGATTACGTATGACATTACTACCACATTTGTGTTACAAAATAACAACAACATAAGTCCATTGGACAACACGTATGGATGAGTATTCAATGTTATGACTAAAACGATTGGGACCCTATTAAGATAACTCGTATAATTTACCCTTGATCAGCATCAACCTCTTGGTATATAAATATAATGTCATATGTTTATGAATATGATTTCATAGCTAGCTTATGATTATATGACATGGTAATATCGAATATCTTACATACCAGGTATCACAAAAGACCTCCTCCAAATTCTATCACAAACTCTTGTTATTAATATACCATAACAAGAGTTTCAATTTTATCAGTTGAAATTCTGTATATCACCAATATACACGTATTAAAGATTATTCATACTAATTTTGATAGTCATTTGATCTCAATACCAGCCAAAAGCAGCTTTGATGTAATGCATGCGGAGACATATGGTCAAGATCCATCTTAGGTATTTCATATTTTAATATTATGTGGACGCATAATAGGTCATATTATTATGAATATTGTATGTCCATACAACGTATATCTGATTTCGTGAATGTATAACCGTATTAGCGTATTGCTATAATCATTTGGGATATATTTACAAGGTTATAATCGTATAATGGACTACATATTAGTATATGTAAAAACATACTGGACAATGACCATTCACCTTGTCCGAACTAATGTATTACTAAGCAATCGATGTCATTAATTACGTGGAATACGACTGTAGTCATAGGGTTAATTTGTTATGACTATATATACACACGGACTTATATTCAATAGGACCCATATTTATATGTACATAAATATAAATACGGATAAATATTTCAACTGTCGTTTATGATTGCACATAAACGGAATATTTATGTTCCAATATGATAAATAATCACGTATTATAAATATGGAGATATGTAACATATAGTTACGTTTACTAATGTGAACATATTTATTGCCTGATTACTATTTATGAAACAATTACATGACTAATAATTGGGTAATATAATCTTAGGCATATACGTTAATTATATGACTAAGCGATTAGAGCCTATAATCTTGTAAATATACTATTTGAATAACGGGATATTTACGTATATTGGATGGTCATCCAATATGAATACTAATAATTTGTTTAAATGTCATATTAACATATTTGCATCACATATGAACGTATGACTAGATTGGATTGGAGCTATTTAATACATGAGATTCTTTGGGAGATGATCGGTATATAGATAGCTTTTGATCACATTTACTACAAATCGGCCACAGTGATATTTACAGTTGAGCGTAAATATGACATGGTAATCATACCATAATTGGGAGTAACCATATACTAGTGTCCCAAATATAAATTATAGTTAATTGACAATTATCATGTTGTATTTGGATGAATATAATCATATAGGTATTCCTATTATCGTCATACCAATAATAGGGTCCTTCCTGGATAATGTGATCTAACTTTTAAATTCTTAGAGCTCTGTAGGTGACATGATCCGATTAACATTCACATATATGCCCGAATCTAAAACTGGGGCAGAAAAATTTTATTTTGTTTTGTTTGTTTTGTTGTAATGTCAGGCGCCCACCTGGATAACAGCGGAATACATTTCAAGTGTCATAACAGATTGAGAGTAATGTCATACGTTCATATTAGGATGCATCGAGCCTCATCGGCCCTAATATATAATAGATTGTAACCATTTAACAATAGTATACGATTTATGGTATACTAGGACTAATCATAGTAATGCAATCTGTTAGGGAATCTAGTAATGAAATTGACCGTGAATTTCAACCATATTTATATAAACTCTAACATACGGAATTTCGTATTATAATGAGATGTGAACAGAATTATATTAGACTGTATTGATCATAGTTAAAGGAATTATCCTTTAGAATGCGTTTACGATCAAAATCGCATATGATTTTATCCATGGACTAATTGGTTATACCATTGTAAATTGTATTAGTATGCATAGGTCCAATCCAGTCATTGTCATATCTAAATAGACCTAGATAATTGTCCCCGGTTAATAAACTAGTCAATTCATAGCTAATTAATGGTTAATATATAGTTTATTTGAATACATTTATAGGACTAAGACGTTATTGTTGAACACTTTTGAGCAAATCAATCAATATAAATGAAGGGTCAATCGGAATCAATAGTAATATATGTTGAAGATCGATCGTTGGATTCGTGTATATGTTATTCTTATGAAAAGATGATGGAGTTTAATAAAGTATAAGAACAAATGAGCAGTAAAATGATAACAGTAGAGAGAAAAATGGTAGAGAGAGAGAGAGTTGTATTATTAATGATCAATAATACTTGTGTTATAAATGAGGGGGACCCTCCTTTATATAGAGGAACGGTCCCATCGCCAGCATATTACATCGCCCTAAGGCTACTAATATTACAGCGGAAATACAAGGGAAAGGGGGATCGAAGACGTCCATCTGGACGGGCTCGTCAACGTGTCGCTATGGACAGGGACATAACCTTTTCGCCATGTGGCCATGAGGGAGGACGTCTCCAAATGTCGTCGGCCTCGTAAAGAGGCGGGCCCGACCTGTACTGCATCTGAGTTGGCCGTGCATATATACACACCTGCCTCATTCTTCGTCCGATTCGCCCACATACAGATAGTCCCTCTGCCTATTGGAGATATGTTCGAAGCGCATCTGTAATGGGCGGATAAGACCGACCCATATTGGGCCCGTATACACGCGCACACGTGGTACGTTCTTCTGAAATGTCGCATGCTGACGGCTTGCGTTATAAGTATTGTTGTTTTCAATGCAGGTCATAAAGATGATTTGATGTTTCGGTTTCCCGCCTCTTTTCCGATGCAAAAACTCTTCGAATTTCGTGCAACGACTCATTATAAATAGGGGACAGTTTCAAGGCTTTCCACTCATTAGATCAACAAAAATCTTTTGCTCCTAACTTTTTTCCCATATAACTTGCAATCTATTCCTCTGTTCTTTGTGTTGTTGCTATTGCCTCCTTAGTACATACAATAACACTTTAAGAAATGGCTAGGAGTAATCGTCGCCAGGAACCGGAAGAGAGTGATGCTACTTCTGGAGCTTCGCGGCAGTCAAAGGGTAGCAAGAAGGTTCGTAAACCTCTTGTCCCTTTGACTGTGAAAAACCTCCTTCCTCGCAAACTGCATGTTCGGAGGGATTTCTCGACACCGGCGGAGACCCCCGAATGGGAGAGATCCATCTATACCGTGTCTTGTCTTCATGACCTCCGGGTATCTTGCCGGATACCAGAGGCGGCGGTGATGCATACGGCCGGAAGGGACTTGGTCTATGTTCACAAGCCGGGGTTCTGCGCCATTTATGAATATCCGTTCATAATGGGATGCGGACTCCCAATCTATCCGCTGGCGTAGGAGTTGTGCCGATTTTACAACATTTTCCTGGCCCAACTTATACGTGGAAGATTTGCCGGATACTGACGACGTATGCGGAGAGAGTCGGCGTAGACGTCACTGTCCATCACATGCTGGAGTTGTTCAGCCCCGGCTTTTTGGGGGGGAAATACTGCAGCTAAAAAATCGCGGGATGAAAGGCTTAGTCGTCGAGGCGGACGATAAGTCCAACCGCCAGTTTTGGGTAAAATACTTCTTTGTCTGTACCTCGGACCTGGTGGCGGACACGGTTGAGTTTTCGGAGGCGTGGAATGATAATTGTAAGTATTGACCTGTATATTTAGCATCTTTATGTTTACTCGGCTTTCCGTCGTTTTTAGATACTGACGCTTACTACCTTCTGTGTATGCAGTGAGGGCACGTACGCCTCAGTCCGTGCCTGACATAAGGGCATCGGTGAGGCGGCTGATCCCCTACGCCGAAGAGTGTAGGACATGGGCCGCTTTCACCCTCAAATATGGCCTTCCAGGTATGATTTTAGTTCGTCGACTCCGCCTCTTATTTAGGTGCCATTATACCTAACACTATGTTTATTTGTTTTTGGCAGCTCGAAACGTATCGCGGAGACGGAGACGGAGACGCCGTGCCACCTGTTCCCCACCGTCGGAAACTGAACTGGTGTTCGTCGTAAGGAAAGGTTCCCCCGAGACTGCTTAGCCTGAAGCGGGCCGAGCGGACGTAGTAGCGCTCGGCGACGAAGTTGCCGAGGCCGCCCATTCGAAACATGACCATGTCATCCGGGAATCCGTCTTAGCTGATATTCCCGGGCCTTCTCATCCTGCGCCCGAGCCGGTCATTGACCTGGCATCCAGGGCGGACGTCGCACCTTCGTCCCATGCTGTTGAAGAGGGTGCTCCATCGGATGATGAACCGTTTGAGTGGAAGAGGCGCAGGCTGCTCCTTGGAAAGGGGGTGGCAGTGGAACAAATGGAGGTGGTAACTCGCCACCCTGATTCGAGACCGGTCTTTATGGCTGACGCCATCCGATCGGAAAGGGAGACACTTCTGAGGGCGGCCGTGGTGGACGCTACTCCTCCACGTGTCGAGAACGAAAGTGCTCCGGCTATCGCCGGTAGGGCCGTAGACTGGGGGGCAACTGCTGTTGAGCCGGCCTCCGAACCTGTGGGCGTGCCGCGGCCGGAAGGCGTTGAGTCGGCTTCTGAACCTGCGGACGTGCCGCAACGGGAGCATGCCCGAGTGAGCATGATGGAGGTGGGCGCAGCCGTCGGATCATAATCCCCACGGGGTATAACCTGCTGCTGGAGAGCGAGCAGGCCACAACGGACATGTCCCTATTGTGTGGGGCTGCCGAGGCGGAGTCTCTGAAGACGGTGAGCGATAGAGACTTATCTTGTCGAGTTGCCGGTGCCGCTCTACACGTATGACTCGGTCATTATGTCATTTTGTTTTCATTTCTTTTGAGGTTTTGACTTGTTTTCTTTCTTTCTTCCTTCTCTTTTCAGACCCTTATTTTGGAGGTCGAGCGGAGCCGGAGGGATCGAAATAAGATTGCTGCCCTCCGGAAGGCATCAAAGAAGTACAAAGAGGTTCGAGCCAAGAACAAGACGCTTGCGAACTACTATACCCTCCCTGACTTCCCAGTCTTCCGTGAGAGACTGCAGGCGTTGGAGGAACAACTGTGCAAGCGGACGGCCCAACTCGAAAAGGCAGATGCAGATCTGATGGCCGCCATAACCCGAAACGCTGAACTTGAGAATCTTCTCCAGCAGCGGGAGGGGGAACTGGATCTCTTTCGCGTAGCGATGATGGAGGCGGTCGAGCTAAGTGTCAAGGTTGACGTCCTGTCGGCCGAGCTTTAGGCAGCTTCGGCTAGTGCGGCGGTCCCTCAGCAAGTGGAGGTTGTTACCCTAGTTGGCGACATGTCTCGCGAAGCCTAGGACATGCTTGTGTATGCTGAGGCGAGGCGGACCGTGTTCGAGGATTTTCTGGCCGCTAGCAGAGCCACCGAAGCGGAAGTTGACGATCAGCGCCGTCTGGTCAGGGTAGCTCGTGAAGCCGGTGGGTATGATCCTGATTCTCCAGTTCAGACGGGCGGCTCCGTTGCAGAGGCGAACCAGCTGGGCACCGGTGTCACGCCTCCTTTTTACGCTGACCCATGTGGGCGCGATGGAGTTTTTCCAATTGAAGGACAATCGAAACGGGATTTATTTAATTAATTCAGAGTCGCCACTTGGAAGATTTATGGTGTCCCAAGTCACCAATTAAATCCTGAATTGAGGAAAAGAATGACTCTATTTAACAGTCCGCGAACCAGAAATCCGGATAAGGAATTATGTTAACCCGGGAGAAGGTGTTAGGCATTCCCGAGTTCCGTGGTTCTAGCACGGTCGCACAACTGTCATATTTTGGCTTATTTAACTGATTTATAACATATTAACCTACGGTGCAATTTTAAAGTTATTTAACGCTTTTGTCAATTATTACTACTTAAGAAAATGAACGTTGTTTAAGAACACGTTTTCGGATCACGTCACATGAAATGCACCCGGATCCTCGACACATTCTTATTCAATGTTGTTGGATTTGGATTCGGGTCGCATGAAATGCACACCCGTGTTTAAGAAAGGTAAAATGATAAAAATAAAACACATCTAAAATGATTAAAGTATTACTACTTGCGGAGGGCCGTGCAATTAGCTAAACGGCTTGTCCTAAATTCTAATTATTTTTAACGCATGTATATCTAGGAAGATCCCCTAATTTTATATTGAAGCTTGTCTTATTTTGTCAAAAAAAAAAAATTAAATAAATCTAAATTGACTATATATATATATATATTATTTTACCTATAAATATACAAAAAAAATGTATTCTAATTAAACAAATATTTGTAAGTGCAAACTTTTATTTAATTAAAACCTCGTTTCATGCCATATTTTATAAATAAGCATTACAAAAACCTGAAATGACGAATAGCATAAAATATATATATCAAAATAAACTAACCATTTTTTTAATTAATTTAAACTAATTATTTTTTAAGACTAAAGAAATTAACCACTAAGGGATGTCATTAACTAGATTAAACATTGGCCTACATATTGCCTAATAAAATTTGATACAAAGGAATCGTATAAGAATACATACATACATACATATATATATATATATATATATATATATATATATATATATATATATATATATATATATATATATATATATATATATATATATTACTAAGGCCTAATTTGCAATTATACAAAATATGTTACTGATAACAGTTAAAGCCGCGAATGAATTAATTGAAACTTACTATTAACCTCGCTTTTTTTATAATTTATAAAACTAAAGTTAATTAATAAACCGCAACCTATTTTTATTATTAAGAAAATTTTGATCGAAATTGCGCGAACGCAAAGTCCGAATTGATTTTTTAGAAAAATATTTACAATTATATTACGGGAAACGTATATACAATCGTTATACTAATTTAAATCGGTCGTAAAGCAAAGCTATATATATATATATATATATATATATATATATATATATATATATATATATATATATATATATATATATATATATATATATATATATATATATATATATATATATATATATTCAATTTGTTAGACCCAAATCATGAATCTAAGATGAGGGTTGTATGGGATTTAAGGGTGGATAACATAACTTGAAATGTCAAAAGAAATTAATTAACCAAAAAAAATAACATGGGCCTACAAGATGCTTCAAACGAAATTGAACAAAAAAAAAACACACATGAAAATTAATTTGCTTCCATGAAATATACATGTCAATACTACGGCCATTCCCATTTTTTACATGCTTCAACTGAACCATGACAAAATAATTATTTTTTTTAAGCCATCAAAAGGGAGATCCTCCAATAGTTAACTTTGATACTATATTTTAATATAGCTTTTAGTAGAATCTTGCCACACTAGTTGATACCTCTGCTTGAATTGTAATAGAGGGTGAATATGGAGACTAATACATGAAGAACAATAATAATCTAAATTACACTCTTTACATCGAGCATGTTTATTTTACATCTCCATAACGACTAAATCAAACTTCATTCCAAATTTGCATATACACCCATGGAACAACCATTGAAGACTTACTAAAAAAATAATTCCATGCGAATCTATGCGAATGAAAACTAAACTTAAAACTAGGCATATCATAAATGCCACATACTAGTTCATAGAATAATTAAAATGAACTTATTAACATCCTAATTGTATTAAAGAGTTATTGATAAGTACACTAGTCCAAATCTACAAGCTACAGACTTATGGAACACTTACCTAGCTAAAATTATCACAAAATAGCTAAAAACTCAACAGTCCATGACTGTGTTACAAGTTTCGTACCAGTGAGATGATACAATTACAATATTTCAACTATTAAGGTATAACAAATTACTCAAATTTAACAGAGTAACACTTTTAATAAAACCAACTTTGATTCCCATTTCATATGGTTAATAGATACATCAGGGTCGACTCGGAATGTATACCTGTAGATGTAAAGTGCAGAGGAAAAGAAATCAGCAATGGCAGTGATACCAACCAGCAACCAACGTACAATTCAAAGCAACAACCAGTTCCTAAGAGTACTAATTTCAATCCAAAAATACCAAGTGCAATTATCAACATAAAATAGAAGAAAACAGCAATCAGATGACAATTATTTCTGGTTTTTCCTTCCCTTAAATGTGTATAAAAGAAGCTATTTTTTTTAAAAAGAGTAAAGTCTATCTCTTTTTTATATTCTTTCTCCAATTCTATCCATGTATTCTATGTGTTCCCTTTCTCTATGAAAATCTCTCCCTTTTATAGAAAAAGAACAAAACCAGCACCCCTCTTAATTAATTCTTAATCGCTGTCCAAACCCAGCTCTTAAAGTTCAAGTAGACCCCTTTTTTTTCAACCCTACAAATATCTACCCCTTAATTAATACTAAAAGTACCCCCTACTCAATTATTTGAGTCTTAACAGCAGCCCCCTAGTGAATTAATTAATTGCCCCCAGTACCGAACAGTCAAGAGGAGTTGTTCACTATGTGCAATTGACAAAGGAAACAAGAAGGAAATCTCTACGGATGAGGACCAAGCAAATAAAAGTAGTACTAATTAATGGTAAAACTAGATATAATGAACTATACAGATAATTATGGGGAAGTGATAATTTCTAAGAAAATGTAGAACCAGTAGAGGAAACAAACAGAGAAAGATTGAACAAGATGAGTTCTGCGTCTAAGGGAAGAACTGATAATATAACCGGAACGAAAGATTTCACTAAGAACAGGAGATATGAATTTGGTTCATGAATAACAGATCAATATTTAGCATTAATTTTTCATACCACAGAAACAGAGACTTCTTTTACAAATCTGTAAAAAGATTGGATCTTTAATGGGTTTCAGCAAAAATAAGAATCAAAATCATCCCGACAAAAAGCTTTGGCTGTTGTGCATTGACTCTAACACCAGCGTCACCAACGATTCCAATGGACATTCCAGCAGAAAGGCCAGCAAGACCACAAGCAAGACCGGACGATAGATGAGCATAGCCATCAAATAGGTAATACGACTTTGTTTTGGGATTAATCCGAGTACTGATGATCACAGCAATAATCAACCCATAAATAGCTAACACACCAGCCATAACCACTGGCACAATAGATTTCATCACTAACTCAGGTCTCATTACTCCCATTGATGCCACTCCAACACCACTCTTCACTGTTCCATAAGCTGCTCCCATACAGGAGAAAATGAGAGCGGCGGCGGTGCCAAGGAAGCCGAAGAAAGGAGCAGTTTCATCTCCGGCGAAGGTCGACATTGTCGTTAGGATTTGGATCTGAGAAGTGTGTAATTGATTTGGATCTGAGATACTTCTCAATGTCTTCCGAGAGAGAGAAAGAGAGTGAGGAGAGTAAGGTGTCTTTGAGGTTGCAGCCAAATGAATCGGCGCCGGCAATGATTTTCAAAGGTCGTTTCGTTTGACGGTGGAAAGAGACGGCGACGGGGCTGCTGTTTGGACGGCGTCGCTGGTCGACAACGAGTTTCAAGGGATGTTGGTGAAGTTTCGGTGACTGTGAGAGGCTGGGGTGTGCGGCAGATGGAGAGAAGTGGGGGGGGTGTTTTGGCTGAAGGTTGTCGGCGGTTTTGAGAGAAGAAGAGGAACGGGGAGGGGCGGCGGCTGTGGAAATTTGGGGCTAGGGTTTGGGAAAAATCAGAAAATGGGGAGTGTTTGAGGGGTTTGGGTAATTAAAAATGATGAATTAATGGGAGCCATTGGATTTAACACGATGGATGGCTGGGATTGATCCGGGTAATGGGTCTGGGCAGATGATATTTGGGCCTGGGTTGGGACTAATTCTGTTTGGGCTTTTGGTTTAATTGAATTTGGCCCAAATTTGATTTCTTATTTCAACTTATACACTAAATTACCTAAAAACAAATCAAATCAACCTTAAATAATAATTAATCATAATTATATATTAAATCACACGATTTGGATATTAAGACTAATAATCCTAATTTAAATTATACCTTAAAATCATCTTAAAATGCCAATTTAACTTTAAAATAATAGTTAATCATACAATTACATATTAAATCGCACAATTTTTATATTAAACACTAAAAATACAAAAATATTATTTTTATGATTTTGTTTTTGTAAAGCCAACTTAATTATTCCTAGTTGTAAAAATAAATTCTAAATGCAAATGCAATATATTTTTGTATTTTTATTTGTTTAACAAATAAATGTGCATAGGCACATACAAACAATAATAGAAAAAATACCACAAAAATCCACAATAATTGCAAATGACACAAAAATCATTTTATTTTGATATTTTGGGAGTAATTCTCATATAGGGCAAAAATCACGTGCTCACAACCGGGTCCTGGATCGACGGGATGTTCTAGGACGAAGGTGAGGATGGTGCAGCTGGAGCGGATGGGGGCGACAGGGGTCTTGGTAGTTAGATAGGACTTGTATATATTTGTAATATGTATTCCCTTGTAACTTTGTAATCATATTTAATAAAGAAACCTTTATCAACCTCTCCAAAGTTGATTATTCCTTTGTTTTTATTTTCCGTACTGTTCGGGGCGTAGCCCTCTGTTTGAGCGAGATCGAACTTATAAAAAAATTTTATGGCGAAGGGACTTAGCCCAAGTCCTGGATCGAACGAGGTCGAACCTATACTTTAATGGCGAAGGTACTTAACCTGAGTCCCGGATCGAACAAGGTCGAACCTATACTTTAATGGCGAAGGCACTTAGCCTGAGTCTTAATTCGAGCGAGGTCGAACCTATACTTTAATGGCGAAGGCACTTAGTCTGAGTCTTAATTCGAGCGAGGTCAAACCTATACTTTAATGGCGAAGGCACTTAGCCTGAATCTTAATTCGAGCGAGGTCGAACTTATATAAATTTTTATGGCGAAGGCACTTAGCCTGAGTCCTAGTTCGAACGAGATCGAACTGTAATATCTTGCGTTGCTAAGGCCTTAGCCTTTTGTTTTAACTGGAGGAGGTCGTAGCCTCTCCTTTCGTCATTAAGGCCTTAGCCTTTTGTTCTAACTGGAGGAGGCCGTAACCTCTCCCTTTGTCGTAAAGGCCTTAGCCTTTTATTTTAGCTGGAGGAGGCCGTAGCCTCTCCTTTTGTCGTAAAGGCCTTAGCCTTTTGTTTTAACTAGAGGAGGCCGTAGCCTCTCCTTTTGTTGTAAAGGCCTTAGCCTTTTATTTTAACTGGAGGAGGCTGTAGCCTCTCCTTTTATCGTAAAGGCCTTAGCCTTTTGTTTTAACTGGAGGAGGCCGTAGCCTTTCCTTTTGTCGTAAAGGCCTTAGCCTTTTGTTTTAACTGGAGGAGGCCGTAGCCTCTCCTTTTGTCGTAAAGGCCTTAGCCTTTTATTTTAACTGGAGAGGCCGTAGCCTCTCCTTTTGTCATTAAGGCCTTAGCCTTTTGTTTTAACTGAAGGAGGTCGTAGCCTCTCCTTTTATCGTAAAGGCCTTAGCCTTTTATTTTAACTGGAGGAGGTCGTAGCCTTTCCTTTTGTCGTTAAGGCCTTAGCCTTTTATTTTAACTGGAGGAGGCCGTAGCCTCTCCTTTCTTCATTAAGGCATTGGCCTTTTATTTTAACTGGAGGAGGCCGTAGCCTCTCCTTTTGTCGTTAAGGCCTTAGCCTTTTGTTTTAACTGAGCCTTTCCTTTCGTTGTTAATGCCTTAGCCTTTCGTACATTGGAGATGGTCGTAGCCTTACATTCATTGGAGGTGGTCGTAGCCTTTTATTCATTGGAGGTGGCCGTAGCCTTTCATTCATTGGAGATGATCGTAGCCTTTCATTCATTGGAGATGGGCGTAGCCTTTCATTCATTGGAGATGTCTGTAGCCTTTCATTCATTGGAGATGGCCGTAGCCTTTTATACATTATGGCCATAGCCCTAGTCCATATGATGCACCATTCGTACCGATTGGTGGTACACTTGGTGTATCAGAATAACCTTGTAAACGATTCTGGGCATCTCCTTCATCGCCTCATTAAAAACCTCTCCGAGAAAACCCAATTGGGACAAAACTTGGATGAGGGAAAAAGAGTACGGCTTAGGGGATGCCTTTCAGAAGTGGAAACGTTTGAGGTTTGAGATGTTCTAGTTGTTTTGGAGTATCTTTCTGTCCATGGTTTCTAACTGAAGGAGCCTTTATCTGCTGCTGCGATGATTTTGTAGGGCCCGTCCCAATTCGTGCCCAGCTTCCCTTCGTTAGGATCTTTGGATGCCAGTGTTTTGGCTTTTAGCTCATAGTTGCCTGTCTTGAGTGGACGAATTTTCATCCTTTTGTTGTAGTATCTCTCGACCTGCTATTTTTGGGCCACTAACCTGATGTGGGCCATTTCTCTTCTTTCTTCGGCTTCGTCCAAGTCTTGTAGTCGGCTCGCGTCATTCTCATCTCCGCTTGTGTGTGAGTATCTGAGACTTGGTTCACCAACTTCGACTAGTATGATGGCGTCAGTCCCGTAGACTAATGAATAAGGAGTCTCTCCTGTGGAGGATTTGGGGGTGGTTCTATATGCCCACAATACTTCTGACAGCAATTTGGGCCACAATCCCTTGGCGTCTTCGAGTTTTTTCTTCAGGACATTTAATATGGACTTGTTGGACGATTCTACTTGACCGTTGGCGGCCGGATGATATGGCATTGAGAGTATTCTTTTGATGCGCCATTTGTCGAAAAAAGTCAGTTGTCTTTTGTCCTATGAACTGTCGTCCGCTGTCACACGTTATCTCTTTGGGTATGCCGAAGCGGCATATGATGTTTTTCGAGATAAAGGCTATGACTTCTTGTTCGCGGATCTGGGCGTAGGCACCTGCTTCTACCCACTTAGAAAAGTAGTTAGTTAAAACTAATAAAAAACGTACCTTTCCTCATCTGACAGGTAGCAGCCCGACTATGTCCATTCCCCATTTGATGAAGGGCCATGGGGATGTGACCGAGTGGAGGGGTTCTTCTTGCAGATGTATCATGGGAGCGAACTTTTGGAATTTTTCGCATCACCGGACATATTCTGCCGCGTCCTTTTTCATGGTACCGTGGGGACTTCAAGAATGAGTCCCAGTCCCGATCCCGAGGCATTCGCGGCCCCGTTGGTGTGGAGTACCCAGGGGTCGGTGTTAGGAGCCGTTTGCAGGGCCTCCTTCTTTGCCTCAGGCGATATTTTGGCACTAAAGTCGGCTTTGAAGTCGCCGAGGACTTGTGATTTGATGGCAGTTCTGGGGATGTATGCGATGACGTGCTCACTGAGCTCTATGGCCCATCTGGCGAGACGGCCCGACAGTTCGGGCTTGTGTACGATGCTTTTTAGAGGGAAGGTGGTTACTACTCGGATGGGGTGGCATTGGAAATAGGGTCTCAGCTTTCGGGAAGTTGTGATCAATGCCAACACCAATTTCTCGAGGTGTGGGTTCCAAATCTCGGCGTCCACTAGAGTCTTACTAATGTAATAAATAGGTGATTGCATACCTTTTTCTTAGCGGACGAGCACTGCACTGACCACGACTTCTGAGACGGCCAGATATGTCAGTAGGGGTTCACCTGGTTCTGCCTTTGTCAATAGTGGTGGGGACGTCACGTACGCTTTTAACTCGTGGAGGGCTTTGATGCATTCGTCATTCCAGTGGAACCCGTTGTCTTTTCTCACTATATTGAAGAATTTGTGGAATCTGTCCGACAATCGGGAGATAAAATGAGTGAGGGCGGCTATTCGGCTTGTCAACTTCTGAACTTGTTTCTTCCTGTTGAGTGCTTCGGGTATTGAGGCGATCGCTTTAATTTGGTCGGGGTTGACTTCGATCCCTCTTTGTGATACGTGGAAACCAAGGAATTTCCCGGACGCCACGCCAAAAGCACATTTTTTGGGGTTCAGCTTCATTCCATAACTGTTTAAGATCTCGAAGGCCTCTCGCAAGTGATCGATATGATCTTCCTTCCTCGCTGATTTGCCTAGCATGTCGTCAATGTAAACCTTCATGGTTTTCACAAGTTTCTCCTTGAACATCTTAGTGACCAATCTCTGGTAAGTAGCCCCTGTGTTCTTTAGCCTGAAGGGCATCACTCTGTAGCAGTAGGTGCCTTGGTGGGTGATGAAGGTGGTTTTCTCCTGATCTTCCTCGGCCATCAGAATTTGGTTGTAGCCGGACTAGGCATCCAAGAAACTTAATAGCTCATGTCCAGCGGTGGCGTCGATTAGTTGATCGATGTGAGGCAGAGTGAAAGAGTCCTTAGGGCAGGCCTTGTTTAGGTTGGTTAAATCTACACACATCCTCCATTTCCCGCTCTTCTTTTTGACCATCACCACATTAGCGACCCATTGAGGGTACTTTGACTCTCTGACCAAACCGTTGGCCAGCACCTTATCTACCTCCTCTCAGACAGCCTCGTTAATGGTGGCATTGAATTCCTCCTGACTTGCTTTACTGGCGGATGTAATAGTTCCACGTTGAGCAGGTGGGTGGTGATATCAGGCGAGATCCCTGGCATGTCTGCATGGGAAAAAGCAAACGTGTTTGCATGTTTAGTTAAGAATTCATGGTAGTTACCCATATTGACGAGTCCGTGACCGATGTAGGCCTTCTTCTCAGGGTCTCTCTGATCTAGTTGAACCGGGTCGAGATCCTCAACCGTAGCTTTGCAGGCTTCTATGATGTCGGGATCCCTTATGGCATCGGCCATCGGGTCCATTTGGGTCCCCGGCATGGCTGATTGCTATGCTTCCGCACTCGCCCCGCTTAATTGCCTATGTGGGCGCAGTCTTGAGTCATTTTGTAACATTCCTGCGATGTGTGCGGCTCCCCTTTAATGCTGAATATTCCCTATGGAGTAGGGAATTTGATCACTTGGTATAGGCTCGACAGGACCGCTCGCATAGCGTGTATCCATGGGCGCCCAATGATGACGTTGTAAGTTGTCTCCTGGTTCATTACGTGGAAGGTAGTTTCCAGGGTGATGCCCCCCACGAGAACGGGCAGGGTCAGCTCTCCTGATGCGCGCTCTACTGCATTATTAAAACCAGTTAGAGTTATGCACCTAGGGGTTATCCTATCCTCGAGTCCAATCTGTGAGAGGACTCTCGAATGAATGATGCAGGCGCCGCTTCCGTCATCGATCATGACTCTCCTGACATAAGTATCAATGATACACAGAGTAATAATTAAAGCATCATAATGAGGGAAACACAAACCGTCGGCGTCAGACTTATCGAAGGTGATACTTCCTTCGAGGTCATCGTACCGTTTGTGGGAGATGGTCCTCTTTAATCGGTGTGTGCTGGCGAATTTGACATGGTTAATAGTGACGTCGTCCCTTTCTCCGATGATCATGTTTACCATACATGTCGGAGACGGCGGCTTTGGGGGTTCCTGGGAGTGCTCCCGTCCGCGTGCAAAATTGGCTTTCCCTTTGTCGTTGAGCAGCTCCTTTAGGTAACCTTGGTTGAGCATTCTAAGGACTTCCTGCCGCAGACCGATGTAGTCTTCAGTCCGGTGCCCTCGTTCCTAGTGGAACTCGCACAGGACGTTCGATTTCCTTGTGGCTGGGTCCGATTTCATCTTTTGGGGCCACTGCACCTTAGTGCCGAGCTTCTCCAGTGCGTACACTACTTTTGAAGGTGAAACACAGAAGTTATGTGAAGAAAGTAAAGGGGGCATACCTTGTTCGTTTCTGAGTGGGGCGAGGTGACGTTGCACGGCGTCTGTATGAAGCGGGGGCGAAAGCGAAGATCTCGTATAGGGTTTGTTTCGCTCCTTGCTGGGACGAGGGGGAAGTTTCCGGCATCCCTCATGTCGCCGATCTCTTCTTGTGTCCAGATGCATGGCCGCAAGCCGTCGGGTTGGTCCGTTAAGATCCTCCTCATCTGCCCGTACCTCGGCGCAGTAGGCGTTATGGATCTCGTTCCAGGTCGTGGGAGGTTACTTCATGAGCCGGCTTAGCAGTTTTTTAATAGCTGTGGAGCCATCCCTGCTGAGTCCGTTCTGGAAGGCCGCTACCGCCATTCCCTCTAACATATCTGGCAGGCTCATTCTTACCCTATTAACCTGGCGAGGAAGTCCCTGAGGCATTCGCCTATGGTTTGTTTGACGTCGAATATGTCGTTCACCCTTGCTTCCGCTTTCTTAGCGCCGGCATGTGCAGTGATGAACTTGTCCGCCATTTCCTCGAAGGTTCAGATTACTTTGGCAAGTACTTGAGAGTACCAGGTCAATGCTCCCCCAGTCAGCGTTTCGCCAAACTTCTTCAGCAGCATTGATGGCACATGTTCTTTAGACAAGTCATTACCATGTAGTGGATGAGGTGATCCTCGAGATGGGTGGTTCCGTCGTACACCTTTAGGTAGGGGGCATCTTGAAGGTTTTCGGAATGGTGTAGGGTGCTGCTTTTTCGGAGTAGGGTTGTTCCACAAACCTTCCTACATCTCGTTTGGGTAATAGTTTAGGCGCCCCGGGAATCTTATCAACACTATCTTGGTGCTCCTTCATCTGGTCACGGAGGGCCTGATTTTCCTGAGGATGGAGGCTAATGTATCATCGTGTGTTTGCGTCTCGAGGAGTTGGCCGTTGGTTCGCGTTCCTTCTTGTTCATCTGTCGTAATGGTGTTGCTTATTGCTGGTGTGAGCACGTGATTTTTGCCCTACATGAGAATTACTCCCAAAAATGCAAAATAAAATAATTTTTGTGTTGAGCGTGATTTTCGTGATTTTTTGTTATTTTTCTCTTATTATTTGCATTTTTGTGTGCGCATTTCTATTTAAATTAATATAAAGTACAAAATGTTTGCATTTGCATATAAATTCATGTTTGTAATTTAGAGTATTTAAGTTTGTTTTATGAAAATGAAAAATAACAAAAAATAATGTATCTTTTGCATTTCTACCATTTATTGTCCAATTGTGTGATTTTATCTTATTTTTGGTATTTAAATGTGTGTGTTTAATTGATATTAGAGGTTAATTAATATTGATAAGTTAATTTTGTCCTATAATGTAACTTAGGATTTTAAAATCTTGTGGAAAATAATTTAGGAGCAAAATAAAGAGAGAAGAAAAGAATAAAAGAAGAGGAAATCCGGAACTGGGCCAAAAAATCGAGCCCAACTCTCCTAGCCCATACCCACGCCCAAAACCCACCCCAAAACCCGTTCAAACCAGTCTAATCCGACTCTCACTTAACCAAACGACGGCGATTCAGGCGTCTCAAATCTGAGCCGTACAATTCAATTGATCTAATGGTTGAGATCACCTCGCCCTCACCTATTCCGAATAACCCGATCCATGCCCGGACAGACCCAGTCCCCCACTTAACCAAACGACGCCGTTAGTAATTAAGTAAATGATCTCGACCGTTGATCTCGTTTGATCAAACGGCCATGATTAAATCCCAGCCCCGCTATATATGCCTCATTCCCTACCCCGCCCCCTTTCAGACCCCCCACCCCTCGACCGTCTCTAACCTTTAGAGACGGGTTCACCAGCCTCCACCCATCTACGCCTTTGACCACCGGCCGGAAATCGCCTCTGCCGGCGGCCGGTGTCCAATCCCTCCCATCTTAACACCAAATGACCTTCCGAACACCCTGAGTCCAAATCCACAAACCATTTCCTTTGAATCATTCCCCATCTTCTCGAATCTTCATCTGAAGATTCGAGCTGAAACCAAACTTATGCCAATCCGCTCCAAACTCACTTCAAGCACTCCCATGACCTCCCTCGCACCATAAACACCCTTGGTTTGGTTCTAATCAAGCCCGAACCACTCAAGCCCCAAATCCGAGCCCCAAGAACCCTAATTTTCAAGAAGCCCAATTCGAGCCAGATTAATCATCGATTGAGGTCCAAGGTACTTTAGTCTAGGTGTTCTCAATCGAGAACGCCTCGATTAAGGCTCGTTCGGCCTCAATAGTTCCAAACCAAGATCGAACCTGGGTTGACGGATTTCGCCTGAGGTAATTCATTCCCTTATGTCTTCTGTTTGCATTCTTTATTTGTATTTTTGTGTTTTAGTTTTAGAATTTTTCTTTTTCCCTAGCATTTTCTGCTCTTCCCAACAGACCTTTTATTCGGTCAATTCAATCTCTACCAGTTTTGTTTGATTTCAGTACTGTAATTGCTTTGTATGTATAGTTTGTTTGATGTCGTCAAATGAATTATCTCGTATGTTTTCTTTTCCCTCGGTCTGCCTGTATGCAGTTCATAGGTTTGTGAGTTGTTGATTGTTATTTAAGGTTGATACAAATTAGGAGTGAATTAAGGTTAATGGTAGAGTGCAAAGGCACAATAGGACCAGCCCAATGGAAATCTGCTGTATATCAGAGTTTCCCACCAACGACCCATATATACTAATTTAAAAATACCCCCATGCTTAGACATATTGTAGTGATAAAACAGTGTTAGGGGCTGCCAGGGAATATCATGGATAACCGGAGAATATTATGGGCTAGGCAAAAGGAGGATGGGCAGAGTTCTGCTTTTAATTTCTTGAAGTGTCCCTAGGGGCCTGTTTTGTTATAAGTAGAGGGAGGGGGCATAGATGAGGGGGGTTCCATTTTGGCAAACAAGATCAAAAAAGGGTCGCTGCTTTGTTCTCCAGTGGAAAAGGGATCCAGTTTTCCCTTTTCTTGATTGCTAAAGTTCATTTGAAATACATTGGGTGGTGAAAAGGGAGAGATAGAATCTAAGAGAATTGTACAAGAAATTTGGGAGAGTTTCGGAGAACTTTTCTATTTGAATTCTGAACTAATTTTATAAGGGGAGAAACAGATTGAGGGTCTAAGGGTTTAAGTTCAAGTTCACTGGGGTCTATTGGTTGCTGGTTATTATTGTTTGGTTTCGCCATTGATTCTTAGTTGTCATCTGAAAGTGCATTCTGGAGGAAATTGTTTTGCTGTTGGTCTAAGTCTGGTCTGCTGTTGTATTGTTGCTGCTGGTGCTACTGTTGGTCATTGCTGATTGCTCCTTTTTCTTTCTTCTATTGTCAGCATCCAGGTACTTCTTCTGTCATCTCTAAAAATTGGAAAGATGAATGTAACAGTATGACGTTGAAAGTTGAAATGCAAGCTTGATGAAGATTATGGCATTTTGCTATATATATTTCGCTTTTTTTAGTTTTTCTGTAAAAATGATTAAGTTGTAGGTTAATTAGATTGGACTGTCATCTCTTAATTAGTAGTGATACACTCAAGCGCTTATCTGGATTTTAGTTACTATCGTAAAGTCATTTACATATTCATAGGTCGAATAATAGTTATTAGTTAAATTATGTGAGGTGTGTAGCTACTAGCATGCTTGACTTTTATATGAATTAAATCTTTGCCTAGTTATGTAATGATATAAACAAGTTCAAAGATATGGTCATTAGCATCAATATATAATCCCCGACAATTTCATGATTGAAACAAGATCACTGGCAGTAATGTCCTTTAAGAAAGCTAAGTTTGAATGTCACCTCTACCATGTAATTGGATTCACTGTTTTGATAGTGCTAAATTAAAATCGATTTTGAAATGGCCAAACGGGTAAGCTCTAAATGTAATTTCGCTATCTTATAAATTTTATCTTTAATAAAACATAATCGAATACCAAATTAGATACTATGCATTTGTGAGATTTTGCCTATGAAGGCACACGATAGAGTAGGCTGGCGCAGGTGTATGGGCTTCAAGCCCAGATTTCATTCTCATATGTATCGGGTTTAGCTGCGTAGTGACTGTTATATATATTTAATTTTTAAAAATTAGAGACAAAATTGTCAAAAGAGCCCCGAATCGTAAATTTATTCATTATAATACTTGTGGGATTAGGTATTAAATTAATATTAGGGACAAAAATAAAAGTAGACAATATAGTCCACCCTAAGATTGGCCTTAATAAAAGTGAGAGGAGCCTCGCCGCACTAAATACACATTTGTGGGGCCCTCAAATAATTGTTATAAAAGACTTAGACTCGGGAAGACCGTTCAGCGAATTTCACGGTCTTTTCCAAAGTTAATAAAGACGATAGACTTTTAGGCACGATTTGTAAATAAATTACTTTCCTAAATACGGGTGTGCATTTATGTGACCCAAATCTTACTCTCGGCGAAACTGAAATACATTAAAGTCACAGGTGTACTAGTTGCAGTGTGACTTAAAAAATATGTTTTCGTGACGTTGCAATTCTTCTAAATTGAAAACAAAGCGTTAATAGCACATGATTAAAATATGTTTTGAAATCAGATAAAAAGAAAAATCGTAGTTGAGCGACCGTGCTAGAACCACGGAATCCGGGAATGCCTAACACCTTCTCTCGGGTTAACAGAATTCCTTATTCAGGTTTCTAGTTTCGCAGACTGTATTACAGAGTCATAAAATTTCTCGGTTCGGGATTAAACCGGTGACTTGGGACACCATTATTTTTCCAAGTGGCGTCTCTGAATAATTAAATAAATAGATCCCGTTCTGATTGTCCTTTAAGTGGAAAAACTCCTTCCTTGATTATTATTATTCTCTTCCCGGGGTGTAGTAGTAAACAGCGGCACATATTTATGTTGTGTGTGAAAAAAGGAGGTGTGACAGCTCTGGCGACTCTGCTGGGGATAAAACCCAGAACTTCAGTTCAGGGTTTAAGAATGCGAGCAAAGTTAAATTGTTGTTTTTGTCTATATCTGATTTTATTATATGTTTAATTAATGTGCTATATGTCTACCGCTCTAATACTATCCGAACTGTATATATAAACTGCTACATGTCTACCGCTTTGATACTATCCGAACTCTATATACAAACTGCTATATGTTTACCGCTTTGATATTATCTGAACTGTATATACAAACTGCGCCGAGTCCTTTCTTTCTCTCACCCCCGGGGATGTGCTCACTGGTTGAGACTCCCTATTCTGTTAGTGTCATACCCCGAAATAACAAAGAGGCTCGGAAAGTTTCTAAGCCGGTTGACCTTTTGGTTCCCGGAAAGGAGCTCATTCCTTAGCCCGAGTTGTCTGCTCGGGTACACAGTCTAGATCACATACCGAGGTTTTGAGCTTAGAATAACATAACTTCATGTCGGATCCCTAGTAGGAAACGCCTATTTGCATCACGTTGCATTTGAGTTAGGGGACTCAACACAGGGGTTGGGTCCGTCTAGGACAGGCAACCTGAAATGAAAAGACCATCCTACCACACCATGTTTGTTTTAAGCATTTATTTGAACTTGCATGATGACCGGCTTTTTAAACGAAAAAAAAGAGAAAAAAAAGAGGGAAATATCGTAGAGAAATAGATACTTATTTTCAGAAAATACACAAATGTGTCTTGCCAACAAATTGATAAATCTTGCTTCCAAAATAGTTTGCTTCATTTTTGTCAGCAAAAAGAAAATGGGTGCGATTTTGTTCCCAAAAAATAGTTTCTTCGTCGGTTAATAAAAGGAAAAAATATAGTTTGTTTTGTCGGACCAAACTACGCTGGTTTGATTCTCACCGGATGTGAGATACGTAGGCAACCCCCACAGGGTCCAACCTCCCATTTTGCAAAAAATAGCAGAAAAATAAAAAAAATTGTCAAAATTTTAAATTCAAAGTCATAAATAAATCGGTAATGCTGTTTTGTCGAAAATAGCCGAATATTCCCGAAAGGGACGCCGGAAGGCCGACTTTGTGCCGACAGCCACTAAAGAATCATGTTAGGACTTTTAGCCGTTAAACGAACGCAGCCTTAAAATCTTCGTCTTGAAAGTGCTGAAAGGCCGCGGTCGAAAATTGGGTCTCTTTGTTTGAAATTTGAAAATAGTCTAATCATTATTTGCCAAAATGATCTTCTTCCTTAACCTTAATAAATGTGCAGGATGAGCACGATTTGAAATGAACCCTTTTCACTCATGACTAAGATCCCGATCCAAATACGACTATGGTGGGATGATCTGGGCGAAGAAGGGCAGGGCGAAGTCAAGAAGTATTTGAAAGGTCTCACATGTCTGCTTGAAATAAAGCCTCGAGGGGATATCATAAGAGCATTAGTCACATACTGGGACTCTGCACAAAATGTCTTTCACTTCTCGGATTTTGAGCTCACCCCAATTTTGGAGGAGATGACCGGACACATTGGAAACACTGATATACCATTGGGGCACCAACATCCAGTCGCTCCAAGGGCTGTCACCGTACACCGGTTTCTGGACTCATTAAAGATAGTCAGAACAGTACATAACCCAGATTTGGCACAAGGGTTTTGTACCTTAAGCTTCATCTATCAAAGGTACGGTCATGTGGGAGGTTTTGACAAGCCGGAGAATTAGTTATGCAGCAAAGGTAATCGCCAGAAATGGGATGAGCACAGACGAGTTGCCTTCATGATAACCTTTTTAGGACTTATGGTATTCCCGAGAAAAGACGGGAACATTGATATAAAAATAGCTGGAATTGTTTGTACTTTGCTTGCCCAAAATGAAAGTACTCCTGCTCACATTATATTATCAGACATATATCGAGCCCTCACAGCCTGCAAAGCCGAAGGAGACTTTTTTGAAGGTTGTAATGTGTTGCTATAAATGTGGATGATCGAGCACCTGTGCCGCCGCACCCAGTTTTTGAGGTATGGTTTGATTGAGAAAACCTGCATACAGGAATTCTACACAAGGGTTGATAGGACCATCCTACCTGAAGGAATCTTGGCGTGGAAGGCGTACTTCCAGGCACTCAGCGTAAGTCAAATACAATGGACGTTGGGTTGGTTATTAGCAGACAGAATTGTGTACATGCCAGCAGCTAGGTCCCACTTTATCTTAATGGGACTTAAGAGCATTCAACCTTATGCACCCCATCGGGTTTTAAGGCAGCTTGGGAGGTGTCAGATAGTGCCCAAAGACGAGGACCCGAGTACCCAGGTTATTGAAATTGTCCCCGATGGCCAATTCCCAGAAGCAAGGGTCCGCCAGATCTGGAGCAAATGCCAATATCTGGAGTCAAACACTTGTGTGCAGGATCGAGCTAGAGGAGAGGTTGTACCCGGATATCTTACTTGGTACAAAGAAGAAACATCGGGTGAAAGGCCAACCAAAAGACCTCACCTCAGGGAATTTGCTGAAGCGTCACAAGAACAGTGGGACTGGTTAGCCAAGGAAGAAGTTTACAGAACAAGGATTGGCAAGATAGAGTAACAGGTCCAAGATCTCCAATTTGAAAAGGATATGCAAGCTGCTGCCGACGAAGGAGATAAAAAGAAGTTGGCACAAGAAAATGACTTCTTGAAAGCTTAAATCCAGCAAATGAAAAGGGATGCTGACAGACAGTTGAGGAGTCGATCGGACGAAAAGTTGATAAAGGGTTTGGAAAATCAAGTCACCGATGTCCAAAGAGAATTGGAAGAGTCGAAGGCCCAGACAACGAGGATCCGCACTAGCTGGATAAGGGAGGCGCATCAAGGGTCACTTCATCTACAACGGGTGGAAGGAGATTATACTGAGATCATCACTAATCTAAGGGAAGCAAATGTTACCCTCAGGGAGTGGGTTTTCAAACAAGCCCGGGATGCCAGAGCAGACCTCGACCGTTGCCACAATAAGATGGCACGACTGCAAGAACAAGTGGATAGGCTCTTAGACCAAGTCACCAACAATGCTCGAATATCGAGGGCGAAGAATCGGCGGATAGAACAACTACTCAGAGAAAGGGACAGGATCAAGGACCGAATTGCAGAAATCGGGCAGTATGTCACCATGAAGTGCTTAGCTTGTGAACAAATGCCCCGCACAGCCCTTTTTGCTTCGATTATGGATTATGTTCATCAGATCATGAGAGAGTTAAGAGGACTACACAGGGACCTCGCACCAAGGCCCGCGGCAAGGCCGAACGATGCCTCGCGGGCCCCCAGGAATTTAAGGGCGTTAGGCTGATGATTGAAAGATGTATTTTGAAATTTTGAACACTGGTTGGCGTCTTTGCTGTTTTATTTGTACTCTTAAGTCAAGCATTTTTATTATTTTTTTTATGATTGTTGTAAGATATGTTTTGTAACTGTAAGGGTTTTGTTATAAGAATTCCAAAATTTTGCCACAATCTTGTTTCAGAACTACGCTCGGTCTGATTCACGCGGGGACCCACATAAGATTCGACCACCACTTAAAAGATAAAGAAAAGAGAAAAGAAGAAAAAGAAAAGAAAAAAGAAAAAAAGGATGTTAATAACAAGCGAGGTTTTCAAGGATAATTGAAAAGAGAAAAGCTGGAATGACGCATGCGGTGAATACATATAGAAATGGTTAAATGATTAGGTGCATTGCATCCAACGTGCGATAACATATATGTTAAACTCAGTAATCTAACAAGTTTTTTGCATTCCAGAAAAGTTTAGCAGTTGACTTGACAGAATATACTGGCCAACCACCAGTACCGTACTAGATCAAAATGTCCAATTCCAGCAAGCATGTCTAGTTCCGGCAAAAGTCTCGAGGAAGAGAAATCAGAGATACGGATCATGAAAGAGGAGGTAGACCGGTTGACACAGCAGATAACAGAGATGCACCTAGCCTGGGCTAGGGGACAGTCATCACCAAACCTCCCTACTCTCACATCAGCTCCAGAGCGTCCACCCCTTGACCCCTTGACAAGTGCCCCGATCTATTCATACTATCAAGGGGAAAACCCTTATACCTCCCAGATTCCACCAGCCAAACAAAATCCTCCTCCCCCAGTCATCCCTGTTTTTGTGGCACCTTCACCCGCTACTTTACAAAAGTCGTCTGATAATAGGTGAATTTGACTATATTTATGCCCTAAATATTCATGCTTTATTGTTGTTTTGATATTGTTTATGATGATACAATGCTTTTATTAGTGTTCTTAGTGTGTTATAGGTACACTTGAGCTAATGAAGACTAAAAGAGCAAGTTTTGGAGTCAAAAGATGGTGAAAAAGGCCAAAATGTGGTACAAGTCAAGAACTTATGTTGAAAGTAGCCGAGAAGGTGTGATTCCGAGCTATATGGATGTTATGGAATGAATTTAAGTGATTTGGAGCTTTTAAGTTTGAGTAAAAGCCCAAGGAATTAAGCCGGGATCGAGTTCGGGGGTCAAAATTTGATAAGTGTAGAACAAGCGAAGAATGGAAGAGGCATATTATGCACTGTTTAGTAGATTGGACATAACGTTTCGCTCAGAACTCCATTTGGGCTCCATAATATATGGTTGGAAAGATAATTCAAAGGGATACAACTCTCATGTTTTGCGTTTTTCCAAATTCGCAACGGAACAGGGTGAAAAACCGCGGTTTCTCCGCGACCGCGGATGAACCGCGGAAAAACTGGCTCTCTGAAGTTTTACTGTTCGCGGTCCATCCGCGGCCGCGAACGAACCGCGGAAGTCGCCGCAGCAGCAGTCCTAATTGTACTCAAACTTAGTTTTTTTAGCCCTAAAACCTCTATATAAACTCCTAGTTTGCCCCATAGAGGCATGTACTTTATTTCTTCAATACTTTTGCAAGGTTTAGTAGGAGAGATTCCTCTCAAAACTCTTTCTATTATTTTATATCAAGCAATTCTTTATGATTTCAATTATTATTCTTGTTTCTTCAAGCATGAGTAGCTAAAATCTTTTCTAAGGTTTTGATGGAACTTATTGATAGATGAACTTATCGTTTATGTGATTACAAATTGTGACTTAGATTTCTATTTGTTCAACTTCATTCTTATTGTAGTTAATTGGTAGACGTCCCAATTAGCGGTGCCTATTTAGTGTGCATAACTTGGAAAAGAGTGCATATTTAGGTTTATTGTTGAACAACACCACACCTAGGTTATTAGAGGAATCTATAATTATAGGTGTAAAGACGGGGTTAGGAATAACGAAGTCTTGGGTGCAATCTAAAGTGAACTATTCAAATTAAAGCTAGCTAGGGTAGCTCGTGAGAGTGCACTAGTAAATTATTGTAATTGCTCGGGAGAGGGTTACGATACACATAGCGTTCATGATTGATAGAATATATTAACAATTTGTATGAGCATAACGATAAGGGATTCCATCAATAGGGGAAATCAATACCTTAGTCTTTCTCTATATTATTTCATTCAACATTCAATTCTTTCTTTTAAAGCATTCTTTAATTCTTGCAAAGTAGTTGTTCGAATCCACACATACATATATTCAAAGTTTGGGAACTTGATTCGTAAGTACTTTTGGGGTTGTGAAAGTTGCAATTGGTAGGTTAATTCTCCGTGGGATCGATCTTGGACTTATTAAACCAAGTTATATTGACTACGACCGTTGCTTGGACGTGAATCAATTTTGGCGCCGTTGCCGGGGAATTAACGGAATTATCAATTGCCATTGCCGGAACTTCAAGATTCTTGTGTATTCAGGTTCTTTCTACACTCTACATTGAATATTTTGACGTTTGTTGATTTGGGTATTCAGGTGCATGCCTAGAAAATCTGCGAGGACTGGAGAACTAATTGAAGGACTCTCAGACCCCGAGCAAACCTTCCGGGCACGCAACAAAGCCATCAAACAAATTCAACAATCTCAACAACCAATCAAACTAGACTTCGACATGGGTGACATGAACGCTCAAAACCAGCAAGCAGAGCTAAACATGCAAGAGGCACAGGAGGCACAAGAAGGTGCATTATTCGACTGGGCACAACCCACAGCGGATAATTTGGCAACTGCCATCGTTGTGCCAGCAATTCAAGCTGAGTCTTTCCAGATTACCAACAACATGCTTCACTTGTTACAAAACAAGGGATTATTATCTGGGTCTCAGGTTGAAGATCCACAGCAGCACCTCAAAAACTTTCTATCAATATGCAAAACACAAAGGCAACCGAATGTAACTCCGAAAGCTATCAGATTACTACTTTTTCCATTCTCAGTTACAGGAGCAGCACAGATATGGCTAAACTCACTCCCAATAAACTCCATTGCAACTTGGGATGAGTTAGTCAAACAATTCCACAACAAGTTTCATCCACCCAACAAAACAGTTCAACAAATTGATGAGATTGTGAGCTTCAAACAAAAACCATTGGAAACACTACATGAAACTTGGGGGAGATTCAAAGGCATGCTTGTTATGTGTCCTCACCATGGGATTCCTGAGCAGATGTTGGGTCAAAGGTTTTACATGGGGCTTTCAGACAGTATGAAGAATATTGTAGATGCTTCAGCAGGTGGGGCTTTTCCGAGCAAGACTTGGAGAGAGGGCCAAAATTTGCTAGACAAGATGGCTCAAAACTCCGGGTGGATGACCAGGAATGCTCCTATCACTCCAGTGGTACACTCTGTACCTCCGAATCCATCCAGCACTATTGAGGAGAACATGGCAACCTTACTGACACAAATGAGCATCCTGACAAAGAAAGTGGAAGAATCCGGGGTCAAGCAGCAAGTTCACATTGTAGACACTACCAATGGTGGTTTGTGCACATCTTGCATTAGCCAACGCATAGGTAATCCATGGGCTGCAGACCAAGAACATCATCACCAACACGAAGACATGAATTATGTTGCTAATTATGGAGGGCAGCAACAGGGTAATCCGAGTTGGGGTCAGCAGGCTCCACAACAATACAGGCCTCCACAACTACAGTATAATGAAGCAAGTATGAGGCCACCACACAACATGGCTCCATATCCTAGATCTCAGAATTTCGGCAATCAGCAGCAGGGATATCATCCACCTCCACCACAGCATGGGGGTAGACATGACGATGGGTTCGCAGAATTGAAAGCTATGATGCAATAGGTAATCGGGTCAAATGCCAAAACCAATGAGAGGATAGATGCCCATGATGCAGCCATCAAAAATATTGAAGTACAAGTGGGCCAGATTGCTATGTCTCTCAACAATCGTCCTCAAGGGACATTGCCTGCAGCCACACAAATAAACCCAAAGGACCAAGTCCCAAAGCAGATGATGGCAGTGACTCTGAGAAGTGGTAGAGATCCTGATGCTGAGAAAGAAAGTGAGAAAATCGACACACAAGCTGAGACACTCACTCCATTGCCCATTGAACTGGACGAGTCCACCGGGTTGACAGAAATTACAGTCCAACCAGTTGCTGAAAATAAAGAGATGCAGCATGGAACGAAAAAAGTAGCTGAACAGGTAGAGCAGCAGGTTGAAGAAAAAGTGATAGAAAAAGAAAAGTCCCAAGTCACTGGGAAGAAGAGGCCTCCACCACCATTCCCCCAAAGGCTGGCCAAACACCAGAAAGAGAAGCAATACAAAAAGTTCTTCGAGATGCTCAAGCAAATCCAGGTAAACATTCCATTAATTGAAGCTTTAAAAGAAATGCCTGGTTATGCTAAGATGATGAAGGAATTGATGTCGCGGAAATTTGATTTCCAAGACTTGGCCACAGTTACACTTACACAGACTTGTAGTGCAGTAGTCTCCAGACCCATTGCTGAGAAGCTATCTGATCCAGGTAGCTTCACCATCCCATGCACTATAGGGAATTATGCATTTACTAAGGCTTTATGTGATATGGGGGCAAGCATTAATCTCATGCCCTTAGTTATCTATAAGAGGTTAGGTATTGGGAGAGCCAGACCCACCTCTATGCTTTTACAGCTTGCTGACAGGACGGTTAAGCGTCCATTTGGTATTATAGATGATGTGCTAATCCAGGTTGGGAAGTTCGTGTTTCCCGCCGATTTTGTTATTCTTGATTGCAAGGTCGACGAAGAAATTCCTATAATCTTAGGAAGACCATTCCTAGCCACCGGGAGAGCTCTAATTGATTGTGAGACTGGGGAACTCAAGATGAGGTTGAATGATGAGGAAATCATATTGAATGTGCAAAAATCCATGAGGCGCCCTAGTGAGTTCGCAAATTGCTCTCTCATTGATGCTGTTGATGTGATAGTGGAGACAGATGATGCAGAGTTGACCATTGAAGATCCACTTCAAGCATGCCTGATGAACTTGGAAGAGGTAAATGGTGAAAGTTTAGTAGAATGGGTACTATCTCTGGAAGGCAAGGGGTTTTGGGAGAGAGAGCTTGAATTCGAGCCTCTACACTTAGAGAAAAGAGAGACCCCTCCTGCAAAACCATCCATAGAAGATCCACCAAAGCTGGAGCTTAAACCACTACCATCTCATCTCAGGTATGAATTTCTAGGCCCTAACTCCACTTTACCTGTTATTACTTCATCTGGTTTGCTAGATGTGCAGGCTCAAAAGTTATTACAGGTACTCAAGAAATGTAAAGCTGCCAATGGTTGGACCATGGCAAACATAAAAGGGATCAGCCTTGCATACTGCGTGCACAAGATTCTCCAGGAAGAGGGGCACAAACCTTCCAGGAAACGCAAAAGAAGGCTAAAACCGAATATGAAGGATAGGATGAAAAAGAAAGTGATAAATTGGCTAGACACAGGGTAGATCCCAGGTAAGTTTTCTCACCCTTCTATGGTATACATGTATTATTATGCCATGAGGACATGGCATGATTTTAAGTGTGGGGTGGGAGACTTATCTTGTATTATATGTTGTATATATTAGTTTTAGTTGTTAATATAAATAGTTGGCTTGGCCCGATGATAGACACTTGGCGACGGGTTTCTTAAGGGTCTAAGTCGGATTAAAAACACAAAAAAATAGAAAATTTTAAAAAGTACAAAAATAGGACAAGTACTCTTGAGGGAAGTAGTCCACGTATGAATTTTTCTTTCTTTTATTTTCTTTTTCTAGGTAGTGTATCATCTCCCCTTGGTTTTTCTTTTGACCACGGTTCTTTTCCAAGGGTTTTTATTGAACCGGGTTAGGTAGATTTTTCTTTTCTTAGGATTAGAGGTAAAAGGGCAACATGTAACCCCGAATATGCACATTAGCAAAAGCGTAAATTGAACTTGAGAATGTATCTTCTAAGCTTGATTGTAGAATCTCAATATGCCTTAAATTGCACAATAATGCTTGCTTGCACATTGATAGGATTTTGTAGATAAACCGGATTCCAAATGAGTTGCATGCCATGTGTGTGTGAGGTTTTTACTTACATTGTATGTTGTACATGATGCCTAGAACTTGCCTTGTGTGTTTGCAAAGCGAAATAGAAGTTATTCGGTTGTAGAAAGGATAGAGGCATTTCTTTGTGTAACCCCATATATCAATAGACATGAATTCACCCGTACATTATATCTTAGTTAACCCCTTTGAGCTTAAAGCCTATTCTTTGATAACCCTTGAATGTTCTTCAAATTATTATATTTTGTTCTACTTTACCTCCTAGAAGCACTTGTATTGTAACGAATATGCAAAATATTAAGTGTGGGGTGAAAGGAAGGTAAAAAGGAAAAATCAAGAATGAATGGTACAAAATAGTAAGCTGGCCAAAATAATGTAAATATGTTGCAAAGCAATGAGAAAAAGAGCTATATCAATGTATATATGAAAATTACAAAGGCCAGTTACACCAACAAAAGAAAAATGGGGATTAAAAGCAAATAAAGGTGAATAAATGTTTATGGGAGACATAAGGAAGAAAACTAAAAGGGAAAATGGTGAAAGAGAAAAGAAAAGTGCTTAGGGAGGCTAGTCACTATACCCAAAAGTATCCTACCCGTCCCATAGCCTACATTACAACCCTTAAAGACCTCTTGATCTATGATTGAATAACTCGATTAGTGGAGTATTACACTAGGGGCAAGCCTATGGTGTGTCTGTATTCATACGAATGTTCTTTATTGAGAGTGAGTGAATTTTTTTCAACATTTATAAGTTCCATGTATTTGAATGGCTAATGTGTGGGATTTTCTCTCAATAAATTGTGTGAGGGCATGTAATTCAAAAGGAAGAAGGTGAATTTGCAAGTTTTTGGTAATAAGTAGAGTAAGTAATAATGTGCGGGCATGAGAATTTGCGGTTAAGTAAATATTATACATATCTTAGGTTGTTCATGTATAATAGCTTTTGTGATATAATTTGGGGGAGACATAAATAAAATTGGCCTAAAGTGTGATTAAGGTTGCTCGAGGACGAGCAAAGGTTTAAGTGTGGGGTATTGATAATAGGTGAATTTGACTATATTTATGCCCTAAATAATCATGCTTTATTGTTGTTTTGATATTGTTTATGATGATAAAATGCTTTTATTAGTGTTCTTAGTGTGCTATAGGTACACTTGAGCTAATGAAGACTAAAAGAGCAAGTTTTGGAGTCAAAAGATGGTGAAAAAGGCCAAAATGTGGTACAAGTCAAGAACTTATGTTGAAAGTAGCCGAGAAGGTGTGATTCCGAGCTATATGGATGTTATGGAATGAATTTAAGTGATTTGGAGCTTTTAAGTTTGAGTAAAAGCCCAAGGAATTAAGCCGGGATCGAGTTCGGGGATCAAAATTTGATAAGTGTAGAACAAGCGAAGAATGGAAGAGGCATATTATGCACTGTTTAGTAGATTGGACATAACGTTTCGCTCAGAACTCCAGTTGGGCTCCATAATATATGGTTGGAAAGATAATTCAAAGGGCTACAACTCTCATGTTTTGCGTTTTTCCAAATTCGCAACTGAACAGGGTGAAAAACCGCGGTTTCTCCGCGACCGCGGATGAACCGCGGAAAAACTGGCTCTCTGAAGTTTTACTGTTCGCGGTCCATCCGCGGCCGCGAACGAACCGCGGAAGTCGCCGCAGCAGCAGTCCTAATTGTACTCAAACTTAGTTTTTTTAGCCCTAAAACCTCTATATAAACTCCTAGTTTGCCCCATAGAGGCATGTACTTTATTTCTTCAATACTTTTGCAAGGTTTAGTAGGAGAGATTCCTCTCAAAACTCTTTCTATTATTTTATATCAAGCAATTCTTTATGATTTCAATTATTATTCTTGTTTCTTCAAGCATGAGTAGCTAAAATCTTTTCTAAGGTTTTGATGGAACTTATTGATAGATGAACTTATCGTTTATGTGATTACAAATTGTGACTTAGATTTCTATTTGTTCAACTTCATTCTTATTGTAGTTAATTGGTAGACGTCCCAATTAGCGGTGCCTATTTAGTGTGCATAACTTGAAAAAGAGTGCATATTTAGGTTTATTGTTGAACAACACCACACCTAGGTTATTAGAGGAATCTATAATTATAGGCGTAAAGACGGGGTTAGGAATAACGAAGTCTTGGGTGCAATCTAAAGTGAACTATTCAAATTAAAGCTAGCTAGGGTAGCTCGGGAGAGTGCACTAGTAAATTTTTGTAATTGCTCGGGAGAGGGTTACGATACACATAGCGTTCATGATTGATAGAATATATTAACAATTTGTATAAGCATAACGATAAGGTATTCCGTCAATAGGGGAAATCAATACCTTAGTCTTTCTCTATATTATTTCATTCAACATTCAATTCTTTCTTTTAAAGCATTCTTTAATTCTTGCAAAGTAGTTGTTCGAATCCACACATACATATATTCAAAGTTTGGGAACTTGATTCGTAAGTACTTTTGGGGTTGTGAAAGTTGCAATTGGTAGGTTAATTCTCTATGGGATCGATCTTGGACTTATTAAACCAAGTTATATTGACTACGACCGTTGCTTGGACGTGAATCATCGTCCAGTGAGCCACATTTTCAAATCCATGACAACCATTGTTATCCTCCCGAGCCTACATTTAGGGATCCTAAACCGCATTCACACACCCCTCACTGGGATAACCCGGCAGAACCAGAAAAGCACTTCAATATTTTGGAGCAAGAGGAAGTTATTTGAAAAGTTAAAAGCCTGGAGCAGTCCTTCAGGAATATGCATGGTTTGGGCACCCAGGTCAGTGTTGCTTACAAAGACCTGTGTCCGTTTCCAGATGTCCAGTTACCCGCTGGGTTCAAATGCCCAGTTTGATCTATACGAGGGGCATGGTGACCCAGTAGCCCATCTTCGAGGTTTTTGTAGCAAAATGCGAGGAGCAGGAGGGTGAGATGAGATTCTGATAGCTTACTTCGGTCAGAGCTTGGGGGGGTCTGCATTAGAGTGGTACACCAGGTAGGATCCCAGCAGATGGTTTACATGGGATGACTTGGCCCAAACATTCATGCCAGTTCCAATATAATCTTGAAATAATCCCCGATCGCTTATCATTGCTAAAGTTATAGAAGAAACCCGCCGAAAGTTTCAGAGAATTTGAGTTCCGCTAGAGAGAACAGGCAGCAAGGGTGGACCCGCCAATGAGAGAGAATGAGATGGTAGACTACTTCCTGCAGACATTGGAGCCAACCTATTTCGGACACCTGGGGACGTCCGTGGGAAAGTCATTCATTGAGGTGATAAAGATGGGAGCTATGATCGAAGAAGGCTTGAAAGCTAACAAGATCATGAGCTATTCAGCGCTGAAAGCCACCACTCAAGCCATTCAAAGTGGCACTGGAGGAGCGCTTGGAAAGAAGAGGAAAGAAGAGGTCGCAGCAGTCGATTCCAGAGCATGGTTCAGAACCAGAGGCCCCACACCCCAGTATAATCCGCCACAGCCCCACCACCAACATTACTTCCACAGTCCATATAACTACCCGCAATACTACTATCCAGCACCTGATCCCCATTTTACCGTCCATCATGCCCAGTCATATGCCCCACCTCCCGTCCATGCACCATGGCGTGCACCAAACCCACAAAATAATCACCCACCTCCGAGAGCATACAGAAACCCCACGGGTGTGGGTTTCCGTCCGAACCAAGCCTTCAAGAACGACAGGGCGCCAAGGCTGAAGACTTTCACTCCCTTGGGAGAGTCTTACAACAGTTTGTTCCACCGATTGAAGCAAGTAGGGTTGCTGAATCCGATCGAGGCTAAGCTACCAAACCCTCTTCCAAAGAATCTGGATCATTCAATAAATTGTGCATATTTCTCGGGATGTCCGGGGCACGACACAGAAAAGTGTTGGAGGTTGAAAACAGCTATCCAGGAACTCATCGACACTCGCCGGATTGAGGTCCAGACTCCAGCACAACCCGATATCAACCAAAATCCGCTCCCAACTCATCATGAGACCAACATGATCGAGTTGGTACGTTTAGAAGAGGGACATGAGAAAACCTCTCAGACCGTGATGATGATCAGATCTAGTGGGGCTGGAATGAAAAAGGGGCCAAGCCCTGACGAGTCACTCATCCGTAAGAAGGAAGCACAATATGGGTCGGAAGCAGAAAAGAGGAGTGCGAAGAAAGTGCCTGTGAGGCCTGAGGGAGTAAAAATAGTTGTACCAGGGGCAGCAACCAAACCCGCCCTAACTGTAGCAGGTGTTCGAATGGATCCTTTCATCATCAAGCCAGCAATACAGTTGCCGATAGCTGATAGCAAAGCCATTCCATGGAACTATGATCAGGTCATGATGACTTACAAAGGAAGAGAAGTTAGGGAGGAAGTTTGCGAAGCACAAGGTTTGACCCGTTCAGGGAGATGTTTTGCTCCTGCGGAATTGAGAAAGACTAATCTGGCAATACTAAAAATGCCGGTAACTGACGAAGAAGCAGAGGAGTTCCTGAAAAAGATGAAGCTGCATGATTATTCTGTCTTAGAACAACTGAAGAAAACTCCTGCTCAAATCTCATTGTTGTCCTTATTGATACATTCTGAAGAACATCGGCAAGCCTTGATGAAAGTTTTGAATGAGGCCCATGTACCCGACAAAATCTCTGTCAGTCACTTGGAAAAGATCACCAATAGGATCTTCGAAGCAAATCGGATCACCTTCACCGATGATGAGTTGCCTGAGGAAGGCACCGAGCACAACAAGGCTTTATATCTTACGGTAAAGCATAAAGAGTCTGTGGTTACCAGAGTTCTAGTCGACAATGGGTCTAGTGCGAACATTTGTCCTCTCTCTACATTTAACAAGTTGAAAGTGGTTATCAGCAGGGTACACAAGAATAGTATATGTGTTCGAGGGTTCGATGGAGGAGGCAAGGCATCGGTCGGGGACATAATGTTAGTATTGAAAATCGGACCTGTGGAGTTCACCATAGAGTTCCAGGTGCTGGACATGGTGGTTTCATACAACTTTCTGATAGGACGACCGTGGATCCATGCTGCAAAAGCGGTTCCATCCAGCCTACACCAACTAGTCAAGTTTGAGTGGGATCGACAGGAGATTGTAGTCCATGGAGAGAATGATCTACAACCAGGCACCATCGTCCCCTTTGTTGAGACAGAAGAGGATGTTGGGCCATGGGTATTCCAATTCTACGATGCGGTATCCGTCAACCGCATTCCAGAGGGGGAATGCGTTCTCAATGATAGAGTAATTACTGAAGACGTCATGGTGGCTCATGAAATGTTGAGAAATGGTTTCGTACCCGGCAAAGGTTTAGGTGCATCTCTGCATGGTATCATACATCCAGTATCTGTGGTTGAAAATGTGGGAACCTTCGGCTTGGGATTCGAGCGAACACCAGAGGACATCCAGTGAGCCAAGAGGATCAAACAGAAGATATGGGTGCTCCCGAAGCCTGTTCCGCGCCTTTCCCGATCTTTTGTCAGGTCCGGAATAAGAAGACATCCAACGACAAGGATTCCCGGTCCTATGGTCAGGCCAGACGAAGAGTTCTTGAGAAGGTTCGAGGACTTATTCTCAGATGTATGCATGTTAGAGGATGGTGAAGGGCCAGCCATGCCGAGATACAGTTTGTGGGACCGAAAACAAAGTTGAATAATTGGAAGGATACTCCTCTCCCTATCCGGAAGGAGTCTTGGTAGTCTGTTTTGGATTGTTTTCTTTCAAATTTTGTGTGGGGCTATCCCCATAGTAAAATCCATTTGTTTTAGTTCATTTTCTTTTGTTTGAGTATGCAAGCCTGTTTTCCTTGTATTGTTCCCATTAATGAAATTTTGTTCCCTTTGTTCCTAATTTTGTTTATTTTTATTTCTTTTACTTTTTTGAGCAGCTTTATTTCAACTGATATTAACGATATGGCGTGCTTAAAGATTAATCAACCCAGTCTAGAAAGTCAATCTGGTTTGGAAATAATAACACATGAAATAAGAAGTGACGAGAGTGAATCGGAATACGGCGAGGATGAATCCGTAGAAGAAATCGGCGAAGAATTGAGTCACTTCGAAGAAAAGCCCAAACCTAATTTAAATGATATTTAGGCTGTTAATCTGGGGAATACAGATGATGTTAAAGAAACCAGAATAAGTGTCCATCTCGAACCCAACCTGAAAGAAGAATTGATCAAAACCCTCATAGAGTTTAAAGACGTTTTCGCATGGTCATACGACGACATGCCAGGCCTTAGCACTAATGTAGTGGTTCACAAATTACCTACTGACCCGACATGCCCTCCCGTCAAGCAAAAACTGCGGAAATTTAAGACGGAGATGAGTGTAAAGATCAAGGAGGAAGCAACCAAGCAACTACAGGTGAAAGTCATTCGTGTCACTCGATACCCGGATTGGTTGGCTAACGTAGTACCAGTGCCAAAGAAAGATGGAAAGATCAGAGTATGTGTGGACTACCGCAATCTCAACAAGGCGAGCCCTAAAGATAATTTCCCGCTTCCCAATTGTGCCGGGCATGAGATCGGATCCTTTGTGGACTGCTATGCGGGATATCATCAAATCCTAATGGATGAAGAGGACGCGGAGAAGACAACCGTTATCACACCATGGGGAACTTACTGCTATCGGGTAATGCCGTTCTGCCTGAAGAACGCAGGTGCAACATACATGAGGGGGATGACTGCGGTGTTTCATGACATGATGCACAAAGAGATTGAAGTGTACATGGATGATGTGATCATAAAATCTAGACGTCAAGAAGACCACATAGGCGACCTCAGGAAGTTTTTTCAAAGACTGCGAAGGTATGATATTAAGCTCAATCCGGCCAAATGTGCGTTCGGGGTTCCGTCAGGGAAGTTGCTAGGATTCATCGTCAGCCGACGGGGCATTGAGTTGGACCCATCAAAAATCAAGTCCATCCAGGAGTTACCCCCGCCAAAGAATAAAACAGAGGTGATGAGTTTGTTGGGAAGATTAAATTACATCAGTAGGTTTATTGCTCAGCTTACAGCAACCTGTGAACCCATATTCCGTTTGTTGAAGAAAGACGCAGCGATAGAATGGACGATGGAATGTCAGGAAGCATTCGACCAAATCAAAGGATATCTGTCAAACCCACCCGTACTAGTTCCGCCTGAACCGGGTAGACCCCTGATTCTTTATCTAACGGTCTTGGATAATTCATTTAGCTGTGTACTGGGGCAGCATGATCTTACTGGCAGAAAGGAATGTGCCATCTACTATCTCAATAAGAAATTCACGGTCCACGAGGTTAAATACACTCATTTCGAGAAGACCTGTTGTGCCTTAACTTGGGTAGCCCAAAAGATGAAACACTATTTGTCTTCTTACACTACTTACCTCATTTCACGTTTGGATCCATTGAAGTATATTTTCCAGAAGCCTATGCCTACAGTAGGTTAGCAAAATGGCAAATACTACTTACAGAATTCGACATCATCTATGTGACGAGGACGGCTATGAAAGCGCTGGCCCTAGCCGATCACTTAGCTGAGAATCCCGTCGATGACGGATATGAACCTTTGAGGACGTATTTTCCAGACGAAGAAGTGTTGCAAATTAATGGGTTAGAATTAACCGAGGAACCAGGGTGGAAGCTTTTCTTCGATGGAGCGGCGAACGCAAAAGGAATCGGAGTAGGGGTTGTGCTTATCTATGAAACAAGACATCATTATCCCGTTACTGCCCAACTACGTTTTCGTTGCACCAACAATATGGCTGAGTACGAAGCATGCATCTTGAGGTTGCGGCTAGCGGTAGACATGGATGTACAGGACGTCTTGGTCTTGGGAGACTCGGACCTTCTGGTACATCAGATTCAGGGAGAATGGGAAACCAGAGATTTGAAGCTTATCCCGTATCGTTAGTGTTTGCACGATCTGACTAAGCGTTTCCGGTCAGTAGAATTCAGACATATCCCAAGGATGCATAATGAGGTCGCCGATGCTCTAGCTACTTTGTCATCGATGCTATATCACCCGGACGAGATTCGTGTCGATCCGTTACATATTCAGGTTCAGAATCAACATGCTTATTGCAATATGATAGAAGAAGAAATGGATGGTGAACCATGGTTTCATGATGTCAAAGAATACCTCAGGTTAGGAATATACCCAGAGCCGTCAACGGGAGATCAAAAGAGAGCTATTCGGCGATTGGCGAACAGATTTTTCCTTAGTGGAGGGGTGCTGTACAAGAGAACCCCGGATTTGGGATTGTTGAGATATATAGATGCAAGTCAAGCCACAACAGTGATGACAGAGATACACACCGGAGTTTGTGGGCCACATATGAGCGGATATGTATTGGCAAAGAAGATTCTTCGAGTAGGATATTACTGGCTCACTATGGAGCGCGATTGTATAAGTTTCGTACGAAGATGCCATCAGTGTCAGATACACGGAGATTTGATTCATTCTCCGTCGACCGACTTGCATACTATGTCAGCGCCATGGCCATTTGTGGCGTGGGGTATGGATGTTATTGGACCTATAGAACTGACAACTTCCAATGGTCATAGGTTCATTCTGGTAACAATCAATTATTTGACCAAGTGGGTGAAGGCTAAAACCTTCAAAGCAGTAACCAAGAAGGCAGTGGTGGACTTCGCACATTCCCACATCATCTGTAGGTTTGGAATCCCGAAGGTGATCATCACAGATAACGGTGCCAATCTTAACAGCGGATTGATGAAGGAGGTATGTCAACAGTTCAAGATTTCACACCGAAACTCCACACTGTATCGTCCCAAAGCGAATGGTGCGGTTGAGGCAGGAAACAAGAATATAAAGAAGATCTTGAGGAAGATGGTAGAAGGGTCTAGGCAATGGCATGAGAAGTTACCATTTGCACTGTTAGGTTATCGCACTACCGTCCGAACTTCGGTAGGTGCGAATCCTTACTTGTTGGTGTACGAAACTGAAGCAGTAATACCAGTCGAAGTGGAGATTCCATCCCTTCGAATTGTCGCTGAAGCTGAAATTGACGACGATGAGTGGGTCAAAGCCCGATTGGAGCAATTGAGCTTGATTGATGAAAAGAGATTGACAACAGTATGTCATGGCCAATTATATCAAAAGAGAATGGCGAGAGCATATAACAAAAAGGTACGTCCCAGGAAATTTGAGGTGGGACAACACGTGTTGAAGAGAATTCTACCACATCAGGCCGAAGCAAAAGGCAAGTTCGCCCCAAATTGGCAAGGACCTTTTGTTGTGACTAGGGTATTATCCAACGGCGCTCTGTGTCTAACTGATATCGAGGGAAGATGCACCGACATGACTATCAATTCTGATGCAGTCAAGAGATATTATGTGTAGTACTTTAATGTATTTGCCAACGCTTGGTTTCGTTTGTTTGTATTCGGCATTTTCGGAGAATGAAATGACAGAGGCAATTTTTCTACTACCCAAACACTTTTACACTTGTTTTCCCCTTTGAGCCTTAATTATTCTTTCATATACCCTCTTTTGGAATCCTCAAGTAAGATGTATAACAATATAGAAAAAAAACAAAGAAAAGTCACAAGAAAAAGTGAACTACGTTCGACATGATTCCTCAAAGAGGATACGTAGGCGCCACACAGCTCGGTCATGGTGTAATAAAATTCAAAGATTCCCCAAGCGACAAACTGGGGCAGAAGTCGTGTTTCGTTTGAAAAGATGGTGTGGATTCCAAAAGTTGTAATGAGCTACCCGTTGAGGGTAAATCCCTTTTCTCTAGCCCCGCGCGCAAAAACCATATTAATGACCAAAAAAGACCTCTCGAATCAGTATTTGAGAAATGCCAAGTCATGCAAATGAAGACCGAGAATGACACTACAATTCTCGACTGAATCCACGACTCACAAGCTGAAAATGGATAGCCCATTAGAGGGAATCTCGTTGTTAATACCCCAACCCACCGCAAGGAAAGAAAGCAAAATGAGAGAGTCTTAACGGTGAAAACCCTCGCGGGCACCTTAAGGCGAAGAAAGTTGAGAGAAATAAAATGAGAGAGTCTTACGGTGAAAACCTTTACAGGCACCCTAAGGTGACGGGATGTCGAGAGAAATGAGAGAATCTCATTAGTGAAAACGCTTTGAAGGACACTATGAGGTGACAAGGCGAGATGGTTGCAAGGTATCTGCATGGGACAAGGTTGGGACATTCGTTTACTTCTAGTGAAACGAAGCCGTCAGAAAGTGATTGACATAAATAGACTGGGTAGATTAATCTCAAAGGCATGACATAACCATTGGATCGGTAATACATTCAGATAGTTTTTCCCAAGTTTTGAGCTCAGAAAAGTTTTTCTTTTTTGTCTTTTGCGGTTAGCGTTCTTTTATTTATTTCATTTTGTCTATCATTTTTTCTCTCTCTTTAAAGATTATTATGTTCATGTCGAAAATTGACCTTTCAAAGCTTACCACCAAGTCTCCCAAAGTGGTACGATGAAGATGAGTAGGCACGGAACAAGGCAATAAGTCAAAAGAAGTTCTGATATTAGGATTGGAACGACAGGATTGATTGGAAAGTCTAGAGAAGTTACGGAGTAAGGAGGAGAACAACAATGACACATATTGCACATCCAGAGGATAGTTTCTCCCATCAGATCGCCGACTAGAAAGGTTGGACCATACTGAAGTTTGGAATAGAAAGAAGAGATGAAAGATCATGTGTGGCAAGAGCACCTTCCCTAGCAAATATCAACGTCATCCCCGAAGTCCGAGGAAGGCGAAACAACTAAAAGGAGAAAAGAGAAAACTGTCCCCAGAACGAATATCATCAAATGATAACATCCCCAGCAGGGTCTGACAATGAAACGCGGAGCAAGGAAAGAAGAGGAGAACCATCCCCAGCAGGAGCACCACAACCGGCCGCCACATCTTAAAACTAACCAATTTTCTTTGATTTGAAATAGGAAAAGAGGGTTTGTTGGCAGAAAAGCAAGCCACGAAGAAGATTCTCAAACTGGGGCAGAAAATTTCCTCCCGTTGTGAAAATTTTCTCGAAACCAAGTACCCGGTCGGGGAAAGAAGCCAGATAATGCGAGGAAACGATCTTTGAAACCAGTTATCCCCAGTAGTTTTGAAAGAAAGAAAACAACAAGCTCTAATAGAGGAAATTATACCCCCAACAGACAGGACAAAACGAGAAAACTTGCGTCCAGAAAGCAGCGTCATCCCCAGCAGTTCTCGGAAAAATGAAATACTGATTTCGAGATTTGCCCGACAGCGTAATCCCCAGCTGATGACATTTCAATCCCCAGCGATCTCAGGAGAGAATAAAGTTTTTGAACGAAGTAAAAAGGGAGGAAACAAAGAAAATTTTCCCAGCAGCACTATCCCTAGTGGGTAAGTAATCAATTCCAAAGATATCCCCAGCAGTCAAGAGAAAAATAACACAACCCGGGAGGAAAGCAATTCTAAAACAACGTAATTTAGAAGAAAGGATGGCCCGAGAGGAGATGCGGGAGGAAGAAAGTGGTACAGGAGGCAAAGAAAGGTGACAGGGATGGGACAGAGTTAGTGAGTATAGTTAAAGTCAGGGAGCCCGCCTGAAGAATGGAGTGGCGATTTATTTTGAAGTTGTAGTTGAAGTTAGGGAGCCCGCCTGAAGAATGGAGTGGCAATTTAGTTTTGAAGTTATAGTTGAAGTTAGGGAGCCCACCTGAAGAATGGAGTGGCGATTATTTTGCGTTAGTTGAAGTTAGGGAGCCCGCCTGAAGAATGGAGTGACGATTTATTTTGAAGTTGTAGTTGAACTCAGGGAGCCCGCCTGAAGAATGAAGTGGCAATTTAGTTTTGAAGTTATAGTTAAAGTCAGGGAGCCCGCCTGAAGAATGGAATGGCGAGTATTTTGCGTTAGTTGAAGTTAGGGAGCCCGCCTGAAGAATGGAGTGGCGATTTATTTTGAAGTTGTAGTTGAAGTTAGGGAGCCCGCCTGAAGAATGAAGTGGCGATTTAGTTTTGAAGTTATAGTTGAAGTCAGGGAGCCCGCTTGAAGAATGGAGTGGAGATTTATTTTGAAGTTATAGTGAAGTCAGGGAGACCGCCTGAAGAATGGAGTGGCGATTTATTTTGAAGTTGTAGTTGAAGTCAGGGAGTCCCGCCTGAAGAATGGAGTGGCGATTTAGTTTTGAAGTTATAGTTGAAGTCGGGGAGCCCGCCTGAAGAATGGAGTGGCGATTTATTTTGAAGTTATAGTTGAAGTCAGGGAGCCCACCTGAAGAATGGAGTGGCGATTTAGTTTTGAAGTTATAGTTGAAGTCAGGGAGCCCGCCTTAAGAATGGAGTGGCGATTTAGTTTTGAAGTTATAGTTGAAGTCAGGGAGCCCGCCTGAAGAATGGAGTGGTAATTTGTTTGAAGTTATAGTTGAAGTCAGGGAGCCCGCCTGAAGAATGGAATGACGATTTAGTTTTGAGGTTGTAGTTGAAGCCAGGGAGCCCGCCTGAAGAATGGAGTGGCGATTTATTTTGAAGTGATAGTTCAAGTCAGGGAGCCCGCCTGAAGAATGGAGTGACGATTTATTTTGAAGTTATAGTGAAGTCAGGGAGCCCGCCTGAAGAATGGAGTGGCGATTTATTTTTGAAGTTTGTTGTTAAGTCAGGGAGCCCGCCTGAAGAATGGAGTGGCAATTTATTTTGAAGTTGGAGTTGAAGTCAGGGAGCCTGCTTGAAGAATGGAGTGGCGATTTAGTTTTAAAGTTGTAGTTGAAGTCATGTAGCTCGCAGGAAGAATGGAGTGGCGATTTAGTTGTGAGTTGTGGTTGAAGTCAGGGAGCCTGCCTGAAGAATGGAGTGGCGATTTATGATTAAAGTTTGTCGATAAAGTCAGAAGCTCGCCGGAAAAGTAGAACGGCGTCTCAGTTTCTAAGATTCGATAAGGATAGTGAACAATCGGGAAGTGACAGAGTGTAACTGAAATCCCCAGCATGAATCCAAGTTCATAATCAGAAGGAAGGCAACAAGGGTCAGAAAAGATAGATTCAGACTTCAAAGGAAAATAGTTCGAAGATCACGAGAAAGGGACCAATGATCGGAGTTCGGCAATCAAGATAGGCCGAAGTAACAATTGCCAGAAGAGAAGAAGCATGTGAAGAAACATCAAGGCCAGCAGGATGGCAAGGAACATGACAAGATAAAGTGAAGAAGATAGATAAGATTTCGAAATACTGTAACTTAGTCTAGCTTCTTATTTTTCGTTTAGCACGGTGTAATAAGGAGATCAATTAAGCAGCAGCAACAACAGTAACGGCAAGATCACAGCTTCATGGTAGTCCCAGCTACCAAAACTTCCCGAACTACATTGACCTGATTCCCTTTAGCCAGGGATATGTAGGAGACCTTCTGAAGCAAAGGTTCGGTCAAATATTTCAAAAAATGCTTCATACGGAGTGCTCAAACAGGCAAAAATCGCTCGTATCCGCTCACTTATCTTTGCACGAAAACTCTTCATATTTTTGCGCAAAGAGGGGCAACTGTGAGCACGTGATTTTTGCCCTACATGAGAATTACTCCCAAAAATGCAAAATAAAATAGTTTTTGTGTTGAGCGTGATTTCGTGATTTTTTGTTATTTTTATCTTATTATTTGCATTTTTGTGTGCGCATTTCTATTTAAATTAATATAAGTACAAAATGTTTGCATTTGCATATAAATTCATGTTTGTAATTTAGAGTAATTAAGTTTGTTTTACGAAAATGAAAATAACAAAAAATAATGTATCTTTTGCATTTCTACCATTTATTGTTCAATTGTGTGATTTTATCTTATTTTTGGTATTTAAATGTGTGTGTTTAATTGATATTAGAGGTTAATTAATATTGATAAGTTAATTTTGTCCTATAATGTAACTTAGGATTTTAAAATCTTGTGGAAATTAATTTGGAGCAAAATAAAAAGAGAAGAAAAGAATAAAAGAAGAGGAAATCTAGAACCGGGCCAAAAAATCGAGCCCAACTCTCCTAGCCCATACCCACGCCCAAAACCCACCCCAAAACCCGTTCAAACCGGTCCAATCCGACTCTCACTTAACCAAACGATGCCGATCCAGGCGTCTCAAATCCGAGTCGTTCAATTCAATTGATCCAACGGTTGAGATCACCTCGCCCTCACCCATTACGAATAACCCGATCCATGCCCGGACAGACCCAGTCCCCCACTTAACCAAACGACGCAGTTTGTAATTAAGTAAATGATCTCGACCGTTGATCTCGTTTGATCAAACGGCCAGGATTAAATCCCAGCCCCGCTATATATGCCTCATTCCCTACCCCGCCCCCTTTCAGACCCCCCACCCCTCGACTGTATCTAACCTTTAGAGACGGGTTCACCAGCCTCCACCCATATCCGCCTTTGACCGCCGGCCGGGAATCGCCTCTGCCGGCGGCCGGTGTCCAATCCCTCCCATCTTAACACCAAATGACCTTCCGAACACCCTGAGTCCAAATCCACAAACCATTTCCTTTGAATCATTCCCCATCTTCTCGTATCTTCATCTGAAGATTCGAGCTGAAACCATACTTATGCCAATCCGCTCCAAACTCACTCCAAGCACTCCCATGACCTCCCTCGCACCATAAACACCCTTGGTTTGGTTCGAATCAAGCCCGAACCACTCAAGCCCCAAATCCGAGCCCCAAGAACCCTAATTTTCAAGAAGCCCAATTCGAGCCAGATTAATCATCGATTGAGGTCCAAGGGACTTTAGTCTAAGTGTTCTCAATCGAGAATGCCTCGATTAAAGCCCGTTCGGCCTCAATAGTTCCAAACCAAGATCGAACCTGGGTTGACGGATTTCACCTGAGGTAATTCATTCCCTTATGTCTTCTGTTTGCATTCTTTATTTGTATTTTTGTGTTTTAGTTTTAGAATTTTTCTTTTTCCCTAGCATTTTCTGCTCTTCCCAACAGACCTTTTATTCGGTCAATTCAATCTCTACCAGTTTTGTTTGATTTCAGTACTGTAATTGCTTTGTAGGTATAGTTTGTTTGATGTCGTCAAATGAATTAGCTCGTATGTTTGCTTTTCCCTCGGTCTGCCTGTATGCAATTCATAGGTCTGTGAGTTGTTGATTGTTGTTTTAAATTAATATTAGGGACAAAGATAAAAGTAGACAATATAGTCCACCCTAAGATTGGCCTTAATAAAAGTGAGAGGAGCCTCGCCGCACTAAATACATATTTGCGGGGCCCTCAAATAATTGTTATAAAAGACTTAGACTCGGGAAGACCGTTCAGCGAATTTTACGGTCTTTTCCAAAGTTAATAAAGACGATAGACTTTTAGGCACGATTTGTAAATAAATTACTTTCCTAAATACAGGTGTGCATTTATGTGACCCAAATCTTACTCTCGGCGAAACTGAAATACATTAAAGTCACAGGCGTACTGGTTGCGGTGTGACTTAAAAATGTATTTTTGTGACGTCGCAATTCTTCTAAATTGAAAACGGAGCATTAATAGCACATGATTAAAATATGTTTTGAAATCAGATAAAAAGAAAAATCGCAGTTGAGCGACCGTGCTAGAACCACGGAATCCGGGAATGCCTAACACCTTCTCCTAGGTTAACAAAATTCCTTATCCAGGTTTCTAGTTTCGCAGACTGTATTACAGAGTCATAAAATTCCTCGGTTCGGGATTAAACCGGTGACTTGGGACACCATTATTTTTCCAAGTGGCGACTCTGAATAATTAAATAAATTGATCCCGTTCTGATTGTCCTTTAAGTGGAAAAACACCTTCCCTGATTATTATTATTCTCTTCCCGTGGTGTAGTAGTAAACAACGGTACATATTTATGTTGTGTGTGAAAAAAGGAGGTGTGACAGCTGGTACTGCATTTCCGCAGCCTCGTGTGACTTTTCCACTAGGCTGCTCAGGGTGCTGGTCAGCCACTCTTCTAGTAGCCTCTTGACTGCTGGGGGTGCCTCTTTTGGATTGGAGGTGTCTCTTTCCTGCAGGGTAATAAGGTTCCCAAAGGGGGGAGGGGGGGCCTCTACTTCAGGCGCGGCAAAGGGGGTAGCGTTGATGGCTGCGCTACCACCGGCCTCGTTCATGGAACTCGGGAGGTTTGTGATAACTTCTGCCACAGCCTTGGATCGAGTGTTATTTTCGGCCATTTCCAGACTTTTTCCGATGATCGGATCTTGTGAATGTATACTACGAGTTTGATTCTCGAAATCCCCACAGACGACGCCAAATTGTTTAACTCAAAAGTTGTTGAACACTTTTGAGCAAATCAATCAATATAAATGAAGGGTCAATCGGAATCAATGGTAATAAAAGATCGATCGTTAGATTCGTGTATATGTTATCCTTATGAAAAGATGATGGAGTTTAATCAAGCATAAGAACAAATGAGCAGTAAAATGATAACAGTATAGAGAAAAATGGTAGAGAGAGAGAGAGAGAGTTGTATAATTAATGAACTTGTGTTACAAATGAGGGGACCCTCCTTTATATAGAGGAGCGGTCCCCTCGCCAGCATATTACATCGCCCTAAGGCTACTACTATTACAGCGGAAATACAAGGGAAAGGGTGATCGGAGACGTCCACCTGGACGGGCTCGTCGATGCGCCGCTATGGACGGGGACATATCCTTTTCGCCATGCGGCCACGAGGGAGGACGTCTCCAAATGTCGTCAGCCTCGTAAGGAGGCGAGCCCGCCCTGTACTGCGTCCGAGTCGGCCGTGCGTATATACACACTTGCCTCATTCTTCGTCTGATTCGCCCGCATACAGTTATAATCGATATTATGTGGTTGGAATTATTCCAAATATCCAATATTTAATGTATGAATATATATGTCTTCGATGAAATCATCTTCGATGTGCAATTCATATACGCTGATAAACTTCATAATAGGATTCGAGTATTTCATACGGTTGTAATGTTATGGCGTGGTCAATACCATTATAATATCAATGGACGATCATTAGTATTAACATGTACGACCATTTATACGATGTTACCAATCATGAATCATTAGTGTACATAAGTCCTAAGTTATAGCCATGTTACTAATTAGTCGGTCCATACATATTAGCCCATCCTTTTATGGTATTAGATTTAATGGTTTAGAGGATATGAATATACGTATTAACTTTATACTAACTAGTACGCATGTATATATAGGTCAATATACACGCAACCATCGGCCATACAAGCGTATCCAATTCCATTATTAAATACTAATGAGACTAATGCAGTTGTAGTCATAGGCATGCCAGATTTACTTAGCCAATATGGACTACGTGAGATACGACCTATAAATTTATAAGGACATAGAAATATCCAATTTCAAATATATCGTGCTTGTTATTCAATTAAATTTTAAGTTCATTTAATTTATACGTATTTGATGTTAATGTCTCAGAAATAGCAGCGGCCAACTTGTCAGCATTGGCGTTTAATTCGCCCTTTAGTTCATCGCTGTAGGACCTTCCGTTTATATATCGTGATTGTTATTTCGTCTATGAATATTATTTCATTCATATACTAGGGCCATACGCATCGAAGAACTAATAAGATTATATATCTCATACAACTAATCAATATTATTAGTATTAATCATATTAGTAAACGGGCCGCATAGGAACCTCAGAACATGTCATGGTCATTTACTATGTATGATATTACAACCTAACATGATCCATTATGACAGTCATACTATATGGATTACTCATAAGTAAACATATATAAGTAAACTTATGTGATTACTAATCATATGGATATAATCACTCCTATTAGGACAATATTCCTATTAGGATAGTCCACACAGTATAGTCCTTAATCATCCGGTCAGCGTCCTCATCGGCCAGCAGTTTACCGATGAAATTTATGTACTATCACAGTTTGTCGGAATCATAAATTATTAATACGGTCCCAAATATCCTCACAATCGTATTGCCCTAGTTTCACTGCGTAATAATTTAGATTTTCCCTATAAATTATAGGCCGATGAGGACGCTGACCGGCGTGGTTGTTATCATATGTAATTGCGATTGGACTACTCTTCCATTGGACTACAATTATATGTAAATGGCTCATGGAAGTAAGGTACGAATATGGTTACTATGGTTATATAATTACAAATTCTATAGGACAGATAAGGTCAACTAATACGATAATTAATCAAGCCTACAATATGATATTACCAAATTAATAGTAGTAACACAACCAGTCAATACCTGAGTTCACATCTTATGTGGTTAAGGTCCTATTTATATGACCACAGCGGTTAAGTATATATCAAGATTATCAAATTATTGTAACCATAGGGCCAAGAAGTGCAAGATACAAGCCTTAGGGGATATTATTAACATAGATTGTGTATAAACCTGGTAATGAAATGATTGTAGTGGTAGTCGTAGGCCGATGCGTCCTAGTATGATGTGGTCCTTGAATATATAATCGGCCTATACCGTAAACTAATCAATCGTATTAAGTCCATTGGACTAATACGATTGTAGTTAGTAATAGGACCTTCCGTTTATATATCGTATTGGGAGTAATGTCATGCTATAAGGTCCTATGACCCTATTCACGAATCATATACTAGGGACTTTCATATTAATCGTATTAGCTTTCTTTTCCATTTGACTAACTGTCATACGTTCATACTAGGACGCATCGGCCTATGACAACCACACCTTCCATTTATATATCGTGGTTGTTATTTAGTAATCATATTAATAATTGAATGAACGATTGTAGTTAGTATATACTAGGACCATATTGAAGCTGAAATTATCATACGTTCTTATTGATAAAAATGAACAATAACACCTGAACTAAATAACAACCACTTTTACTATACGTTTGTAGAATAATACCTGGAATACAAACTTGTTTATAAACTAGGACCATATTATCAGTATTTGATGCATTTATGGTTGTTATTATCAGGTCCTAGATAACCTATACTACGCATCGGCCATTAATGTTATACGACATATTAAGATGGTGAAGAATTACTAGGGTTTAGCGTCTAATTGTTATTTCATATAAGGAACGACACATTTTTAGTAACCATAGGACATACAATATTACTAGTAGTTTATCATAAATTGGGGTTATACGTCATGACTTCATATAGTCAGGTCAATATATTTACGACCACGATTAACTAGTTATACGTATTGAACGATATTCCATAGCACGATATAATGGTATTGTTACAAATCATCATGACGTTATCGTTTATATATCGAGGTTGTCGTATGCCGATGCGTCATAGTATATGAATGAAATCATATTCATAGACGGTCAATTATTAAATAACATACACGATATATAAACGGAAGTTCCTATTACTACAATCGTATTAGTCCAATGGATATATGTGGTTATGGTAGGCCGATGCGTCCTAGTATATGAATGAAATCATATTGATTCACGGTCAATTACTAACTACAATCGTATTAGTCCAATGGACTTATGTGGTTGTCGTAGGCCGATGCGTCCTAGTATGAACGTATGACATTACTTCCAATACGACATAATCGTCCATTTGAATAACCAATTATAATTAAATCATTACTTTATAGATATAGGTCCTATAAAATTGTTTAGATATTATCTGCAATATCACATACCCTATTAGTAGGTTGATACGGTGAATAATATTTATATATACGATAAATGGTCATGCCATTTATGTTTACTATCAACTCCATATAATGTCGATGAGGGTTACCTAGTATGAACGTATTAACATACCATTTCATAGTCATATGTTTTCAACATTCATAATCTTCTTTGTTATATGAATAACAAATTATGATATATGCCTAGTATTATCGTCCTACTAATAGATCTTACTCCAATCTGATAGTAAATGCGTCTACCAATACGATTGTAGACGAGATTACGACATGACCTTCGAAAATATCAATTGCCATACCATGAAATAAACGTTTATTGTAAAGGTATTTCATTCACCCTAATATTATTACCGCTACTGCCATGAACTTATTAAGGCAGTTGTTCATCCATGCAGCACTATCATCGGTCTACGGCAACCACATAAGTACATTGGACTAAAGTAGTCAAAGACAATGACGTACTTACTACAATCGTATTAGTCCAATGGACTTATGTGGTTGTCGTAGGCCGATGCGTATGGCCCTAGTACATGAATGAAATAATATTCATAGACGGTCAATTACTAAATAACAACCACGGTATATAAACGGAAAGTCCTATTACTACAATCGTATTAGTCAAATGGACATAAATATAACCACTATATTGGACAGTATGATAGACTGGAGTGGATATATAACTACACGAAATTATAGTTATATATTGACTATATTGACTTATTCCATATAGTTTGCAATTCATATTATAACCTACATTATTAGCCATAGGCATCAGCCTACGATATATAAACGGGATGGGTTTACCACAATTATCGTATAAGACATGATAGGCAATACTAGTGTTATATATGATATATTGTACGTTATATCAACGATGATTGTAAATATATATGTGACATAGTATCATTTATATACGACTGGCTATTATAATGAAATTAGTTTAATCGTATACATCCCAATCGTATTATGGTAAGTCCCAATCGTATTATGGTACATCCCATATACATATGTACTCCTTCTACGTGAATGGTTATATAGGTTATCATATGTAAACCTAGTTTCATAGGATCATGTCTGACATTTAATACTAATATTCCTAATATTGAGACACATATTACACTACTAAAAAATTGATCTACGGTAACACTTGGAAAACCGTTCCAGTAGGTAGATAAACCGTTGCCGTAGCTATACTGGAACGGTTTACAGACCGTCACATCTGCTCGCGTGCCAATAGAGCTATAGGAACGGTTGTTGGAACGGTTTTCATCTCCGTTGCTATAGATACGTCTATCGCAACGGTTTTCCCTTTCTCTATTGGAACAATTATTTCTTCCAATTGGAACGGTTTCAAACCGTTACTATAATTTTTATGCAACGGCTCATAACCGTTACAATAATATCTAATGCAACACTTTCATAAGCGATTGCTACGGTTATTTATGGATATAACAACGGTCTCATAAAGCTATTGTAACGGTTATTTTTGTATTGCTACGGTTTTAACTACCTATTGGAACGGTTTAAAGGGCATTTTGGAACGATTTATCAGATCTATTAGAACGGTTTACATTCTAATGGAATGCCATTTGTGTTCTATTGCAACGGTTCTGGTAGGCTATTGTAATAGTTTATGCAAAATAGAAATATAGCTCATGTTGTATATATATATATATATATATATATATATATATATATAACACTAAAATTTAAATAAATCACAAAATGAAGCTATTAATAATATAACTCGTCCAACAAGCTAATAAAATACATAAAAGCAAATGTTCTAAAGTGCATAAGTAATACATTTCAAGATAGTAAGTTTCAAAATGTTGACAACAAAAGATTCCTAAAACATTCATCTATAGCAATTCAAAATTCAATCTTAAGTAAGGTCTAGATCTTCCTTGCCTTCATCTTCTATTTCTTGATCTACTCCACCTACAAAAGAGGATAAATAGAGTCATCACATTTCATCTTGAATGCCTAGACTAAATAAATTGATCAAACAAGAAAAAGAAAATAATGGACATACAAGATGCTAGTCATGAGCCTAGATCTTCTACAGAAACACATTATCAAGACCCAAATTTGAACATTAAATATACACATTATCGTAAAATTTCTATATTTGACAAAAATTTACCTATTTAGACATAAGTATCCTATACCAGCACAAAAAAATCATTTCATAACTAGACCCAAAATGATGTTGGACAGTACTGAAAATAATATGGTGTTGGACAGTGTTGGACGCCCTAATTGCAAAATTTAGAGCGCAGACATTAACTAAGTGCACAGAAATTTTCAGTTTGCCAAAGGGGTTTCTTGTTTTAAGATAAAAGATAAATGAGGAAAAAACTAGTAGTCAGATAAACATTAGCTATTGGACAGCTAGTCTAGCAGCCTACAAGTAGTTGAATAGCTAAACATCGGTAGATTATAAAAAGACATTCTAGGTTGAGATATGACAAGGTAACTGCTACTTCTTCAGTACATGGAATGTCCGTACAATTAGCTAAAGGGCTTCTACAATTTGTGTATAAAATAGAAGTGCGATTATCTAGTAAGCTTCATTTATAAAATATTTATTAGCAAAATATAATCACATTTAGGAATGCCTACTTTAACACATTGGACCAACCCATTTAGGATTCAAATTTGTTACATAGAGCTGGAGAGTCATCCATGCAGAGATGTCTCTATGTCTCACTTACTTTCTCAAGATCATTGCCTGGAGATTAAAACACCAACAAGTGCAAATTGAAGAGGGACAAACCCAGACTAGCTATGCTGATTCTAAACTGATTGTGAATGAGCATTCTCTGTTAAAGCAGAATAGATTGAAAAGCCGATACACAAAATGCAACATAGAAACGAGAAGAGAAGAAACAGAATTGGGAAAGTGAGCAAAGAACTTATCTATCTATCTTAACCAATAAAATAGATAGTCAGAACTGGAAAATATGATAATGTGGGTGGATGTGTGTGATAAACAGGCATTAACATGTATGAGGCACAATCCAATCTACTACAACAACAGCCTTTGTAACTATATTTCATAGTACAACAACCTTTATTTCATGATACATATACTGTAACTAGCTAAGAAGAGTAACCATATGACAACAACCTTTGTTTTATTAGTCAGTGTACATTAATAGAATAGCAAACCTACCTAACAAAATTAGTAGATTACACATATGGGTAAAAACAATACTATATCCCTAAATCATTCGTGTCTCATTTTTCATTGTTATGGGTATAACAGTTTTGTTGCCTTGTTTATCATAGAATGTCTTATTTTTTTGTTCTAACAAATGACCAAACAATCAAGCACATGTCCATATACAAATGGATTGTCAGCTGAACTTAATTTAAATGAAGAATCCTGGCACTCTACTGTACAAATACAAGTACTTGGATTTTACCTAAACGTACAATTTGCATTTGTTCTTTAAAAAATAAGTGTTCTTTAAAAGAATACCAAAAATTTATGAATTTAGAAAGCATTCGGTAGTGACTAACCTTGATTGTTACTGCCAATGGATGGAAGATTAATCGGACATAGCCTGCATACTAATTTTTCTCTAACAAAAATTGCCAAACATGTAGCATGCACGAAGCGAGATCATTCAGTTGCGAACAAGAAGAAAACAAATTTTGAATACAGAAAGAGAGCCGTGATAGAAGAAGTACAAAAGGAGGAGGAAAAGAAAGAAAGAAAAGAAGGGGTGTAACATTTGGAGTACAGCTGGTTTGGATGCTACTACTGGTTTGGATGCTACTACTGGTTTGGATGCTACTACTGCTACTGGTTTTGAGACTGCAGCAGCTAATGCACCGCAAAATGATAACATGCAGGTAGAAAATTTTAAAGCTGCTACTGTTCATCCAATGCAGATTTTAAATTCTGGCAGTGCAGTTTCAGATGTTTCTAAGGGTACTATTGTGTTCGATCAAGGTTTTCGACGGACTGTTTTATCGAGGGACATAGCAAGAAACCAAGCACATAGCTCCAACATTCCGACCTTACATTTCTCCAATCCATATGTAGAAAAAATTATCAAAGATGCTGCGATGGCAATGCACACCAATTTGGTTAGACAACCAATAGTGACATTGAATAAATCCGTCTTTGAAGTTCCTCCACAATTGCTGGAATCCTGTGGAGAGTATGAAGGAGAAGCTGGGCAGATGGTGCTATCAACTGGAAATAATGACTTTGCATTAGGTTTTGGCGAATCGACTTATGCAACATTATTTTGCGGCTGGGCAGATGGTGCTATCATTATTTCTAGTTGATAGCACCATCTTCTCAGCTTCTCCTTCATACTCTCCACAGGATTCCATCGATTGTGAAGGAACTTTAAAGACGGGGAATGAGAATGCTGGAAAGGGCCAGTTATTGTAATTGAGAATGCTGGAACTGATGCTTCAGGGCAAGTTGAAGCTGAAAAAATAATTAAGGGTGTAGGTGTTGTTGATTATATCGAAAGGGTGCAACTCCAACAAATGGTGAAAGATAGTGCAATAGCTGGAGATGATCGACTAACAACTACCAAGGTAACAGTGGTAGAACATACAGAAAAAGCTGCAATACAATCAACTATGGTTGGCTCAAAATTGGAGACTAAAGTTTCATTAAACGCAACTGGTGAGAGACATAAAGTTGGGGAAAAAGGTGTGAAATCTTTGGATGGTAAAATCGTTACAGATGTTGAGGCAGTGGCTAATATCTCTTGTAATACAACTGGAGCAGAACAACAAAGTGCTTCTGTCAAACTTGCTGCTGGCAAAAATAATGGGATCGAAAAAGTTGTGATTAACAACATGTTCATGGAAAATCAAATTAGGAATGTCAGTACGGATGATAAGAGAGGAGATCTGAGCAAAAAGGAAGGAGATTCGAAGGTAGTAACATCTAAAAAATCTCTTACCAATATGAGATGTTTACCAAAATTGCAGAACCAAAGTGTTCAAAGAATATACAACAATATTGGTTCTAGTTCATGCAATTTTGACCTTCTTGCTACTGCTGAAGATCAGAGAGGGCAATTGGCGTTGGTTGAGAAATCACATAATATGTCTAGTCTCACGCCTATCAATAGGGAAATCAATAATGTTTTAGTTGGAAAGGAACATCAAAAAGCTACTGCTATAATGCAAATACACTCACAGCTCCATCATTTGTAGAGCAGCACTGATGGGAATAAAATTCACGATGCAACAAGAAAAGAGGAAAATGTGGAAAGGGATACTGCTGACACACGTGCGAAGAATGTGTGTGTTCAAAGTTTTAAAAAATGCATAGATCCCAAGTTGTGGCAGCTGATGATCGTGAATCAGCTGATATGTTGAAGGCATGTGCAGATCGAGCTAAAATTGCTACTGTCGATCGAGAAAGATATGGGTGAAAATCGAGAAATTGAGGTCTAGATCTGTTTTTCTTTACCTTTTGATCGTGAAAATATGAAGCAAGTTGAAGAGATCGAGACACTGAGTTCAGAGCTCCTTCAGAGATTCGACACGGTTCTTCAAACCTTTGAAGATCAGATTTCAAAGCTTTGATTATCGGCTCTTCTAAAAGAGGTTTGTTGCTCGCAAAGAGATTTCAGAGATGATGTGTTTGAGAGAAGCTTCGATGTGTTCTGCTTTTGACAAAATAACATACAGAAATAGAATATAAAAAGTCTTAAAAAGGACTTGGAAAAATAGAAGAGGGAAAGTGGAGTATAGGGAAAACTTAACAAGTTAGCTTCCAGTTAAACATCAACTATTCTTAACCAGAAGGAAATAAACATTTATTTGAGATCCAGTCCTGTTGACAAGGCGAAAAGGTTACCATTAATGAAACACCAACAAAATAAGCTTGCCAGTATAAAGGAAGACAAATAGATCTTACAGCTTATGCCGCAGCCCTAACTAAACTTATGCACGTAGTATATATGGTTAAAGGAAGATGAATAGATCTTACAGCTTATGCAACAGCCCTAACTAAACTTATGCGCGCAGTATATATGATTAAAGGAAGATGAATAAATCTTACAGCTTATGCAGAAGCCCTAACTAAACTTATGCGCGCAGTAAACTAGTTACGATATTAATGAGAACTGTTAAGAACTTGCAACTGCAGAATCCATGAGATTTGTTCAATTTGACAGATAAATGAACTTGCAATAATGAATAAAGCCTTCTGAATTACTATCACAGAAGAAGCTATTACAATCTTTTAGCTACTCTGTTTGTGGATTCTAAATAAATCACAATCTAATAAGGAATTAATGAAGTTTCTTTACAAGAAACAAACTGAATACCTACCAATCTAAAGCACTAAATATGTTTTAATTTTAACAGGTATTACCTAGTTTGAGGGTGCCATAGCTGGATAGATGTTCCATAGTTTTATGCATAGTTGTACCTCTTCATAAAGAATTAACAGAATACTGGATGTTCAAGTTAACATGTAACTCAAGAATGATCGGAAGTAAAGCTTAACCAACTTCGGTAGAAAAGTTAATAAGGAAAAAAAATTAAAATTACCCGGGCATTGAAACAAAGAAATTCAGATATTTGATAAGCCGATACATGATATATGATTGTTCATAAACTTCTAGCATTTAACAATGATTAATTAAAATATTCCCACCTCATTAAATCACTTTTAAACACAAAACTAAAAACAGCATGAATTAAACATAGAACCCAAAAGACTACAGCATTAATTAAGAACCTTTTTACCAAGAACTAAAAAATACAGTAAAAACGTATAGAATTGGTAACAAAAATAGTAAAAATGACCAAAAGAATTAAGAAAATTACCAGGCTATGGTGATTTTGGGCTTCTCTGTTTAGAGCACAAATCTGATTTTAGAATTTGGGGAAGGAACTCATTTTTTAGATTTGGGGAAGGAACTCGACTGTTCTCATGTTTGATTTTGGGGAAGGAACCGGACTGATTAGAGCACAAATCTGGGCGTCTTTAAGATTTTTTGGAAAGAACCCGATTGTCCTCACGATTTTGGGCTTTGAGAACTCTAGGGTTTGCTGATTATGAAGGTTTGTAGAAGAGCTATTTGATTAAACTCAGCCATTAATCCTAAACAAGCAAAGATGCAATTAGAGAGGGGATTTTGGGTGTATCCACGAGTGGATTTTTGGTGTTCCATGAGAGTTTGGATACAATACTAGGGCAAGTAGTTTTGGGTGTATCGATGGGGAAGGGGTTTTTGTATTAAATTAGTTAAAAAAGTATAAAATATAGGTCACTTATAATTAGCTTGGCGGGCAGCTAAATATTTAGCGGAAAAAACGAGAGGGAATTAATAACCGTTCCCATAGAAAATAATTTCCCAAAACCGTTACCATATACATGTCTATTAGGACGGTTTACACATCTGTTGCGAAACAAAACTCTATGGCAACGGTTTTGTTATATTTGCAACGGTTTGATCTCAACAGTGTGCTGGTAGCACCAAAATTCTATTGTAACGGTTGCAACCGTTACTATATCAGCTCTAAGGCAACGGTTTGTGAACCGTTGCCAAAATAACTGTTCCCATAGGCCTATTTTCTTGTAGTGTTAGTGTTACGGATGTCTCAATAATATGTACTATAGTAACTATGTAATCATGAATTTAATGTGATCATATTAGTAATCGGTTATGATTATATGTCCATTAATTATACGGACCGGGGTTTCATTGTCTAACTAGATTATATATATTGGAACTAAACGATAGCTAAGGCTACAAGTTAATACACTATTCATAGGTTACGTATGATTGTAGTCATAGAATATTTAAATACTCAGCTTAGCCAAGGATATTTAAATATGACTATAATGTGGTTATATCGTATTATAATACACTATTCATAGATTCATAGGTTACGTATGATTGTAGTCATAGAATATTTAAATCTTAATTGTAAAATAGTAGTCCATCATAATCTTTATTGATCATACGTATTCCGTTCCTATATTGTCAATAGCATTTACTATAATAGGAGACTCTACGTAGTTTACATACGATTCATATTTCCCAATCGGAACTATTATTGGACTTAGAATTGGATTTCAACCACGTTAGTATGAACCCACCTTATTCCGCTTTGTCTATGATTGTCAAATACTATTACAACAACAACAACAATCCAATATATTCCACAAAGTGGGGTCTAGGGAGGGTAATATGTAGACAAGCCTTACCTCTACCCGAGAGGGCAGAGAGCCTGTTTCCAATCGACCCTCGGCGCAGGGACGAGAAAGGCAAACAAAAACAAAAACAACATTAGTTACTCCAGCATACATCGCATAAATAATTATCTAAACATAAGAGTCATATGTACCATAAATAAACTGACATGCAATAATATTAAAACAGTAGCTACCAGAAATGAATACCATAAGAGAACACAAACCAAACCACGAATCTTTTATGGGTAGCCCTACCACGTCTCACCCAACTCCGGGAAAGGAATACCAAAAATCTAGAAGCCCCTATCCTATAACCCTGATACTAGATCTCCAGACTTTCCTATCAAGAAACAACCATAATTAAATGAATACCCATATTCAGAGGAATAATGTGATTAAGCTTTTTTTACAATCATAGTTGTGATTAACATGATAAAATCACAACTATTCATAAGGATTTTTTCCAATTGACCGTGAATGAATATTATTTCATTCATATACTAGGACGCATTGGCCTACGATAACTACATAAGTCCATTGGACTAATACGATTGTAGTAATAGAAACTTCTGTTGCGTCATAGTATATGAATGAAATCATATTCATAGACGTCACTACAAAAAACGGACCAGTTGCGTAGGTTTTATTGAGGAGATTCTTAATATCCCCACAAAGTGTATCAATTGGGGGGGGGGTGGTGGGTTGTCATTAAGTGACACAAATAAACCTATGCTACCCTAAAAATAAAAAGAACTCGCTTTCGTTTCCCCCCACATTTTTCACCTTTCCCTCCTTTTCCCCAACCTTTCACGCCTTTAACCCCTTTCTCCAAAAACTTCTGCCTTTCACCTTTCTCCCAGTCCCCTTCTCCCCTACTTTTAGTATTCATCCAGTTTTGTAAATCGTATATGGTAAATCCGTTTTATAACCATCGCTATATAAAAATCCAGAAGAAACTCCTCTTTCAAGAAAACGAAGGCATAGAACGGCGATGGCATTGAACAAAGACTTACAGTTGTGTGCTTCCAAGCTCATCAGCTCATCTGAATCAATTTTCTCCAAAACTGGTCGGTGTTTATCTCTTCGAAATTGATGTAATTCTTTGGTTTAGATTTTTATAAAAATATACTATCATTTACTTTAATGAAATGAGTCAATTAATTTGGGTGCTAATATGTAGCTGATTGATATTTATTTTTTAATTTATATTTCTTGCTTTTTTTTGTATGTTGAAACTAAAATCTCACCAAAAAATTCAATTTTTAGTATATAGATTTCCACTTGTGTGATAGTTTCTAGGGATCTATTTTGATGGGTATTTATCGCTTTTTAGATCGGCACATTTTCTTGGTCAGTGCAATTATTATTCTTGGTTTTTATTAATGAGAACTATTGTATATGTTCAATGCAATTGGTTTCATCATGTAAAAAATTGAAGTTATGAAACTATGATTCTTGGTAAGCATTTTGCAAACTTGATTTAATGAAATCCTTTTTTCATCTCAAAGTCATTTCAGATGAATTCCAGACAGAGGAAAGAATTACAGTGAGTTATAGTTATGACTATATGGTTCTATTTGAAGATACTTCAAATGCTTTAGGCTTGAGGCATCTTAGCTAAAGAGATCCTAACCAATATAACCTTTTTGATGTATGTCGGTGATGTAGGCATTGAAAATTAGTCTTTGAATATTGTGCTTTACTTTACATTCTGTTATGTTTTACATTCTTTCCTTATTATTTCTTTACTTGATTGTAGATAATGTCAAAGACTACGCGTTTTCAGTACTTGCCAAAGTCAGTGTAGTCGGTGCTTCCTTCACAACCTTTATTTACAATTGAATCATCACATTCACATGTTAATCCAACATCACCACAAGCAACATTCAGTAAGCGTCATAGACGTGAGTCTATGAATCATTCTTACCTCATTTATTTTATTTTACTGATTAAACTTATTATGTGACTGTTCTTCTACTTTAGTAAAGTTATTCGTACTGTTTACAGAAATATACGGTATTATCCAGAAGCAACAGAGAGTTGAGGACCCTGATATAGTTGACTCTGTTATTTTCATTTCCAACATCAGTTAATTGATGGACATGTACTAATTACTTAATCAGTTTAACTACATTTTGTTGTCAAAGTCTCATTACTATGGACAGGTACTAACTATTTAATTAGTTAACTATTTTGAAGTGTGGAATATTGGAATTTTGTCCCAATATTTCCTAGAGTTCTCATTGTGAAACTCCATTTAAGTATGCTTTAAATGGTTGACTAAGGTCCATGAGATGTCACTGGTTAGTTATTTGGTTGTACAGTGCAAGCAGAGAAGACAAAGATGAGAAAATACTAAAGCTTTTCAAGTTCGTTTCTCTTGCAAGGAAATTTTCCAGCTAGACTTAGAACTTTTATTTTTCTTCCTTCTATTTTTGGTATTCTCTCAACAATAGGCATTCAAATTATGTTGTTGTTGCTTCGATCTTTATCATTTCATTGCTGCAAATGCTATTGCTAATTCACCTTATGTCGTGTATTCTGTAGGCTCTTGTTATTCAGTCATTTTACGTAATAACCACTCATGTGTAGACAACTCCATGCGGCATCATTGTCCTATTTGTTATGAGGTATTGTATACTAAGTGTATTCTTTTGTTGTGGATCTCATTTTTTCAATTGGCTCCTATTCACAAACTTACCTGGTTTTTGTTGCTTACAACATCACTTGGAACGAGACATCTAATGGAAGAAAACAATCAAGCTCTCAATCAGATTTCGGACAACCTTTCAACAGTCAAGGTATTAAGGTACATGGGTTAGTATGTGTTTCTACAAGTTGTTAATTTAACAACACATACAAGCTCAAAAAAGATTCTTAGTGTAAACCAATGGAGCTTCCTATAACCATGAGTTTACACCCAGGATTTGCCTTGAGCCCTTTCTTATTTATCCTTGTTATGAATGAGGTAACCATAGCATACCAAATAATTTTTAGTATTTGGAATGAAATACGACGAAATAGAATGAATGGTTGCAAAAAATTCATATGGCGGAGTCCAAGTCGATAAAAACCAGTTGAGTCCTAAGTTGTTTGGAATTGAGGTGAAATCATTTATAAACAGTTCCATAGCTTTCATAGCTTTCTACACGAGAGGGAGTAAACTAATGCGATCTATGAGTTTCTTCCTTTTATTTACTTTCTTTTTCTTAATTGAATTGCATGGAACTATGATTTTATCTCTGTTGACCTTTAGTATGAAGATGTTGTTTATTACTATAGAGGGTAAAATTTTCTGTATTTTGTCTAATTCCATTTCTGTTAAAATGGTGGCTGAATTTGATCGTGACTATGTCACATTAATCTAGCAGGGAGAGTCATCTGGATTTCTTAGCTTAAATAGAGTCACGAGTCTTGACAGGTGGGACTCGTCTTCTACATTTCTTTTGGATATATATATATATATATATATATATATATATATATATATATATATATATATATATATATATATATATATATATATATATATATATATATATATGTATATATATATGTGTGTGTGTGTGTGTTCCTTCTTCCCCTAATGTGATTGCATTTGGAGTACGCAGTATGGAAATTGACTTGAGTGAGAAGCTAATGGCCCCTTCAAAACCTGTGCTAGACCCTGAAGTCGAGGAAAGTCAAGTATGTTAATTTTAAGACATTTAGGTTTTCGCTATTTAGCATTCATTTTCTTTTACGTACATTGTTCGAGTTGAAAGTATCTTTTAGGCTAGCGTAAGTTCATCTCAAAGATGGAGACCATCACCAACACGACGAGAGCAGGAGAAGTGGGACGGGGCTGCAAAGGCTGCAACTGGGGGTAGTGTATGTCATTAGAACTGCCTAAAGAGTTCATTTCTTGAAATTTGATTTGTTTTTTTTGTTTGGCTCAACATGTCTCCCTCCTGAGATATAGAAATATGCTACTTAACCTTGTAAATACTGAGTTTTCAATTCCTCAGGAAGTGTTACTCCGAGAAACAAGATGTACAAAAGCATATCCAAAACTTTTGGCTGCTCAGGCAGAGGAGCAGTATCTTATGGTACTTGTTTTGTGCTTACTCCACATGAATCATACTCCTTATGTGTTTCATATGACCAATTATAGTGCTTGGTTACTTGGTTCTTTGTGTACATGCATATGTTTGGTGTTGATAAAATCTTATGTGTTTCGGCTGTCCAGTTATGGAGCTGGGCTACTTGGTTCATTGATGTACATACGTATATTGTGGAACAGCATGGATTCTATAAGGACAGATGGACCCAAAGCGTTTATCAAGTATGCCTTTCATGATTCAATCTTTAGCTTCTATACATATTTATATCGAATATATAAGTGTTTGTCTTTTATCTTCCTTCTTTATCATAGCCAGAATATAGTTCATAATATGTAACGACCCGGTCGGTCATTTTTCCCCCATTTAACTGTTTCCCTAAGTTTATTTCCGCTACTATAGTTTGCCGGGAGGTTCGGTTGTAGAATTTGGAGTGTTTTAGGACACTTAGTCTTTAAATGAGAGCTTTATAGTTAAAAAAATGGCCCGTATTCGGAACACTGTTAAGATGATCTCGGAATGAAAATCAGGTGGTTACATTAGCTCTGTTAGGTAATTTCGGGGTAGGGAGCGTGTTCGGAATGTATTTTGGAGGTCTGTAGCTCAATTAGGCTTGAAATGCCGAAGTTTAAAATTTCGGCGAATCCGAATGATAGGTCAGATTTTGATCCGGGGGTCAGAATGGAATTCCGACAATTTTTGTAGCTTCGTTATATGATTTTGGATATGTCTGCAAATGTTTAGGTCATTCGGACATCGTTTGGTCGGGTTTTGGATAACATGTAGGTTTCAGAAGTTTTGGATGAAACTTAGGCTTGAATTTGCTTTGATTTTGTGATTTTCGTGTTTATGGACGTGTTTTTATGATGGGAACAAGTTCGTATGATGCTTTGAAGTAGGTTGATATTTTTTGTTGAGGTCCCGGGGGCCTCGGGATGATTTCAAATGCCCAACGGGTCTGGTATTGTTCTTCGCGTTCACGAGGGTCCTATTGCGTTCGCGAAGAAGAATTTGGCCTCTGAGACTTTGTTCTTTGCGTTCGCGATGAGGACATTACGTTCGCGAAGAAGGATTTTTCATAAGGGACTTTGTTTTTCGCGTTCGCGAAGAAGGATTTTTCTGTCGCATTGGTCCTACTTCGGAAACTCATATCTTTTTATCTGTAAGGAATGTTGAGGTGATTCAAAAAGGAAAGTTGTAGCTCTTTGAATCTAGTTTCTAGAAACATATTATAATAGTTATATGGAGTTGTGTGTAAAATGTTATGACCATTGCAATAGAGGCTCTCCGAGCAAAGTTGGAAAATGTATTTTTGGGAGTTTGTTCTTCGCGAACGCGAGAGAAAGACCACGACCGCGAAGAATAAATACATGGGTAGAAGAATAAAGTCCAAACTTCGTCCCATTTGCCATTTTTGACGATTTGGAGCATGGGTTAGGTGATTTTTCGTGAGATTTTTGGAGAGATCAAAAGGGTAAGTACGCTTAACTCAATTTTGGTTGTATAACTCGAATCTATTGCAAGTTTTAGTGTTTAATTTAAGAATTTTTGTTGAAAAGGGTAGAAAATCCTCTTGGATAGAATCAATGATTTGATGGGCCATTTGTGGTTCGATTTGGGTGTTCTTGGTATGGTTAGACTTGTTTTGAGATAAGGAATCCGAAAATGTAACTTTCGTAATTTTTCAAAAAGCGTACCGAAAGTCGGGTTTTGGCAACTTTGTGGTTTTAGTGTAGTTCGAATTGTTTTGATTGGGTAATACCTATTTGGCCTATTTTGATGTATTTCTATTGATTTTGATAAGATTCTGCACCTGTGGAGGCCGATACTCGTGGCAAGAGAGTTGTCTCTTAGTGGTTTCATACTGGAATTGAGGTAAGTGACTTGTCTAACCTTGTGTGGGGGAAATTTCTCCCCTAAGATATTATGTGTTAATTTAATTGCCTTGTACGCGAGATGACGGGCGTGTACATGCGCAGATTGATGGAAACCACCTTATTTGAACTGTTCAAATCGTGATAATTCTGTTATTTAGCTGAGTAAATTGTAATATTACCTGGTATTCGTTAGAAAAGCATGGTTAGATAGGATTATCTTTCTAAGTGCCTATTTGTCTTACTTGAACTTAAAATTGGTTAATATTGGTTTTGGTGTAATTGTAGTTATGTATTTCATATTTCTCTGTGCTTTCCTTCTTATTGTTGTGTTGGTGGATTGCGTGTTCAATTTCCGGAGATCCAAGGGCCGCGTGTTCGATTCCCGGAGACCCGGAGTTGTAGTGTTTGTGGACTGTGGGTTCAATTCCCGTAGATCCAAGGGCTGTGGGTTCGATTCCCGGAGACCCGGATCTTATTGAGATATTGAGATACAGACTGCGGGTTCAATTTCCAGAGATCCTGAGCTATCGAGGTACGGACTGCGGGTTCAATTCCCAGAGATCCTGAGATATTGAGGTACGGATGACATGTTCAATTTCCGGAGATCCTAGGGCTACGGGTTTGATTCCTGGAGACCCAGAGACACTGATGTAGGGACTGAGGGTTCAATTCCCGGAGATCCTGAGTTTTTGGATATAGAGAGGGTGATAATAGGTGAATTTGACTATAATTATGCCTTAAATAATCACATGTTGAATTAATGTTGTTTATAATTACAAAATGCTTTGATTAGTGTTTATTGGTGTGTTATAAGTACATATGATACATTTGATGCTAAAATGAGCTATTTTGAAGTCACATGTTGATGAAAAAGCCAAGTGAAGAGTTGAAGTGAAGTGAGCTTGAAGAATTAGAGAAAAATCAGAAGTACTGTTCATCTGCGGTTCACTCGCGACCGCGGATGAACCGCAAAAAAACAAGCTCTCTGAAGGTGAATGTTCGTGGTCCGTCTGCGACCGCGGACGAACCGCGGAAGGCGCTGCAGAATGTTTCCTAGTTTTGTACAAATTCAGTTTTTAAGCCCTAAAACCTTTATATAAACCCCTAGTTCGCCCAATAGAGGCATGTTGCATATTTTTTACTACTTTTGCAAGATAATTAGTAAGAGAGAACTCTCTCAACTCATTCTTTTATTTTATATCAAGTATTTATTTATGAATTCAATTATTATTCTTGTTTCTTTGAGCATGAGTAGTTAAATCCTTTTTCTAAGGTTTTGATGGAACCTATTGAGTGATGAACTTATCATTTATGTGATTATAAATTGTTAGCTAGATTTCTATTTGTTCAACTTCATTATTATTGTAGTTAATTGGTAGGATCCCCAATTAGTTGTGCCTATTTAGTGTGCATAACTTGGAAAAGAGTGCATATATGGTATATTGTTGAACAACACCACACCTAGGTTATTGGAGGAATCTATAACTTTAGGCGTAAAGACGGGGTTAGGAATAACGAAGTCTTGGGTGCAATCTTAGATGAACTATTCAAATTAAAGCTAGCTAGGGTAGCTCGAGAGAGTGCACTAGTAAATTATTGTAATTGCTCGGGAGAGGGTTACGATATAAATAGCGTTCATGATTGATAGAATATATTAACAATTTGTATGAGCACAACGATAAAGGATTCCATCAATAGGGGAAATCAATACCTTAGTCCTTCTCCATATTATTTTACCCAATATTCAATTCTTTCTTTTAAATCCTTTTTAATTATTGCAAAGGTAGTAGCTAGTTCGAAAATCCATACAAATATATACTTGAAATTTTGGGAACTTGATTCGGAGGTACTCTTGGGTTGTGAAAGTGGTAATTGGTAGATTAATTTCCTATGGGATCGATCCTGGACTTATTAGACCAGGTTATATTGACTATGACCGTTGCTTGGACGTGAATCAATTTTGGCGCCGTTGCTAGGGAATTAACGGAATTATCAATTTCCATTGACAAAACTTCAAGATTCTTGTGTAGTCAGGTTCTTTCTACACTTTACATTGAATATTTTGACGGTTGTTGATTTGGGTACTCGGTGCATGCCTAGAAAATCTGCAAGGACTGGAGAACTAATTGAAGGACTCTCAGACCCCGAGAAAACTTTTCGGGCACGTAACAAGGCTATCAAACAAATTCAGCAATCTCAACAACCAATCAAACTAGACTTCGACATGGGTGACATAAACGAACCAAACCAACAAGTTGGGTTAAATATGCAAGATGCGTAGGAGGCACAGGAAGGTGCACTATATGACTGGGCACAACCCACAACGGATAATTTGGCAACTGCCATCATTGTGCCAACAATTCAAGCTGAGTCTTTCCGGATTACTAACAACATGCTACACTTGTTGCAAAACAAGGGATTATTCTCTAGGTCTCAGGTTGAAGATCCACAGCAGCACCTGAAGAACTTTCTCCCAATATGCAAGACACAGAGGAAACCGAATGTGACCCCGGAAGCGATCAAACTATTGCTCTTTCTGTTCTTAGTTACATGGGCTGCACAGATATGGCTAAACTCACTCCTCATAAACTCTATTGCAACTTGGGATGAGTTAGTCATGCAATTCCACAACAAGTTTCACCCACCTAACAAGACAACTCAACAAATTGATGAGATTGTGAGCTTCAAGCAGAAACCAATGGGGACATTACATGAAACTTGGGGCAGATTCAAGGGTATGCTTGTTATGTGTCCTCACCATGGTATTCCTGAGCAAATGTTGGGTCAAAGATTCTACATGGGGCTTTCAGACAATATGAAGAATATTGTAGATGCTTCAGCAGGTGGGGCTTTTCCGAGCAAGACTTGGAGAGAGGGCCAAAATTTGCTAGACAAGATGGCTCAAAATTCCGGGTGGACGACCAGAAATGCTCCTATCACTCTTGTGGTACACTCTGTACCTCTGAATCCATCCAACACTCTAGAGGAGAACATGGCAACTTTATTGACACAAATGAGCATCCCGACGAAGAAGGTGGAAGAATCGGGGGTCAAGCAGCAGGTTCATATTGTAGATACTACCAATGGTGGTTTATACACATCTTGAATTAGCCAACCCATAGGTAATCCATGGGCTGCAGACCAAGAACATCATCATCAGCATGAGGATATGAACTATGTAGAAAATTATAGAGGGCAGAGACAAGGTAATCCGAGTTGGGGTCAGCAGGCTCCACAACTACAATATAATGCAACAGGTATGGGGCCACCACACAACATGGCTCCATATCCTAGACCTCAGAATTTCGGCAATTAGCAGCAGGGATATCATCCAGCTCCACTACAGCATGGGGGTAGACGTGACGATGGGTTCGCAGAATTGAAAGCTATGATGCAGCAGGTAATTGGATCAAATGCCAAAACCAATGAAAAAATAGATGCACATGACGCAACGATCAAAAATATGGAAGTGCGGTTGGGCCAGATTGCTATGTCTCTTAACAATCGTCCTCAAGGGACATTGCCTGCAGATACATAAACAAACCCAAAAGACCAAGTCCCAAAGCAGCTGATGGCATTGACTTTGAGAAGCCGTAGAGATCTTGATGTTGAGAAAGAAGAAGAGAAAAGCAACTGTAACGACCCGGCCCGTCGTTACGGGAATTTACCACCCCGTTACCTTGCATTTACATATATTATGCTTTTAAAACAGTATTAGAATATATCGGGTGAGTTAGGAGTGATTTGAATTGAAAATGAAACAAATAGCATGTTTGAAGAAAGCTTGAATATGAAAAGTCAACCAAGAGTTGACTAATGAGTTAGAGTGCTCGGAATCGGATTCTGATGATTCGACTAGTTCCGGGGGATCATTTATGACTTAGGAGAACAATCGGAATTGAATTCGGAGGTCCGGTGTAGTTTTAAGCTTGAATTGGCGAATGTTGAATTTTGGCGAAAACCGGATGGTAGGTGATATTTTGATCCGGGGGTCGGAATGGAATTCCGACAATTTCCGTAGCTTCGTTATGTGATTTTGGATATGTCTGCAAATTTTCAGGTCATTCGGACATCGTTTGATCGGGTTTTGGGTTGAGTGTTAGTTTTGAAAGTTTTGAAGAAACTTAGGCTTGAATCCGTGGTTAATTGGTGATTTTGATGTTTAGTATGGTGTTTTTATGATTGGAACAAGTCCGTATCATGTTTTGGGGTATGCGGGTGGTTTTCGTTGGGGTCCCGGGGGCCTCGGGGTGAATCCGGACCATCATCCGGCATTTTTGGAGTTTGAAAAGTCTGCTGTAAATTGCAGGTTGGTGCAGCAAGCCTTAAGCCTTCGCGTTCGCGTGGCCCAAGTCGCGTTCGCGAAGGCAGAGCTGGCTAAGGCATCGCGTTCGCGGTCAGGCTGCCGCGTTCGCGTAGGCAAGGTTGGACGAAGCTTCGCGTTCGCGTCCCGGATGGTCGCGTTCGCGTAGGAGAAAGATGGAGACCATCGCGATCGCGTGAAGGGTAGACGCGTTCGCGTAGAAGAAATCCGGGTGTCTGAGCATCGCGAACGCGTGGCCAGCGTCGCGTTCGCGAAGGGTAAGGCAAGGCTGTTCATCGCGAACGCGTAGAGGGTCACGCGAACGCGATGAACAAGGAGGTCTGGCAGTGAATAAAGATCCAGAAACAGAGAGTTACGGGTTTACACCCCCAAAACACACATTTGAGCCCTAGAGAGAAGAAAACTCGAGAAAATCATTGAGAAGTCATCGGGTATCGTCGGAGGTAAGATTCTTGACTCAAAAACATCAATTTATGGTAGTATTAACATCAATCTTCATGAAATTGGGTTGAAATCTTGAAGAAATGTGGCCTAAGTTTTGAAAACGGGATTTTTGGATTTGGGAGGCCATTTGAACTCCGATTTCGATAAATTTTATATGCACGGACTCGTGGCGAGATAAGGATCGTGTTGGTACTAATTTCGGAATTTTCCGAGCAGTGGGGCCCGGGGTCGGGTTTTACCAACTTAGTGTAATTTTGAGAATTTCATATAAATTGAAGTGGGTTATGATTCTTTGACCCGTATTTGATATAATTATTGTGGTTTGACTAGATTCTACGCGCGAGGGAGCTAAATTCAAAGGAAAAGGCATCGCGGACGATTCTACGACCGGCTAAAGGTGAGTAGTTTGTGTATATTGTAGCTTGAGGGTTCGAAACCCCGGCTTAGCACATTGTGACGCTAATAGGGCGTGGCTCGCACACCGTGGCAGGTGCGGGATTGATTGTGATTGGGGATTGAGACTTGGTCCATCCCGGGAATGAATAATATGTGGTTAGTGTTGGAAATACACTGTATTTGCTATATTTGTGGGCTGTAAGCCTTGTTTGGGGCCTTGTGCCGATCTGTAGCGTCCTCAGAGGACAATATTTATGTGATAGCTAAAGATTGCTTAAATCACTGATCTCAGTCCTGGAAATTGTAATCACACTTTTGAAATGCTAAGTCACGGGCTTTTACAAACTTAATAAAGTTAAAGTATTTTTCATAAATTATGAATTGAGAACTGGAAATAAGGAAAATGAATTGTATTTGTGACTTAATTGCTTATTGTGGACTGAGTGTGGGATCGGGCTGCACGCCGCAGTGGTTGATGTGAGGATCGGGCTGCACGCCGCAGCAGTATTGCGCTTGGGCTGTAGGAGCCCCTCCGGAGTCTGTACACACCCCCAGTGAGCGCCGTCGACGTTAAATGGGATCGGGCTACACGCCGTAGCAGTTATGTGCATTGCATTGCATCCGTATTTGTTGGATTACTCTGTGGTAGCTGTATGGAATTATTGTTGCTAGTTCGTAGGAGATTCGGACTGTAGTGTAGCATCATTTTGTGGTACTTTGTGGATTTCTTACTGTCAGCTACATGTATATATTTGTTACTCACTGAGTACTTAGTACTCACCCCTACTCCCTGCACCTTTTGTGTGCAGACTCAGGTACACAGGAGCAGTAGACGGACATCTCCGGCGTTTACATTGTCACATCGAGTTGCTGAGGTAGCTGCCTACGTTCGCAGAGCCTAGCTCCTCCTCTCATTCCAGTTGTTATTGTATATTTTGTATTCAGACTTGAGTACTTCTATATCGTACTCTCTATTTTCTGTTGGGTTTTGTCAGAGGCTCTAGACTTGTGACTCCGGATCTTTGGGAGTGTCAGTATTTTGTTCAGTATTAATATTATTGGAGTTCTTAAACTCATATATTCTTCTTGGGTTGTCCATTTGGGACGGATATCTATGTGTTAATTGAATTGTTGGTCTGGCTGGCCTAGCTTGATTGTTGGGCGCCATCACGACCGGATTTGGGTCGTGACAAGTTGGTATCAAAGCTCTAGGTTATTAGGACTCGCGAGTCACGAGCCGGTTTAGTAGGCTTTCGCGGATCGGTACGTAGACGTCCGTATCTATCCTCGGAGGGCTACAGAAACTTTAGGAAAAACCTCATTTTCTTGAATTCATATCGTTCGATTTGTGTTATCATGAAATTAAATCTTTCCATATTCTATTCTCTCGCGGATGGCGAGAACACGAGCTAACGGACGTGGCGGACGACCACCGTTGGCACCCGGAGGCCGTGGTCGTGGTAGAGGTAGAGCGACGGCACCGAGCACCGACACGGCCGACCCACCGGTTGACCGGACTCGGGACCGGATTCCGACGGCGAACGCTCCGACAGCTCGAGGTTCGAGCACCGGCGGTGCCTGTCGCGATACGGGTCTTCGGGAGACCTTGGCTCGGATATTATCAGTGTGCACAGGATTGGCACGGGTAGTTGCTGCTACTGCTGCAGTATCATCTTCACAGGCAGGGGAGGAATCGGACCCCGTGGCTCGGACACCCGAGCCGGTGAAGCCGGTTGCACCCGTTGCACCGGCTCCTGCATATGTGGTTCCGGTTATGCCCGACGATGAGCGGCGTCGTTTGGAGAGATTTGAGAGGCTACGGCCTCCGACATTTAGTGGAGCCGAGGGCGAGGATGCCCAGGGTTTTCTTGACAGATGTCGGCGTATGCTTCGCACCGCGGGTATTCTAGAGTCCGGCGGTGTTTCATTCACTACTTTCCAGTTCACAGGTGCAGCTTTCCGGTGGTGGGAGGATTTTGAGAGGCGTAGGCCCGGTGGGGCAGTGCCCCTCACTTGGCAGGTTCTCCGCGGTATTTTTGGAGAAGTACGTACCTCGGTCTCAGAGGGAGGAGCTGCGACGTCGGTTTGAGTGGTTGAAACAAGGAGAGATGACGGTTAATCGGTATGAGATGAGATTCACACGGTCGGCCCGTCATGCCATGTGGATGGTTCCTACCGACGGGGAGAGGATCCGAGAGATTTATTGATGGTCTTATTTATCCCATCCGCGTATTGATGACCCGGGAGAGAGTTTCTACAGTTACCTTTGAGGAGGTGGTTGATGCCGCCCGTCACATTGAGACAGATCGCCGCCGAGAGCGAGAGGAGAGAGAGGCTAAGAGGCCTCGTGGTTCGCGCAGAGTTTCGGTGGTGCTCCGTCCAGGGGCCAATTCGAGCATAGCAGAGGTCGCTCGCTTCGGATCTCATCGGTCCGGACGTGCGAGTCCGGTGGGGTTTCATCCGATCGTGGCCGCCGAGGCGCGCGGGGTTATCGGGGTCGGCGAGGCCGCCGGCGAGTCGGCCCGCACCGAGTGCTCTTCCGGCTCGAGCTGCGCTCCTGTTTCCTCGGCACGGGATTCATCGGTAGCGAGGGGTCCTCGGCGGCCCCTTCTTCCATCTTCGGGCCGTTGTTTTGAGTGCGGTGATTTGGGCCATATCGAGAGAGAGTGTCCTCGGTGGCGTCGTAAGAGGTCACGGCGGAGGGATCGACCCTCGTCTTCTACTCCTCGTTTCTTCGGCGCCGACACGGTCGGCTAGGACCGGTGGCCGGTATCTCGAGGTCGCCCCGCAGGCGAGGATCGTCATCGGTGGAGGCCGAGCTCGTTTCTATGCTCTTCCGGGACGGGAAGGATGCTAGCGCTTCGGATGCGGTTATTTCAGGTATTATTTCAGTCTGCCACAGGGGATGCTTCCGTCTTATTTGATCCCGGATCCACCTATTCTTATGTCTCTACTTATTTTGCACATCATTTGGGTATGACCCGTGGTATTCTTGCTTTGCCCGTACATGTGTCTACCCCAGGGGGGGATACTGTTGTTGTGGATCAGGTATATCGATCCTGTATTATTACTATTGGGGGTCCGGAGACCCGAGTTGATTTATTACTACCGGGCATGGTAGATTTCGATGTAATTCTAGGCATGGATTGGCTATCTCCTTACCATGCGATTCTGGACTGTCATGCCAAGACAGTCACACTAGCTGTTCCAGGTAATCCGAGGATCGAGTGGCGTGGCTTGACTGATTATGTGTCCGACAGGGGTGATTTCTTATATAAAGGCCCAACGAATGATTGGCAAGGGTTGTTTATCTTATTTGGCCTTCATTAGAAATGTTGAGGTCGAGACACCCAGTCTTGATTCGGTCCCCATTGTGAGAGAGTTTCCGGATGTATTTCCAGCAGACCTGCCGGGCATGCCGCCTGACAGAGATATTGATTTTGGTATTGACTTGGTGCCGGGCACTCAGCCCATTTCTATTCCTCCCTATCGCATGGCACCAGCAGAGTTAAAAGAATTGAAAGAACAGCTTCAAGAACTCTTAGATAAGGGTTTCATTCGTCCAAGTGTGTCACCTTGGGGTGCACCGGTGTTGTTTGTGAAGAAGAAAGATGGCACAATGAGAATGTGCATTGATTACAGGCAGCTGAACAAGGTAACGGTGAAGAATAAATACCCATTGCCTCGTATTGAGGACCTATTTGATCAGCTACAAGGAGCTAGTGTATTTTCTAAGATTGATCTTCGATCGGGCTATCATCAGTTGAAGATCAGGGACTCAGATATTATGAAGACAGCGTTCAGGACGCGATATGGGCACTACGAGTTCCTGGTGATGTCTTTCGGGTTGACTAATGCCCCAGCGGCATTCATGCACTTGATGAATAGTGTATTTCGGCCGTACCTTGATTCTTTTGTGATTGTGTTTATTGATGATATCTTGGTATACTCACGTAGCCAGGAGGAGCATGCACAACATTTGAGAGTGGCATTGCAGAGGTTGAGAGAAGAGAAGCTTTATGCAAAATTCTCTAAGTGTGAGTTCCGGCTTGATACTGTGGGTTTTCTGGGACATATAGTGTCCGGTGATGGTATTAGGGTTGATCCTCAGAAGGTTGAGGCAATGCAGAATTGGCCCGGACCTTCCTCAGCTACAGAGATTCGTAGTTTTCTCGGTTTGGCAGGCTATTATCGTCGGTTTGTTCGGGATTTCTCATCTATTGCTTCACCGTTGACTAAGTTGACACGGAAGAATGCTCCATTTGTGTGGTCCGATGAATGTGAGGAGAGCTTTCAGAAGCTCAAGGAGACTTTGACCACAGCTCCAGTACTTGTGTTACCATCGGCCTCGGGGTCATATACGGTGTATTGTGACGCTTCCAGAGTTGGAATCGGTTGTGTGTTGATGCAAGGAGGGTAGAGTTATTGCATATGCTTCTCGTCGGCTAAAGCCCCACGAGAAGAACTACCCTGTTCACGATTTGGAGTTAGCCGCTATTGTTCATGCCTTGAAGATTTGGAGGCATTATCTATATGGTGTATCTTGTGATGTATATACGGACCACCGCAGCCTTCAGCATTTGTTTAAGCAAAAAGATCTAAATTTGAGGCAACGGAGATGGCTTGAATTGCTTAAAGATTATGATATTACTATCTTGTATCATCCCGGGAAAGCCAATGTAGTGGCTAATGCATTGAGCCGGAAGGCTATTAGTATGGGCAGTTTGGCGTATATTCCAGTTGGGGAGAGACCCCTAGCAGTTGATGTTCAGGCGTTAGCTAATCGGATGGTAAGGCTGGATATTTCTGAGCCCAGTCGGGTGATGGCTTGTGTAGTAGCTCGTTCTTCTTTATATGATCGTATTCGAGAGCGCCAGTATGATGATCCACACTTACTTGTCCTTAAGGACAGAGTTCAGCATGATGATGCTAGAGATGTCACTATTGATAGTGAGGGTGTATTGCGGATGCAGGGCCGGATATGTGTGCCCAATGTTGATGGCCTTCGTGAGTTGATATTGGAAGAGGCCCATAGCTCGCGATATTCTATTCATCCAGGAGCCGCGAAGATGTACCAGGATTTGAAGCAGCATTACCGGTGGAGAAAGATGAAGAAAGATATTGTGAGCCACGTGGCTCGGTGTCTAAACTGTCAGCAGGTCAAGTATGAGCATCAGAGACCTGGTGGTGTGTTCCAACGTATTGATATTCCGGAATGGAAGTGGGAAAGAATAACTATGGACTTTGTTAGTGGACTCCCTCGGACAACGAGGAAGTTTGATTCAGTTTGGGTGGTGGTGGATAGGTTGACTAAGTCAGCTCACTTCATCCCAGTGTGTACTACCTATACCTCAGAGCGGTTGGCAGAGATATTCATCCGTGAGATAGTGAGATTGCATGGAGTTCCTATTTCCATTATATCGGACAGAGGTACCCAGTTCACATCTCAGTTCTGGAGGACATTTCAGCGAGAGTTGGGTTCACAGGTAGAGCTGAGCACAGCATTTCATCCACAGACGGATGGGCAGTCCGAGCGTACTATTCAAATATTGGAGGACATGTTGCGTGCTTGTGTCATTGATTTTGGTGGTTCATGGGCTGATTATTTGACTTTGTCGGAGTTTGCTTACAATAATAGCTATCAGTCCAGCATTCAGATGGCACCGTATGAAGCTTTATATGGGAGGCGGTGTAGGTCTCCAGTTGGTTGGTTCGAGCCCGGCGAGGCTAGGTTGTTAGGGACAGAGTTAGTCCAAGATGCCTTAGATAAGGTGAAGGTGATTCGGGAGAGACTTCGCACAGCTCAGTCGCGTCAGAAGAGTTATGCAGACCGGAAGGTCCGAGATGTGTCTTATTCAGTAGGAGAGAAGGTGTTGCTGAAAGTTTCGCCTATGAAGGGTGTTATGAGGTTTGGAAAGAAAGGAAAGTTGAGCCCGAGGTTCATTGGACCTTTTGAGGTGCTTAGGAAAGTTGGGGAGGTGGCTTATATGCTTGCTTTGCCACCCGGTTTGTCGGGAGTTCACCCGGTGTTCCATGTATCTATGCTCCGGAAGTATGTCGGAGACCCGTCTCATGTGTTGGACTTCAGCACGATACAGCTAGATGAGGATTTGACTTATGATGTGGAACCGGTAGCTATTTTGGGTCGACAGGTTCGTAAGCTGAGATCTAAGGATATAGCTTCAGTGAAAGTGCAATGGAGAGGTCGTCCCGTGGAGGAAGCAACTTGGGAGACCGAGCAGGAGATGCAAAGCAGATATCCACACTTGTTTAATACTCCAGGTATGTTTCTTAACCCGCTCGCGGACGAGCGTTTGTTTAAGTTGGGGAGAATGTAACGACCCGGCCCGTCGTTACGGGAATTTACCACCCCGTTACCTTGCATTTTCATATATTATGCTTTTAAAACAGTATTAGAATATATCGGGTGAGTTAGGAGTGATTTGAATTGAAAATGAAACAAATAGCATGTTTGAAGAAAGCTTGAATATGAAAAGTCAACCAAGAGTTGACTAATGAGTTAGAGTGCTCGGAATCGGATTCTGATGATTCGACTAGTTCCGGGGGATCATTTATGACTTAGGAGAACAATCGGAATTGAATTCGGAGGTCCGGTGTAGTTTTAAGCTTGAATTGGCGAATGATGAATTTTGGCGAAAACCGGATGGTAGGTGATATTTTGATACGGGGGTCGGAATGGAATTCCGACAATTTCTGTAGCTTCGTTATGTGATTTTGGATATGTCTGCAAATTTTCAGGTCATTCGGACATCGTTTGATCGGGTTTTGGGTTGAGTGTTAGTTTTGAAAGTTTTGAAGAAACTTAGGCTTGAATCCGTGGTTAATTGGTGATTTTGATGTTTAGTATGGTGTTTTTATGATTGGAACAAGTCCGTATCATGTTTTGGGGTATGCGGGTGGTTTTCGTTGGGGTCCCGGGGGCCTCGGGGTGAATCCGGACCATCATCCGGCATTTTTGGAGTTTGAAAAGTCTGCTGTAAATTGCAGGTTGGTGCAGCAAGCCTTAAGCCTTCGCGTTCGCGTGGCCCAAGTCGCGTTCGCGAAGGCAGAGCTGGCTAAGGCATCGCGTTCGCGGTCAGGCTGCCGCGTTCGCGTAGGCAAGGTTGGACGAAGCTTCGCGTTCGCGTCCCAGATGGTCGCGTTCGCGTAGAAGAAATCCGGGGCTGGAGTTTGAACATCGCGAACGCGTTGGGTGCGTCGCGTCCGCGAAGGGTTGCAGGTTCTGAGCATCGCGAACGCGTGGCCAGCGTCGCGTTCGCGAAGGGTAAGGCAAGGTTGTTCATCGCGAACGCGTAGAGGGTCACGCGAACGCGATGAACAAGGAGGTCTGGCAGTGAATAAAGATCCAGAAACAGAGAGTTACGGGTTTACACCCCCAAAACACACATTTGAGCCCTAGAGAGAAGAAAACTCGAGAAAATCATTGAGAAGTCATCGGGTATCGTCGGAGGTAAGATTCTTGACTCAAAAACATCAATTTATGGTAGTATTAACATCAATCTTCATGAAATTGGGTTGAAATCTTGAAGAAATGTGGCCTAAGTTTTGAAAACGGGATTTTTGGATTTGGGAGGCCATTTGAACTCCGATTTCGATAAATTTTATATGAACGGACTCGTGGCGAGATAAGGATCGTGTTGGTACTAATTTCGGAATTTTCCGAGCAGTGGGGCCCGGGGTCGGGTTTTACCAACTTAGTGTAATTTTGAGAATTTCATATAAATTGAAGTGGGTTATGATTCTTTGACCCGTATTTGATATAATTATTGTGGTTTGACTAGATTCTACGTGCGAGGGAGCTAAATTCAAAGGAAAAGGCATCGCGGACGATTCTACGACCGGCTAAAGGTGAGTAGTTTGTGTATATTGTAGCCTGAGGGTTCGAAAACCCGGCTTAGCACATTGTGACGCTAATAGGGCGTGGCTCGCACACCGTGGCAGGTGCGGGATTGATTGTGATTGGGGATTGAGACTTGGTCCATCCCGGGAATGAATAATATGTGGTTAGTGTTGGAAATACACTGTATTTGCTATATTTGTGGGCTGTAAGCCTTGCTTGGGGCCTTGTGCCGATCTGTATCGTCCTTAGAGGACAATATTTATGTGATAGCTAAAGATTGCTTAAATCACCGATCTCAGTCCTGGAAATTGTAATCACACTTTTGAAATGCTAAGTCACCGGCTTTTACAAACTTAATAAAGTTAAAGCATTTTTCATAAATTATGAATTGAGAACTGGAAATAAGGAAAATGAATTGTTTTGTGACTTAATTGCTTATTGTGGACTGAGTATGGGATCGGGCTGCACGCCGCAGTGGTTGATGTGAGGATCGGGCCGCACGCCGCAGCAGTATTGCGCTTGGGCTGTAGGAGCCCCTCCGGAGTCCGTACACACCCCCGGTGAGCGCCGTCGACGTTAAATGGGATCGGGCTACACGCCGTAGCAGTTATGCGCATTGCATTGCATCCGTATTTGTTGGATTACTCTGTGGTAGCCGTATGGAATTATTGTTGCTAGTTCGTAGGAGATTCGGACCGTAGTGTAGCATCATTTTGTGGTACTTTGTGGATTTCTTACTGTCAGCTACATGTATATATTTGTTACTCACTGAGTACTTAGTACTCACCCCTACTCCCTGCACCTTTTGTGTGCAGACTCAGGTACACAGGAGCAGTAGACGGACATCTCCAGCGTTTACATTGTCACATCGAGTTGCTGAGGTAGCTGCCTACGTTCGCAGAGCCTAGCTTCTCCTCTCATTCCAGTTGTTATTGTATATTTTATATTCAGACTTGAGTACTTCTATATCGTACTCTCTATTTCCTGTTGGGTTTTGTTAGAGGCTCTAGACTTGTGACTCCGGATCTTTGGGAGTGTCAGTATTTTGTTCAGTATTAATATTATTGGAGTTCTTAAACTCATATATTCTTCTTGGGTTGTCCATTTGGGACGGATATCTATGTGTTAATTGAATTGTTAGTCTGGCTGGCCTAGCTTGATTGTTGGGCGCCATCACGACCGGATTTGGGTCGTGACAACGAAGCTGCTAGGATCTGATGTACCAGGAAAAGATCTTATTATTGGATTCGACATCTACAGGGTTGACAAAAGTTACAGTCCATCCAGTTGCTGAAAATAAAAAGGAGCAGCAAGGAACGAAGAAAGTAGCTGAATAGGTAAAGCAACAAGTTGAAGAGAAAGTGCTAGAGAAGGAAAAGTCCCAAGTCATTAGGAAGAAGAGGCCTCCACCACAATTCCCCCAAAGGTTGCCCAAACACCAGAAAGAAGAGCAACACAAAAAGTTCTTTGAGATGCTCAAGCAAATCCAGGTAAACATTCCCTTAATTGAATCTTTAAAAGAAACGCCTGGTTATTCTAAGATGAAGAAAGATTTGATGTCGCGGAAATTTTATTTCCAAGACTTGGCCACCGTAACCCTTACCCAGACTTGTAGTGCAGTGGTCTCCAAACCCATAGCTAAGAAGCTATCTGATCCAAGTAGCTTCACCATCCCATGCACTATAGGGAATTATGCCTTTACAAAGGCATTGTGTGATTTGGGGGCAAACATTAACCTCATGCCCTTAGTTATTTATAAGAGGCTAGGCATTAGGAGAGCCAGGCCTATCTATGTTATTACAGTTTGCTGACAGGACGATTAAGCGTCCATTTGGTATTTTAGATGATGTGCTTATCCAGGTAAGGAAGTTCGTGTTTCCCGTCGATTTTGTTTTTCTTAATTGCAAGGTGGACGAGGATATTCTTATAATCCTAGGAAGACCATTCCTAGCCACCGGGAGAGCTCTAATTGATTGTGAAACTGGGGAACTCAAGATGAGGTTGAATGATGAGGAGATCATCTTCAATGTTCAAAAATCCATGAGGCGCCCTAGTGAGTTCGCGAATTGCTCTCTTATCGATGCAGTTGATGTGATAATGGAGACCGACGATGCAGAGTTGACCATTGAAGATCCACTTCAAGCATGCCTGATGAACTTGGAAGAGGTAAATGGTGAAAGTTTAGTTGAATGGGTACTATCTCTGGAAGGCAAGTGATTTTGGGAGAGAGAGCTTGAATTCGAGCCTCTACACTTAGAGAAAAGAGAGACCCCGCCTGCAAAGCCATCCATAGAAGAGCCACCAAAGCTTGAGCTTAAACCACTACCATAACATCTCAGTTCGTTAGATGTGCAAGCCCAAAAGCTTATACAGGTACTCAAAGAATGCAAGACTGCCATTAGGTGGACCATGGCAGACATAAAGGGGATCAGCCCCGCATATTGCATGCATAAAATTCTCTTGGAAGAGGGACACAAACCTTCCAGGGAACATCAAAGAAGGTTGAACCCTAACATGAAGGAAGTGGTGAAGAAAGAGGTAATAAAGTGGCTAGACGCGGGAATCATCTTCCCAATCTCAGACAGCAGCTGGGTTAGCCCGGTCCAATGTGTGCCAAAGAAAGGTTGCATGACGGTGGTGAAAAACGAGAATAATGAGTTGATTTCAACTTGAACCGTCACCGGATGGAGAATATGCATGGACTACAGGAAGTTGAATCTAGCCACCCGCAAAGATCACTTCCCACTTCCCTTTATTGATCAGATGCTTGACAGGTTGGCAGGGAGGTCCCACTTTTGCTTTCTGGATGGATACTCGGGGTACAATCAAATCTCCATAGCCCCCGAGGATAGAGAAAAAACCTTCTTCACATGCCCGTATGGCATTTTTGCCTTCAGGAAGATGCTATTTGGACTATGCAATGCACCTGCCACATTCCAAAGGTGCATGATGGCCATTTTCACCGACATGGTGGAAGACATTATGGAGGTATGATTTCTCAGTGGTAGGGAATTCATTCGATGAATGCCTTGTCAATCTGACAAGAGTGCTGAAATGGTGTATGGAAACAAACTTAGTGCTTCTGAGCACGTGATTTTTGCACTAGGCAATACAATTCAAAATTAAAAATAAATAATATTTTTGAGTGCAATTACATGTCTTGTTTGAAATTAGATACATTTTATGTGTTTGAATAATTAGAAATTAGAAAAAAATAAAAAAAAGGTGAAATACATGTATTTTTGAATTAATTAGTTTAAGGAAAAATCAACAAAAATAGCATTAATAGCGGAAAATATAGAAAAATAGTAGAAAATTACCAAAAAATGCTAGAAAATTAGTGAAGATAGGACATTAAGTAATTCAAATAATACAAAAAAGAAAAAAATGAAAATACAAAAAGAAATTATCACAAAATAATTAAAATACCAAGAAAATACAAAAATATAATAACATTGGGCCAATTGAATTCTGAAATGTTAGCCCAATACATTGGCCCAAAAGGACTGGCCCGTCTGATCCAAAGCAGGCAAATCTCAGCCGTCTATTCACGCAAATCCAACGGCTGAGAAATTAAGTGAACATTAATTACTTAATTAAACTCTGAGATCAAATCTCAGCGGTACAAAACTTATGATCTATTAGGTAAAAGATGGCCTCTCATTTGTGTCAAGACGGTTTCGCTTGGTAATGGCCAATCTTGACCATTGATCATCAATGATCCAACGGCCAAAAGCTCCTCAGCAGCCCTGAGTATATAAGGCCCATGTCTCTATTGAGACCGGCCATTTTACACCCCTCTTAACCCTAGCCGCCCTTTCCCTCTCCTCTTCGTCTTCTTCACCCTCTGCAACATCGGCCGCCATGGAGACTGGCCTTCTCCACGGCGGTCTCCAGCCACTCCCCGCCTCCCTCCTCTCCTCTTTTCTTCTTCCTCATCTCAAACCTTTACCAAAACTCCGAGAAAACCCTAAAACTTTCCACCTTCTTGAAACTCCGGTCATCGGAGTTCACCGCCGATGACTAAACCTATGAGAACCCTTCCCAGCTTAACACCATAGCACCCTCATGACCAGATCTACCACCTCCTGTACTTAGTTTCCCTCGAATCTCCCTCCTCCGTCTTGAATCTTCGAGAATAGGGCGCCGAAAACCTAACTCCGGCGACTTTTAAACAAACCCCAAAGTTCTCACCTTTTCCCCTTTTCTAAAACCCCTCCATAACCAGAAAAACCACAAATGTGGATCTTGAGTCTAAGAAAGAAAATCAAAAAAGAAAAAAAAAAAGAGAGACTGGGAAAAGAAAAGAAGAAAAAATAAAAGGAAAATAGGAAGCTCAGGGGACAGTACCTGCGAGCTAAGTACCTTCTCCCCTGTTTGCTTTCTTTACTTTCTTACTTTGTTATTTTCTTGTCATCTTCTGTGTGTTCAGCATGTTTTTGATAAGTTAGTCCCATGAACTAGTGTTTTGCTTAGTCTTTGAAGATTTTTAGTTTGTTTGTTTGTTTTTCTGTTTAAAAGATCTATTCTTCTTTATCTTGTCTATGTTCGTATGTCATCTCATGTTATATTTAGACTGCATGTTTAAGATTAGGGTTTGTTCTTTGAGAAATCTCATTCATTTGTTCTGATTTTTTCTCATCTTTTATATCTTTCATCACTCGTATGTTTAGATTAGGGACTTTCTCTGTTTGTTCTCCATGTCTACTCTGCTTAAGCAGTTATTCTTTGATCTTGGCAAACCATGTTCTTTTCCTTTACTGCTTTATGGGTTTTTGCTTATGTGTGTTTATGTCAATGAACATCTTAAGTATGACTTAGGGTTTTCAGTTGTTCATTTAGCATAAAGAAGTTTTAACTAAGCCTGTTTAATGATTAATTGACACTGTGTTGTGAAATGTGAGCTTGTAAGTCTATTGATTGGGATTCAACAATACTCAACCCTTTTCTCTGAATTTTGATTAATTGATAAACAACTCTGATTTCATTGGCTATGTGTGCAATTATTTGTGAAATTGGCTATGTTTGTAATAGCTGTGTTAATATGAACATTGTTAATACCTATCATGCCAAGGGAATTGGTTATAGCTGCAATAGTATTAAGACTTATAAGTGGTTGAAATTGAAACATGTGTTAATAGGCTAAAACTGAAAATCACAAAAATAGGCTATAAGTTGAATAAGTGACCAAGAGTGGTCAATTTTGCAGTTGACCTACTCTGTTAGGTCTCACACACTGGCTAACACTTAAATAAGCCAGTGTAATAAATTGGTTTAAGTCTGAAAGATTAGACTTACCAAGGTCCTAATTGAGCCATGATCACAGGTGGTTAGACCTGCAAAGGTCTTAGCCAGGCCTGTGTTCAGTAATGGACCTTAAAATTGCAAAGCCAAGTCTTAAATAGTTTAATAAGACAATAAACAGGCTAGTCCTGCAAATTAGTATAATTAACAGAAAATGAAACAAAAAAACTGGTTAAAATTGAAATAATTCTTAAGTCTGATGTGGCCAGTCCTTAAATATTGATGCAAATGCTGGCCATTAGTTAAATAAGAGCTGAAGCTCTGAAAACCTGACCTAGGTAGGTCGGGTAATTAGTCAATGCCTTTAAGGGCATATAAGGAACATAAAATGGCAAAAATGTAGATTTAATAGAGCATATAGGGATATATAAGACCTTTGTGCTACTGATTTCTGCAATTTTGCAGAGATTTAAGGGCATAATGGTCTTAAGAAAAAGGTAATTCAGTAAAAAACAATAACAAGTAGGGGTACCTTAGTAAAAACTCCAAAATAGAATAAAAAAGAACCCCTCCCCCCCAAAAAAAATTTACCTCTCTACACCTATAAATACCCCCATTCAAGACTAGTTTAGGGGATGGTTTTTCAATACAAAAATTCATAGAGAAATTATATAGATATAGAGTAAAGTAGGCTGGATTTGGAAAAGAGAATTTTCAGAAAACATTATACACTGAAATAGCCAATAGTTCTCTGGTTTTCGAGTGGAAGTTCACATTTGGAGTCTGTTTGGGATTACTGCTTATTTTGCTGGGTTCTCTTATTGCTGTTACTGTGTTATTTTGCTCATCTGGAATTCAATATTCACTGTTGCATTGCCTGTCGAGTTATTGATGTGCCTATTTTCATCTCCCCTTAGAACTCATCGATTTATTCTGCTGAATCATGTATACACTTGTTCAAAGGCTATGTAATGAAGAATCAATGATGAAATAAAGTTTCAAGTGTTAAAATCTCTGATTGTCTTCTATATTTACTGTTTTTCTAATTAGTTGTCTAGTATTAATGTAGATTTGTAATTTATTAGTAGCATTGTATGTATAAGTGAAAATTCGAACAAAAACAATGTAGTAAATAGTAAACAGTAGTAGTAGAATAGTTATAATAGTCAAATCACTTAGTTAAATAGGTTAAAACCATAAAACAAGGTTAATTAGTCTCGACATGGATCTATAACATACGGACTCACAACTATAATGTTAATTAGTTATGTAGGTAATCTAAATACAAACAGGTTCTTAAACAATAACAATAAAACGAAGTTATAACTTAGTTGATATTGACTTCCCTGATATCACACAATCAGACTCAATGACAAAAAATTTAACTACATATCTGTGAGTAAGTCCATTTAGCCTAGGCAACTGAGTGTTAGATATAAATGAATGAATCGTTAATTTAGTTCTAATGCACGTGTTTAAAATAGTCTCCTGTTAATTAGTTATTATAAAATTTAGATTAGTAATATGAATTGGTCTGTGATAACAAAGTAAGTATTGTGGTCAATTAAGTCTTCTGCATATTAGACTTTCATTCAATATTGTTGGTTTTTGTATAGAATTTATCTCTCTATAAATAAATATAGTTTGAATTCGTTTCTCTTTTGTTCTCCTGAATTTTACTTTTATTGTGAGTTCTCATTTTCATTTTCATCACTACTGCTTCAATTTGATCTGGGCCTAATGTACGACGCGGGCCTGGACTATATTCAAAAATTCACCGGGCCATTGACTAAAAGCCCAAGTCTGGTCTGGGTCATTAAGACCTGGACACATATGATATTCTGTTAAGTACAGATCCTGAAGCCCAGGCCCAATAATATCGAAACAACAATGGCTTGGGCTCACTTTCTAGAATTATATCCGATTAATAATGATTAAGGGAAAAACATTGGTAGAAAAACATAGTGACACAATAAGCATGAAATTTAAAAGATACACGGGACGAGCCTCACATAATAATAAAAAAGCGGGGCCCCCCTTTAGTAATTAATAAAATATATAATAGATTCGGGAAGGCTAATAGCGAATTCCATAGCCTCTCCCAAAAGATCTAAAAGCCGTTAGACTTTATTTAGGCATGATTTAATATACCTTCCTTAAATACGAGTGTGCACTTGGTGCAACTCAAATCCTAACTCTCGGTGAAGCCGAAATGTATTAAAGGTCACAAGCGTACTGGTTGCGGTGTGACCGGAAATACGTTTTCGCGACGTCGCAATTCTTAAAAAATACCAAAGTTGGAAACACGTACATATTGCTAAAAGTATATAACAAGTCATATAAAGTTGAGAACGACGGTTGAGCGGCCATGCTGAAACCACGGAATCCGGGAGTGCCTAACACCTTCTCCCGAGTTAACAGAATTCCTTACCTAGGTTTCTGTTTCGCGGACCATAATAACAGAGTCAATTTCCTTGAATTCGGGATTAACCGGTGAATTGGGACACCATTATTTTCTCAAGTGGCGACTCTGATAATTAAATAAAAATATCGGACCGATTGTCCTTTATTTGGAAAAACTCCTTCCTCTTTGTTATTATATCCTTCTCGGGTATTTGAACATTGACAACTCTTACGACTCTGCTGGGGAACCCAACCAGAACTTCGGTTTCAGGGTTTAAGAACTCGAGCTCATTAGAATCGACGTCCTCGATGTTATTTGACTTTGTTACGTGCTTTGAACAACATGCTATGTGTTTTACTGCTTTGATATTATATGGATCGTATATATAAATTTTGCCGAAAACCCTTCTCTTCTTCACCCCCGGGGAATGTGCTTACTGGTTGAGACTTCCCTTTATGTTAAGTCACACCTAAATTAAGAAACAGAGGCCGGATAAGTTACAAAGTCGACTAACTCCGCGGGTAACCGGTACGTAGCCCCCTCCTCGATTCGAGCTGTCTGCTCGGGTACACGGTCTAGCACCATATGAAACCATAAGATATTGAACATAGGTCTAGGACTATTATTTGCATCATAACTGACTTAGGGGACTCAACACAGAGGTTGGGTCCGTCTAGGATAGGTGACCGGTAATTAAAGATCGAGCATACTATGTATTGCATTTTAATTGTCTTTGATCGTTATGCGGACCGACAAAATTCCCGAGAGTAGAAAAAGAATATTCAAAAATGAAAAATGAGAGAGAGAACTAGTGATAAAAGAGTTGTTGAAAAATCTGAAAATTTGGAAAAATGGCTTTGTTGTGAAAATAATTGGTCAATTAATCTGACCGAACTACGCATGTTTGATTCTCGCCATTAGGTGGAATACGTAGGCAACCCTTGAACGGGTCCAACCACCCCTTCTGAAAAAGACCAAAAATATTTTCGTTTCAAATAATTGAGGTGATCGCTATTTTTAGAAATAGCCGAACATTCCGAAAGGACGCCGGAAGGCTGTTTTGGCAAAAATGGCCACTTCGAAAGTCATGTTTCCCCTTTTCAAAAAATAAAAATGAAATTTGCTTTGAAAAATATTTTCCTTTTTTCTAAATAAAATCGCGTTAATAAATGTGCAGGATGAGCACGATATAGAATGAACCCTTCACTCTAATGAATAGAATCCCTTTGGAGCTAAAACTATGGTGGAACGACATGGGACTGGAAGGACAAAATTGGGTCAAAAGCTACTTGAAGGATCTTACGGGTTTAATGGACATAATTCCCCGAGGCGACATAATCTGAGCACTTGTCACATGCTGGGATCCTGCGCACAACGTTCTACATTTTTCGGACTTTGAACTCACTCCCACCCTCGAAGAAATTGCTTACTATATAGGGAAAAATGAGGTCCCCTTAAAAGAGAAATACCCGGTGGCTCCAAGAGCAATAACGGTGCACCGTTTCCTGGACTCTTTGAAAATTGCTCGAAACGTCCACAACGAGGATTTGTCTAGTGGGTTTTGCTCCCTAAACTTCATTTACATCAGATATGGACTTGTCGGGGGTTTCAATGACCCCACGAACAAGCTTTGTAGCAAGTCCAACCGAGCAAAATGGAAGGAGCATCGACGATTCGCTTTCCTAGTGGCGTTTCTCGGGACAATCATATTTCCAAGAAAGGACGTGCACATTGATACAAAGGTCACAGGGGTAGCCAGCACTTTGATTGTACAAGATAATTGCACTTTGGCTCCAATGATTATAGCGGATATCTACTGTGCCCTGACTACATGTAAAGCAGGGTGCAACTTATTTGAGGGATGTAACTTGATTCTGCAAATCTGGTTGATAGAACACCTATGCCGTCATCCTTCGTTCTCATGCTATAGGCCGACTGAAAGAACGTGCCTAGAAGAATTCTATACGAGAACAAAAAGCTGCCGGAGGGAGTTAAGGATTGGATTTCATATCTACGATCGTTGACCGATAGCCAAATCGATTGGGCCTATGGATGGTTGCCCATCGACGAGGTGATTTACATGCCGATGGAAGGGTCACACTTCTTGATCATGGGTTTGAAAAGTATCCAGCCTTATGCCCCGTACAGGGTCCTACGACAGCTTGGAAGATGTCAAGTTATACCAAAGGATGGGGACCACAGTTTTCAATTAATAGAGATTAGTCCGGATGGGCAATTCCCGGAAGCAAAGGTCCGCAAGATTTGGAATGAGTGTTAAAATTTGAAAGCGGAAACTTGTGTGGAGAACAGAGCTCGAGGAGAAGTATTGTCAGGGTACGCTGCATGGTATCAATGAGGTATTCAGCATGATAGACCATCGAAAAGACCTCACTTTCAAGATTTGGCGGAGCAGTCTAAGGAAAACAGAAATTGGGCGGTCAAAGAAAGCGAGTATAAGGCCAAAATCAGCTTGCTAGAAAAGCAGTTGCAAGATCTCCAGTTCTAGAGCGGTTTACAGGAAGCATCCAACGAAGGAGAAAAGAAGTAGCTGAAAAAGGAGAATGAAATTCTAAAAGCTCAGATTGCTAAAATGAAAATTGCATCCGAGACCCCGGTTCGCTTAGGCCGAGACCAGAAATTGATTGAAAATCTTTGGCGCAAAATGAATGACTACAGCTTCGACCTGGACAAAGCAAAAAAGGAGTTAGTTAGGGCTCGGAAGCAACTGACCAAAGATGCCGAGAAAAGAGCTAGGTTGGTTCAACAACTGCAAACAAACATAAGGTTGAGGTAGCTCGTTTGAGAAACAAAATCGTCACAGCCACTATCAAGAGTAACAAGATCATCAAAGAATTTGAAGAAGAAAGAGAGCATTGTTACAAGACTATGGCTCGGTTAGAGTTCGAGCTACAACAACTGCAGAAGGAGAACCAACACACTTTAGATGCTCGGGCTGAACAGATTAGGAGGTTACTTCAAGAGAAAGGGGTCGTCCGAGAAAGAATCGTCCATATTGCTCAATATATCACCCGAAAGTGCCAACTGTGTAAAGTCATGTCCCGAGCAACATTTGTATCAGCTGTGAAATTCTTTGTGAAGCAAGTCATGTCCGACCTAGATAAGCTCCAAAGTGGATTAGCATATAGGCCCTCGGCAAGACCGAACGACGTCTCGCGGGCATTAGGGGCATTAATGTATTCATAGGGCATGCATTTTGTATTTGTATTTGTTTTTGGCATTAGTAGCACAACACCATCTTGTAAATCAATGTTTTTGAATATCAATGACAAATCAATAGTTGTTGCTAATCCTTTTTACTTTGTATCGACTGTTAGGCAAATAAATAGGAACGAAATTAATAAAGGAAAGAAGAAAAGAGAGGAAAAGAAAATGAAAAAGAGAGAAAAAATGAAAAGAAAAAAAGAGAAAGGAAAAGAAGAAAAAGAAAAAGAAAAAAAAAGAGAAAAGAAAAAAGAAAAAAGAAAAGTAAAGAAAAATAGAAAAGAAAAGAAAGAAAAAAAAATGATGTTGGTTCAAAATGGAAGAAATGCCGGGATGATGCATAACGATCAAAGGCAAAAGTTGTGATTTTTCAATCGTTGCATCTTGTCCTTTTAGGTACGAACTATTAACAAGTGTAATTGTTTATGAGAATCATATTTCAGCTGGCAATTGGTACTCTAGAAAATCATCATTACAACACACGATCTAAGACTATGACAAAAGCTGTGTCTCAAGAAATTAAACCGACTATCATGGACCCTTTGCAAGAAGAGGAGGTCGTGGATATAGCTGGGATGAAGGAAGAAATGTATAAGCTCAAGCAGCAGATATCAGAAATGTACCAAGCTTGGTCCAGGGGTCAACCCTTACCCGCATAACCAGTCGACCCAGCATATGTCCCTCCCGTCAATCCTAATTCCGAGCCACCTACCATGAACTCATCCTCCACGTACCCAGATTACCACCACTACTATGCCTCCACTTCACAGGCACCACCACCGCTGTCCAAACAAATTCCACCCCAACCACCACAGGTCGCCCCGGTGTACGTGGCACCACCACCTGTTGCTCTGCACAAGTCGTCAAGTGAACTAGTGTTCCATGTGCAAGATACCCATTACTATCCGCCGGAGCCGTTTAGGCAGCATGAATCTTATACCCCACTGATGAAAACAACTGAAGAAAAGCCCATCAAGAACTTGGAACAAGAAGAAATGGCACGGAAGATGAGGAGTTTAGAACATTCTTTCCGTAACATACAAGGGCTTGGAGGCCAAGTGAGCGTAGCATACAAAGATTTGTGTATGTTCCTAGAGGTGCAGCTCCCGGTTGGGTTCGAGCTACCTAAAATTGACATGTACGATGGACATGGGGATCCTGTAGCCCATCTCAGAGGATATTGCAGCAAGATGCGTGGTGCATGAGGGAAAGATGAACTTTTGATGGCGTACTTTAGTCAGAGTTTGAGCGGATCTGCGCTGGAGTGGTATACACGTCCGGATCACACTAGATGGTTCATCTGGGACGATCTAGCACAATCATTTGCCAACCACTTCCAATACAACTTGGAGATAATACCAGACAGGCTGTCACTTACCAAGATGGAGAAGAAGCCCGGTGAAAGTTTTCGGGAGTACGGCTTTAGATGGAGAGAACAAGCGGCACGAGTGGATCCGCCAATGAAGGAGACTGAAATGGTAGATTGTTTTCTGCAGGCCTTAGAACCTACTTACTACGGCCATCTGGTGTCGGCTATTGGTAAAAATTTCAATGAAGTAGTGAAAATGGGGAGTTTTGTAGAAAAAGGATTGAAAACCAAAGCTTTTCTGCTATCAAGGCCACGAATCAGGCTATACAGACAGGGAATGGAGGATCTATTGGAAAGAATAAGAAGGAAAAGGTTTCGGTTGTAGAAAGTAAACCATGGACTCGAAGCCAAAGCATATACCATCACCCACCTCGCCCATACCAACCATACCCGCCAGCACCTTACAACCCACCTCCACCATATTATCCACCCACTACTCCACATTACCCCATTCCACAAGCCCAACCTTACCCATCGCCCCCTCATGTATGGCGAGCCCAAGTTCCACAAAACGTCTATCATACACAGAACACCTACCCTCATTCCAGAACCTACAATAACCCAAATAGACCCAACTTCCGACCTGATCCAGAAATAATGAACAGAGCCTAAACAAAGAAAACATTAACCCCGTTGGGGGAGTCTTATACCAGCCTATATCATCGTCTGAAAGAATTGGGGATGCTAAACCCGATTGAACCAAAGCTGCCAAACCCACCTCCCAAAAACATTGACCAGTCAATCAGGTGTGAATACTGCTTCGGGGCACCGGGGCACGATACTAAAAAGTGTTGGCACTTGAAAACTGCTATACAGGAGCTCATTGACAGTCGGAGGATTGAGGTACAAACTCTAGAGACTCCAAACATTACCTAGAATCCACTGCCGACTCATCATGAGACACACATGATAGAATTACAACATGAAGAGAGCAGCAGGAAGCCGTCCCAATCAGTAATGATGATAAAAGCCAACAGCAAAGTGGAGAAAGAAGTTGAGAAAGAGAAAGCGACAACCGAAGTGCCAAAGCCGCAGTGGTTGAAACTTTGAAAATTGTGGTGCCAGGGGTTAAACCGTTATTGACAGTAAAATGAGCATGCATAGAACAAGTGATCATAAAGCCAGTGGTGCAAATGTCGGTGGTTGATACTAAAGCCGTACCTTGGAACTACAACAAGGTTACAGTAGTGTACAAGGGAAAAGAAGTTATAGGGGAGGTCAACGAGACACATGGCCTCACTCGTTCCGGGCGGTGCTTTGCCCCGGAAGAGTTAAGAAAAATGAAGGTGGTAAATGAGAGCCATGTGAAGAAGCATGGTCTCTGAAGAAGAAGCTGAAGAATTTTTGAAGAAGATAAAAGCTCAAGACTACTCGATAGTAGAACAGCTGAGAAAGACGCCTGCATAAATCTCATTGCTTTCATTGTTAATTCACTCGGAGGAGCACAGAAAGGTATTGTTGAAGATATTGAATGAAGCACATGTCCCCGAAAAGATCTCAGTCTTCCATCTTGAGAAGATTACAAACAAGATTTTTGAGTCGAACAAGATAACATTCTCGAACAATAAATTGCCTGTTGAAGGGACTGAACATAACAAAGCACTCTATCTTACCGTCAAAAGTGAAGAATCGGTGGTTACTCGGGTTTTGATAGACAATGGGTCGAGTGCAAACATTTGTCCACTTTCGACTCTCGAAAAGCTTGAAGATTAATCTTGACAGAATCCGGCAGAATAGTGTGAGTGTTCGAGGGTTTGACGGAGGAAGCAAAAATACTTTGGGAGATATCATTTTGGAGGTCACCATTGGGCCGGTAGACTTTACCATGGAATTTCAGGTGTTAGACGTCACTGTGTCCTATAATCTATTGCTGGGTCGGCCATAGATCCATGCGGCTAAGGCCGTACCCTCATCCCTACACCAAATGGTAAAGTTCAAATGGGAGCAGCAAGAAATTACAGTGCATGGAGAGGAAGACGCTTGCAATGCCATAATGCCCTTCGAGGAAGCAGATGGGGACAAAGGTCCCTGGGTGTACCAGGTGACAGACACTGTGATAGTGAACAAGATAGCAGAAGGTGAGAGCTTGCCAATCCCTACAGTGGCACCTGCCGCTGTGATGGTAGCCAAAGAGATGATCAAGAATGGATTTACACCGGGAAAAGGGCTAGGAATAGCCTTACAGGGAATAACTCAACCTGTTCATTTACCGGTAAACAATGACACCTTTGTCTTGGGCTTCAAACCTACCCACGCCGACATCCGGAAAGCCAAAAGAACCAAAAAGAAAAATTGGACTCTCCCTAAACCAGTCCCAAAATTGTTTGACACCTTCACCAAGCCTGGTACAAAACGACATCTGACATCTGCTGCGTCGAGGTATGCTCAGACTAGACCTGATGTGGAACTCCTGGCGAGGTTTGAAATGTTATTTGGGGACGTGAACATGGTGGAGATGGGCGAGGGTACCGGCAAGATAGACATTCAGTTCGTGGGGTCTAATGTTGCACTGAATAATTGGGAAGCCACTCCTTTTCCAATCAGGAGGGAGTCTTGGTAGTTAGCTTTTGAAATATATCATCACTCCCCAAAAGGAATTTTATTTTGTAGTCCCCACCCCCTTTGAAATCAAAATGTACCCAGTCTTTGTTCATCTTTTGAAAATCAATGAAATGCAGTTTCTTCTTCTTTCTTCATTTTCGCCTTATTTATATTTATTTTTCCTTTTCTTCCTTTTGTGCAATTCAATATACGCTGATTCTAATGAAATGTCATGCATGAAGGATTCCCGGTCCAGTTTTGACAATCGAATTATAATACAAGAAATTGAGAATGAGAGTGAGATAGAATATGAGGATGAGGAAATACTGGAGGAAATAAGTAGAGACCTGAATCAATATGAGGAAAAACCCAAACCGAACTTATGTGAGACAAAATCTATCAATTTGGGGAGTGAGGATAATGTCTGGGAGACAAAAATTAGTGTACACTTGGAAGCCTCCCTTAGGGAAGAGTTGATAAAGTTGTTGCATGAATTCAAGGACATCTTTGCCTGGTCCTATGATGACATGCCCGGACTTAACACTAATTTGGTGGTACATAAGTTGCCTATTTATCCTCAATGCCGGGCGGTAAAGCAAAAGTTAAGAAAATTCAAAACGGACATCAGCCTGAAGATAAAAGAAGAGGTGAATAATCAGTTTGAAGCAAAGGTCATACGAGTGACTAAGTACCCCACCTGGTTAGCAAATGTTGTGCCAGTTCCAAAGAAAGATGGAAAAACCAGGGTGTGCGTTGATTATAGATGTAGACGCGTGATTTTTGACCCTCCCTGAGATTTTTCACAGTTTAGCGTAAAATATTTTGTTTAGGCCTAATATAGCTATCTTAGCTAATTTTGACTCTTTTACTTTATTTTTTCCTTAAAATGAAAAATAACAAAAGATATAGTATTATTAATATTTTGTAGTTATTTTAAACTTGAAAAATACAAAAAAATAATACTTTATATTTTTATTTTTATATAAAAAACGAGAATTAAAAAAAAATAGTTTCATTAATATTTTTTTAGTTACTTTAATTTTGAAAAATATAAAAATAGTTTTGTTTTAATTGTCGGTCCTATTTTAATAGTTATTTTGGTTACATAGGATTGATCAAATAAAATCGTGTTCCTATTCTCGGTTCCGGGCATAGAATAATATTCGGGTTCAAACTACCCGGTTTAAACGTAATTTTTCGACCTAGCCCATAACTATCCAAACACATTTCGACCTACCCCAACCACTCCCTACCTACCCCAACCACTTTCCTACCTACCCAACCACTCCCTACCTATCCCAATCATACATTATTAAAAAGAGAGAAATGAGACAAAAGAAAAGGCAGACGTTTGGGAAAAGAATTGAAAGAGAAGCAAAAAATTTGATCCATTTTCATTAGAAAAAGAAGAGAAAAGCCACTACTATTGTTATCTTCTTCCTGGAGAAATAAAACCAGAGCAAAAATACCACTGCCTAACACCCCCTTCCCGATATCGACCAGCCCTTCTTCCCCGCCAGTCGAGCCAAAACCGACTCCGCTATCCATTTTCGTCGGCGTCAACCAGTCCACGACATCAAACCTTCATTAACGCCGCTTGGTCGTCTTCCTCCTCACGTCGTCAACCACCATAGTCCGACCATCGTCATTATCTTCAGTCTCATCCTGTCTCCGACCAGCAACGACCAGCGCTGCGTCACATTACCCTCCACTATCATTACTTCTTCTTCTTCGTCGTCATACCCAGTTCGTCACTGTGACGATCCAAAGGGACATCACTTATTTTATTAATCATTTCGAGCTTCTGAGGCCTCGAAAACCTCATTCTATATTGCCTCGATTTACGTGCACAATCCGAGCATGTAGCCGGAAAGATTTTGTGATAGAAAATGTGAATTCTATGAGAAATTTGGATAAAAATGTTATTAATATTGATATAGTTGACTTCGGTCAACATTTTTGGTAAACGGATCCGGACTCGAGATTGGGTGGTCCTGAGAGGTCCGTAGGAAAATATGGGACTTGGACATGCGTCCGGAGTCGAATTCTGAGGCTTAGAGCCCAAGTTATGAATTTTTCTATGAAATTGTTTTTGAAGTAATTGTTAAAGGAAATGAATTAATTGACCTTGGTATCGGGCTCGTATTTTGGTTCCGACGCCTGGTACAAGTCTTAAATATTATATATGTGATTTCTGTAAAGTTTGGAGACATTCGGATGTCGTTTGAGATGTTTTGGACCTTGAGTTCCAAGTTTGAAAGTTTTGAAAAACAAAGTATGAAAATCATGAATTTGAGGCTTGATTTGATGAAAACGATGTGATATTGGCGATGTGATCGCACGAACAAGTTCATAATGTGTTTTTGAGGTTGTGTACATGTTTGGTTTGGAGCCGGGGGCTCGGGTAAAGATTTGATAGGCCGTTGGATTAAATTCTGAAATGTTGCACTGCTGGTTTTTCACCCAGCTGTTGGCTTCGCAATTGCGAAGTATTTCTCGCAATTGCGAAGGGGGCAGTACAAGGCAGGGCTCGCAAATGCGAACCCTGATCGCAAATGCGAACGTCCCCATGACCCAGCCTTGTTCGCAAATGCGAACAATTGTTCGCAAATTAGAACATCCCCTTGTCCTGCCTATGTTCGCTAATGCGAACAATGCCCTTTACTGCCTGTGTTCGCAAATGCGAACATTAGTTCGCAAATGCGAACACTGCCCTTTCCAGCCTGGTTAGCAAATGCGAACATATGTTCGCAAATGCGAAGCCCCCGATTTGCCTTGGCTTCGTAAATGCGAACTTCCCAGCCTTAGCTTATTTTTCAAACTTCAGAAATTGGTCGGGGTTCGCAATTGCGAACCCATGTTCGCAAATGCGAACACAGAGACCTGTAAAACACGATTTTTAGTTCATTTCTTCACTTTTTACAAAACAAAAACACCCATTTGCGATTCTTCACGGATTCCTTCTTCATCAAAACAATTGTAAGTCACTTTTTACTTAATTCTTTCAATTCCTAACATCATTAAACATGTTTTCAATAGAAATCAAATGTTTTCATGGTAGAATTTCTTGTTTTTGTTAGAATATAGGGGTTTTTCATAAATTGGGAAATTGGACCTCGAATGAGGTCCGATTTTGAAACAAATCATATACATGAACTCATGGGGGGATGGGTAACCGGATTTTGGTCCTAACCCCGAGTTCCGACCATGTGGGCCCGGGGTTGAAATTCACTATTCCGGGCAGGAATGTTGTAAAAGTTGTATTTGGTCTTAAGAATTAGTTTGTTGAGTAGTATTGATGATATTAAATCAATTGTGTATAGATACGGTTGGATTGGAGCCAAATTTGAAAGAAAAAGACATTTCCACGGATTGAATTGTTCATAAACATTCGAGGTAAGTGTTTGTTCTATCCTAGCTTGAGGTAATAGGATTATGTGTTATGTGTTATGTGATCGAGTGTGGTGTATGGGCTGTGGTGACGAGCATCCATACACTAGCGTCTAGCATGACCGTGAGTTGTTGAAAATGATTATTTTGAGATATATTACAGATGAATTGTTATTGTTCTCCCTTGTCGGGACTTGTTGTGAAGATGATTATTGATTGCCCTTGTTGGGACGGTTAATGAATTACTGTTTCTTTCTTTGCCCTTAACTGTGATTGTTATTTGGGTGATGAAGAGTGATAATGCACGAAGGGTGATGCCGTGCCATGTTTTATTATTTATGCACGAAGGTTAATGCCGTGCCATGTTTTATTGATTATGCACGAAGGATCATGCCGTGCCCTGTTATTGAACCATGTACGAAGGATCATGCCGTACTATGGATGTGAGGATGAGAGTAAAAGCACGAAGGGTGATGCCGTGTACTTTATTTGCTTATTTGGTGAGGATGAGAGTAAAAGCACGAAGGGTGATGCCGTGCAACTACTTGCTATTCTTTGACTTGATATTACTTGTGTTTCCATTATACTTTGTTTTTCCTTGTGAATTTATTAACTGTTGTTAATTGTTGAATTCTTTGAGATATTCCTTATTGTGTTATTACCTGGTTATTTCTTGTTTTTCTGTGGTATACCTATATATTGAATTGCACAGGTTTATGTGGGTGTTTGGTCCTAGGCTTGTCACTACTTCGCCGGGATAGGCCAGGCACTTACCAGCATATGGGGTCGGTTGTGCTGATACTACACTTCTGTGCGTTTTTGCACAGGTCCAGGTTACGATCAGGAGCAGCAGCAGCAGTAATTCGATTGTGTGGGAGTTGATCACGTTTGAAACCGAGGTAGCTTGCGGACGTCCGCAGGCCCGACGTCTCTCTCTTTATTTATGTTACTAGTTGTAGTCTCTTTGTTCCGAGACAAACAGAATTATGTTATATTTCCTTCAGACTTTTATGTGTAGTATTCCAAAGTAGTTCGTGAGTTGGTGACTCCACATCTTGGGTAGAGGATTTCAGTATGATTTTCATCTTGTATTAGTTATTTCCATTTCGATAAAGTATTCCGCATTTATTTAATTAAAATTGTGTTAAACACAGGATAGTATGAATTCAGTGGCTTGTCTAGCTACCACGAGTAGGCGCCATCACGATCTCGATATTGGGTGAAAATCCGGGTCGTGACAGGTTGGTATCAGAGCTCTAGGTTACATAGGTCTCACCGATCACGAACAAGCTTAGTAGAATTTGAGAGGTAGGTACGGAGACGTCCGTACTTGTCCTCCGAGTCTATTGAGTTAGGAAAGAGTCTCTCATTTGTTCTCTCTTGTCGTGCGACTTGTTCCTCAATTATTGATTGAATTTCTATTATGTCCTTTCGCGGATGGTGAGGACACACGCTTCTTCGTCCGTTGACCAGCAGCCCGAGCCCCGAGCGGCTCCGCGAGGGCGGGGGCCAAGGCCGTATCGAGAGGCCGTGGTAGGGGTAGAGCTCGGCCCCGGCAGCTACCCTAGAGGTGGAGCCTCATATTGAGATTGGCGAGGAGGTTCCGGTCCCAACAGCTCCAGTGGGCCCAGCTCAAGTCCCGGGAGAGGCTTTATTTACCCGGATCTTCGGGATGCTTTTGTCGAATAGCGGGATTTATGGACGACATTGCCAAAGCGGGTTTATTATCGAGCTGCACCAACCGCTTCTCGGGCTGGAGGAGGGCCCGGACTCCTATTGCTCGTACTCGGAGCCGGTAGCTCCTCGGCCTCAGAGGCACCGGTGGTTCGGCCAGCTGTGGCCACTCGATCAGGTACCACAGCTCATGCCAGTGATGGAGCGGCCATGACTTCGATTCGTTATGGAGGCTTGATCGGTTCTCCAAGCTATTTACCACTACATTCGGTGGAGCCACATCAGAGGATCCTCAGGACTTCTTATTCAGTCGCCATGAGATTCTCAAGACTATGGGGATCGTGGAGACGAACGGAGTTGACTTCTGTACCTTCAGACTTGCAGGATCCGCCAAGACTTGGTGGAGAGATTATTGCTTGACTCTACCAGCAGGGTCCCCAGCTTTATCATGGGATCAATTTGCGGAACTATTTATGGAGAAGTTTCTTCCTGCTACTCAGCGGGATGTACTTCGGAGGCAGTTTGAGCGCCTCCATCAGGGCACTATGACGGTCACACAGTACGAGACGAGGTTTGTCGATTTGGCTCGTCATGCAGTGGTGATACTTCCCACAGAGCGGGAGAGGGTCCGCAGGTTTATAGATGGGCTTAATCAGCCGATTAGACTCCAGATGGCTATGGGCGTGGGGAGTGACATATCATTTCAGGAGGCAGCCAATGCAGCACGCAGAGTTGAGATGGCTCTTGCTAGGGGAGGCGGTTATTCTTCGGATAAGAGGCCTCGTCATTCAGGTAGGTTTGGTGGTTCTTCCTCTGGTGGCAGAGAATCCTTTGATAGAGGCCAGTCCTCCAGGGCCTTTTCATTCCGCCCTTCAGGCTTCACAGGGTGGATCAGGTGATCGTGGTTCTCGGGGGCATTATTCAGACCAGTCTCCTATTAATGCTCAGCCTCTTCAGAGTGTTCGTGGAGGCCATTCGGGTCGTCAGGGCCAGCAGCCCTATCAGTCTAAGAGCTGCTACGGTTGTGGTGATCCAGGTCATTTTATCAGGAATTGCCCTATAGCAGCGGGCAACTCTCAGCAGCGAGGTCCTCGTCCTATGATACGGGCCCCAGCTGACCCTCAGCTTGCCCAGCCAGCCAGAGGCGGGGGTAGAGATTATAGAGGTGGAGGTCGAGACCGTAGAGGTGGAGACCGTCCGGCGAGAGGTAGAGGTCAGCCAGTTGATGGTCGTCCTAGAGACGCAGCTCAGAGGGGAGGTGCAGATCCCCGATTCTATGCTTTACCAGCCAGGCCAGAGGCAGAGGCATCGGATGCCGTGATTACAGGTACCATTCTTGTGTGTGGCAGAGGTGCTTCAGTATTATTTGACCCTGGATCTACATATTCATATGTGTCTTCCTACTTTGCACCGTATTTGGTCGTGCCCAGCTATGCTCTGGATATTCCAGTTTATGTGGCTACACCGGTGGGTGACTCCATTGTAGTCGATCGGGTGCATCGTTCGTGCGTAGTTATATTTGGGGGTCTTGAGACCCGTGTTGATCTGTTGCTTTTGGATATGGTAGATTTTGATGTCATATTGGGGATAGACTGGTTGTCCCCATACCATGCTATTCTTGATTGCCATGCTAAGACGGTGACCTTAGCCTTGCCAGAATCACCCCGACTAGAGTGGAAAGGTACCTCAAGCCACTCCGTTCGCACTGTTATTTCCTATGTTAAGGCTCGACGTATGGTCGAGAAGGGGTGTCTAGCTTATCTGGCTTATGTTCGTGATTCCAGCGCAGAGGTTCCTTCTATTGAGTCAGTCCCTATTGCACGGGAGTTTCCTGAGGTTTTTCCTTCAGACCTGCCGGGCATGCCACCCGACAGGGATATTGATTTCTGTATTGATCTGGCACCGGGCACTCAGCCCATCTCTATTCCACCCTATCGTATGGCCCCGCCGGAGCTAAAAGAGTTGAAAGATCAGTTGCAGGACCTTCTTGAGAAGGGCTTTATCAGGCCCAGTGTTTCCCCCTGGGGAGCACCTCTATTATTTGTAAAGAAGAAAGATGGCTCGATGCGGATGTGTATTGATTACCGGCAATTAAACAAAGTGACAATAAAGAATAAGTATCCATTGCCGAGGATTGATGATTTGTTTGACCAGCTCCAGGGAGCGAGGGTATTCTCTAAGATAGACTTGAGGTCAGGCTACCATCAGCTGAAGATCAGGGCGGCTCACATTCCTAAGACAGCCTTTCGCTCTAGATATGGGCATTATGAGTTCTTGGTCATGTCCTTCGGGTTGACCAATGCCCCAGCAGCATTCATGGAGTTGATGAATCGGGTATTCAAGCCTTACTTAGATCCGTTCGTGATAGTCTTCATAGATGACATCCTGGTGTACTCCCGCAGCCAGGAAAAGAGCACGGGCAGCACCTCAAAGTGGTTCTTCAGACTCTGAAAGATAACCAGCTATATGCCAAATTTTCCAAATGTGAGTTCTGGCTGAGTTCGGTAGCATTTCTGGGTCACATTGTATCAGTGGAAGGTATTCGGGTAGACCCAAAGAAGATTGAGGCAGTCCAGAATTGGCCTCGACCAGCTTCAGTGACTGAGATCCGGAGTTTCTTGGGATTAGCAGGTTAGTACCGTCGTTTTGTAGAGGGGTTTTCTTCTATTGCAGCCCCGATGACCAGGTTGACCCAGAAGGGTGTCCAGTTCCAGTGGTCAGAGGAGTGTGAGGCGAGCTTTCAGAAGCTCAAGACAGCCTTGACCACCGCACCAGTGTTAATACTACCTACAGGTGCGGGGCCTTATATAGTTTATTGTGACGCATCTCGTACAGGGCTTGGAGCGGTATTGATGCAGGATGGTAAGGTTATCGCTTATGCTTCGAGGCAATTAAAGATACATGAGAAGAATTATCCGGTTCATGATCTTGAGTTAGCAGCAGTGGTTCATGCCTTAAAGATCTGGAGGCATTATCTATATGGTGTGACATGTGAGGTGTACACTGATCACAAAAGCCTACAGTACTTGTTCAAGCGGAAGGAGTTGAATCTACGACAGCGGAGATGGTTAGAGTTGCTAAAAGACTATGATGTTACTATCTTATATCACCCAGGTAAGGCCAATATGGTGGCCGATGCTTTGAGTAGAAAGTATGCCAGCATGGGTAGTCTTGCATACATTCCGGTCAGTCGGAGACCATTAGCTCTAGATGTCCAGGCCTTAGCCAACCGGTTCGTGAGATTAGACATTTCTGAGCCTAGCAGGGTGTTAGCCTGCACGGTCGCTCGTTCTTCTTTATTAGAGCGTATCCGTGAGAGGCAATTTGATGATCCTCATTTGCGTGAGTTTAGAGATACAATACAGCGGGGAGGTGCCACACAGGTAAATCTAGATGATGATGGGATATTGAAATTGCAGGGTCGAGTTTGTGTGCCCAATGTTGAAGGGATTCGAGAGTTGATCTTAGCGGAGGCCCATGGTTCGTGGTATTCTATTCACCCGAGCGCCGCGAAGATGTACCAGGATTTACGGCAGCACTATTGGTGGCGTAGGATGAAGAAAGACATCGTTGCGTATGTCGCTCGCTGTCTAAATTGTCAGCAGGTGAAATATGAGCACCAGAGGCCTGGTGGTGTATTCCAGAGGATTGAAATTCCCGAGTGGAAATGGGAGCGGATCACTATGGATTTCGTTACTGGACTTCCTTTGACTCGGAGGAAATTTGATGCTATTTCGGTCATTGTTGATAGGTTGACCAAGTCAGCACACTTTATTCCAGTATCCGTCTCCTACTCATCGGAGAGGTTAGCGGAGGTTTACATTAGGGAGATTGTTCGTCTCCATGGAGTGCCGGTATCTATTATCTCTGATCGGGGTACGCAGTTTACCTCGCGGTTCTGGAGAGCGGTCCAGCAGGAGTTAGGCACCCAGGTTCAGTTGAGTACAGCATTTCATCCTCAGACGGATGGCCGGTCCGAAAGGACTATTCAGATTCTAGAGGACATGCTTCGAGCCTGTGTTATTGATTTCGGAGGCTTGTAGGACCAGTTTCTGCCATTAGCAGAGTTCTTCTACAATAACAGCTACCAGTCTAGCATCCAGATAGCCCCGTATGAGGCGTTGTATGGTAGGCGATGTCGATCACCGGTTGGATGGTTTGAACCGGGAGAGGCTCGGTTGTTGGGTACAGACTTAGTTCAGGAGGCCTTGAATAAGGTCAAGACTATTCAGGAGAGATTGCGTTCAGCTCAGTCCAAGCGGAAGACTTATGCGGATCGTAAGGTTCGAGATGTAGATTTCATGGTTGGTGAACGAGTATTGCTTCGAGTGTCGCCTATGAAGGGCGTGATGAGGTTCGGGAAGAAGGGCAAGCTCAGCCCTAGGTATATTGGTCCATTTGAGATTCTAGACAGAGTGGGAGGGGTGGCTTACAGATTAGCTTTGCCGCCTAGCTTATCAGCCGTGCATCCGGTTTTTCACGTATCTATGCTTCGGAGATACCACGGCGATCCCACACATGTGTTAGACTTCAGTACTGTCCAATTGGACAATGATCTATCCTACGAGGAGGAGCCAGTGGCCATTCTAGACCGGTAGGTTCGACAGTTGAGGTCAAAGAGTTATCCTTCCGTGCGTGTTCAATGGAGAGGTCAGCCTCCTGAGGCATCGACCTGGGAGTCCAAGTCTGATATGCGGAGCCACTACCCACATTTGTTTCCTGACTCAGGTACTTCTTTCTTTTGTCCGTTCGAGGACGAACGGTTGTTTTAGAGGTGGAGATTGTGACGACACAAAGGGTCATCACTTATTTTATTAATCATTTCGAGCTTCTGAGGCCTCGAAAACCTCATTCTATGTTGCCTTGATTTACGTGCACAATCCGAGCATGTAGCCGGAAAGATTTTGTGATAGAAAATATGAATTCTATGAGAAATTTGGATAAAAATGTTATTAATATTGATATGGTTGACTTCGGTCAACATTTTTGGTAAGCGGATCCGGACCCGAGATTGGGTGGTCCCGAGAGGTCCGTAGGAAAATATGGGACTTGGACATGCGTCCGGAGTCGAATTCTGAGGCCTAAAGCCCAAGTTATGAATTTTTCTATGAAATTATTTTTGAAGTAATTGTTAAAGGAAATGAATTAATTGACCTTGATATCGGGCTCGTATTTTGGTTCCGACGCCCGGTACAAGTCTTAAATATTATATATGTGATTTCGTAAAGTTTGGTGACATTCGGATGTCGTTTGAGATGTTTTGGACCTTGAGTTCCAAGTTTGAAAGTTTTGAAAACCAAAAGTATGAAAATCATGAATTTGAGGCTTGATTTGATGAAAACGATGTGATATTGGCGATGTGATCGCACGAACAAGTTCATAATGTGTTTTTGAGGTTGTGTACATGTTTGGTTTGGAGCCCGGGGGCTCGGGTAAAGATTTGATAGGCCGTTGGATTAAATTCTGAATTTTTGCACTGCTGGTTTTTCACCCAGCTGTTGGCTTCGCAATTGCGAAGTATTTCTCGCAATTGCGAAGGGGGCAGTACAAGGCAGGGCTCGCAAATGCGAACCCTGATCGCAAATGCGAAGCCCCTCATGACCCAGCCTTGTTCGCAAATGCGAACAATTGTTCGCAAATGCGAACATCCCCTTGTCCTGCCTATGTTCGCAAATGCGAACAATAGTTCGCAAATGCGAACAATGCCCTTTACTGCCTGTGTTCGCAAATGCGAAAGACCCTAGAGGCCAGCCTGGTTCGCAAATGCGAACATATGTTCGCAAATGCGAAGCCCCAGATTTGCCTTGGCTTCGCAAATGCGAACAAAAGTTCGCAAATGCGAACTTCCCAACTTTAGCTTATTTTTCAAACTCCAGAAATTGGTCGGGGTTTGCAATTGCGAACCCATGTTCGCAAATGCGAACACAGAGACCTGTAAAACACGATTTTCAATTCATTTCTTCACTTTTTACAAAACAAAAACACCCATTTGCGATTCTTCGCGGATTTCTTGTTCATCAAAATAATTGTAAGTCACTTTTTACTTAATTCTTTAAATTCCTAACATCATTAAACGTGTTTTTCAATAGAAATCAAAGGTTTTCATGGTAGAATTTCTTGTTTTTGTTAGAATATAGGGTTTTTCATAGATTGGGAAATTGGACCTCGAATTGAGGTCCGATTTTGAAACAAATCATATACATGAACTCGTGGGGGGATGGGTAACCGGATTTTGGTCCTAACCCCGAGTTCCGACCATGTGGGCTCGGGGCTGAAATTCACTATTCCGGGCGGAATGTTGTAAAAGTTGTATTTGGTCTTAAGAATTAGTTTATTGAGTAGTATTGATGATATTAAATCAATTGTGTATAGATACGGTTGGATTGGAGCCAAATTTGAAAGAAAAAGACATTTCCACGGATTGAATTGTTCATAAACATTCGAGGTAAGTGTTTGTTCTATCCTAGCTTGAGGGAATAGGATTATGTGTTATGTGTTATGTGATCGAGTGCGATGTATGGGCTGTGGTGACGAGCATCCATACACTGGCGTCTAGTATGACCGTGAGTCGTTGAAAATGATTATTTTGAGATATATTACAGATAAATTGTTATTGTTCTCCCTTGTCGGGACTTCTTGTGAAGATGATTATTGATTGCCCTTGTTGGGACGGTTTATGAATTATTGTTTCTTTCTTTGCCCTTAACTGTGATTGTTATTTGGGTGAGGAAGAGTGATAATGCACGAAGGGTGATGCCGTGCCATGTTTTATTATTTATGCACGAAGGTTAATGTCGTGCCATGTTTTATTGATTATGCACGAAGGATCATGCCGTGCCCTATTATTGAACCATGTACGACGGATCATGCCGTACTGTGGATGTGAGGATGAAAGTAAAAGCACGAAGGGTGATGCCGTGTACTTTATTTGCTTATTTGGTGAGGATGAGAGTAAAAGCACGAAGGGTGATGCCGTGCAACTGCTTGCTATTCTTTGACTTGATATTACTTGTGTTTCCATTATACTTTGTTTTTCCTTGTGAATTTATTAACTGTGGTTAATTGTTGAATTCTTTGAGATATTCCTTATTGTGTTATTACCTGGTTATTTCTTGTTATTCTGTGGTATACCTATATATTGAATTGCACAAGTTTATGTGGGTGTTTGGTCCTAGGCTTGTCACTACTTCGCCGGGATAGGCCAGGCACTTACCAGCACATGGGGTCGGTTGTGCTGATACTACACTTCTGTGCGTTTTTGCATAGGTCCAGGTTACGATCAGGAGCAGCAACAGTAAATCGATTGTGTGGGGGTTGATCACTTTTGAGACCGAGGTAGCTTGCAGACGTCCGCAGGCCCGGCGTCTCTCTCTTTATTTATGTTACTAGCTGTAGTCTCTTTGTTCCGAGACAAATAGAATTATGTTATATTTCCTTCAAACTTTTATGTGTAGTATTCCATAGTAGTTCGTGAGTTGGTGACTCCACGTCTTGGGTAGAGAATTTCAGTATGATTTTCATCTTGTATTGGTTATTTCCATTTCGATAAAGTATTCCGCATTTATTTAATTAAAATTATGTTAAAAACAGGATAGTATGAATTCAGTGGCTTGTCTAGCTACCACGAGTAGGCGCCATCACGATCCCGATGCTGGGTGAAAATCCGGGTCGTGACAGTCACCCTAGCCAGCCCCCTATCTTCATATCCTTCATGTTTGTCATAATGCATCCATTGCTGCCCACGACTTCCTCCATCAAAGACCCTCGTAACTCCATCAAAGAATGCCCAGCTCACTGGAAAAATGAGCAGTAGTAGCCGCGTCTCAGTCAAGTTTGAATTCTATTAAAACCAGTGGTCGAGTTTCTGTTGTCATTCACGATTCCGTCGAGGTCTTGTTCGCGATCTTTTCGCTTATGAACTTCAAAGCAATCCAAGCCTTAAAGTTTCAGATTCAACTGCTGAGGTCCACTTCTTATCTTGGATGATCTATGATATGAATCGTTTTCTTGCTATTTGGGAGTTCTGTGGTATTGATTTATATATTTGAGTAGCTTGAGATTCTCGTTTTGATGGTTGATTTAAGTGTTTTTGGATATGAGATTGTTAGTTTTATTAAGTGTTACATAGTGTTAGTTTCCTGTTGATAGTGAGAATTCTTCCTCAAGAAAACAAAATTGCTATCTACCTCTACATAAAAAAAAGGAATTGATCTTCTTGCAAAGTTATATATATAAGTCTTTGGCAAATCAATTTCTCATGATTGCTGTAATTTGATTTTGGTGAATTGGATCAAATATAATAAGTAGTTCAAATACTTGTGATGACGTATATGACTTTTATCTGTTATTCAGTCGGGAGTTATTATAATTGTACCACAATCACTTGCATCATTGTCAATGAGTGTACAGTCTGATGAGAATGTACAATTGTAGCATGTTTTAGGTACATAATTAAATCATCACAATTAAGGGCATGGTTTTCATGACATAGTTATAATACTTAATTTCGAATAAGTTTTATGTGTGAATACCCGTAGTTTATTTTAGTTGAGTAAAGCCCTTTGGAATAATTTGAGGTGTGTCATGCCAAATAAAATCTCAAAATGTATGGCTCTCTCTTAATTACTGTTTTTAATCTTAAAATCCGGGTATATATTTCATGTGATCCGATTCTAATTTTAGCAAGGTTAAATGTCACATATCGTGAACCGTGAGTACACTTTATGTAAGATGGTTTACCATGTGTTTTAAATAACTTTGAAATTTAAAAATAATTTTGCTTTTTACTTTTTTTGCTTTTTTGCTTATATATATATATATATATATATATATATATATATATATATATATATATATATATATATATATATATATATATATATATATATATATATGCAATCAATTAGTAGATGGCATATTTTTATACTTGAGTCTTTTGTTTTAAAACTATTTACCAAGAGAATCTCATATTTTGATTTAAAGCAATAAAGATTTTTTGACCGCCTGAATTATTTAGATAGTTCAAGTTTGGTTGGCCAAGAACCAAAAAAAAAAAAATTCACAAGTTAGTTTCATCTTTCTATAAATAATCAATCTCTTTTTCTATATTAATTTCCATAACCATGGCCATCCCAATAATCTTAAATTAGCTTTTAAAAAAAATAATAAATCTCAACGATGTTAAAATATATAAAAAACGGCGGGTATATTTATGTGACGCTATTCGAAATATATTTTAATAGCGTTGTAATTTTCTCTATTAATAATAAAAGCGGTCAAAAGTTAAAATTTGCACATATGTTAAAGCATGTTATAAAGTCAGATAGTTAAGCCAAATATGATAGTTGAGCGACCGTGCTAGAACCACAGAATTCGGTAATGCCTAACACATTCTCCCGGGTAACAAAATTCCTTATCCGGATTTCTGGTTCGCGGGCTGTTAAATAGAGTCAATCTTTTCCTCGATTCGGGATTCAACCGGTGACTTGGGACACCTTAAATCTCCCAAGTGGCGACTCTGAATTAAATAAATAAATCCTGTTTCGATTGTCCTTTAATTGGAAAAACTCTTTTGCACCATTTGCTCCCTCGCGAGTTTGCTGAAAAAGGAGGTGTGACAGCTCTGGCGACTCCACTGGGGAAATTTTAACCCAGAACCTCTGGTTCAGGGTTAGAAATTCGAGCTTAGAATAATTGTTGTATTTGACTTTGTTTGTTATCTGATATTTTTATATGATAAATGCTTAATGTGCAAAATGATGATTTTTACCGCTTTGATATTATTTGAACGGTATATATATAAACTGTGCCGAAAGCCTACTTCCTTCCAAGTTCTAAATATGGTGCATACGTTCGCGTAGCCCGCTTTTCAAAAATTATTCCAAATAAGTGAGTGTTGGGCAAGTGACAAGGCCGGGCAGACTTTAGTGCTCCCGTTACGTCGCCCCCTCCTCAGCCCTAGTTGTCCACTCGGGTAAGCTAGGTCTAGAACAATAAATCCAGGTTTTTAAACCTAGAATAACAAAGCCTCATGCCGGATCCTTAGTAGGAACGTTTGTTTGCATCATGTTGCATTCGACTTAGGGGACTCAAGACAGGGGTTGGGTCCGTCTAGGACAGGTGACCTGAAATGAAAAGACCATCCTACTGCATCCTGTTTGTTTTACACATTTATTTGCTTCAAACTTGCATGCTGACCGGTTTTGAAATACCGAGGAAAATGAAAAAAAAATTCAAAATATTTGTTTTTTTTTACTTTAAAAAAAACGTTTTTTTAATTAAAAAAATATGTGTTTTATTCTTAAAAAAAAAATATAGTTTACTTGATTTTCAATAATATAAAAATAATTTGTTTCATTTACAAATGTAGTTTGTTTTTATTAAACCGAACTACGCTAGTTTGATTCTCACCAGATGTGAGATACGTAGGCAACCCTTATCGGGTCCAACCTCCCCTTTTGCAAAAATAGCCAAAAAATATCAAAATTTTAATTTTGTCATAAATAAGTCAGGTGATGCCGCTTTTGCCGAAAATAGTCGAATGTTCCCGAGAGGGACGCCGAAAGGCTAACTTTGCATAAACGGACACTTTTGGTCATTTTTAAGATTTTTGGTCAATTAGCTAAACACAACCTTAAACTCTTCGTCCCCGAGGTGCTAAAGGGTCGTGTTTGCAAAACCATGTCTTTTATTTTAATTTGAAAAAAAATAAGAAAAAGAGTCAGTGGCAAGTAAATGCTTGAATTTTGGTCAAAATAAGTCCAGCCAACTTTGGCAGTATATTAAACCGTTCTTGCCGAGATAGTCTTAGAGTATCTTTCAGTTGACAAAAGGTTGTCTTCGTAAAAAAATGGAAAATTTTGTAAATTAATCCTTCCCGGCCTTAAAATTAATATGAAATTGAGAAGGGGCCACATTTCTAGAAATAGCCATTTGGTTAGAATTGGCAAATATGGAAAGGAATCTGGTCGTCTGTTTTTAAGTTTGTAATTCTTTGGATCAGAGTATGCGGGTTGTTTGATTTTTAAGACCGTAGTTCATCTTTTTGGTCAAAGTCTGTTAGTAGAGTCAGTTTTTAAAACTTTGTAATCAAGTTTGTTTTTTCACATGAAAGTTTGAAAATTCCAAAAAAAAAATGTTTTATTGTTATTGACTGTTTATTTGGGCGAACTACGCACGGTCTGATTCATGCAAGGTCATGATATGTAGGCAATCTCCATAAGATTCGACCACAACTAAAAATCAAAAAATAAAAGAGAAAAAGGCATGATAGAAACGGTCAAACAACCTAGGTACATTGCAATTGCAATATGTGTTTAAAACTCTAACGCTGACAAGTTTGTTGTTTTCCAGAAGTTTCAAACAGTTAGCTCATTAGAATGTACCGACAGATCACCATTACCAAGCAAGATCTAAAAGGCTCATATCAAAAAGCATGTCCAACTCGGAGAAAGGTGTTGAGGAGAAAAAAATGGAAAATCAAATGTTAAAGAGGAAGTAGAAAGGTTGAGACAAGAGATGAAGTAAATGTACCTAGCTCGGGCTAGGGTGCAACAGATACCAGCTTTTCCCACTACTCCTACTCTCCCGTCGGTACAAACTCCGGAATACCCTCCCCACGGCCCTTCGACAAGCTTCCCAAGTTACCACTGCTATCAGGGAAGAAATCCCTATGATCCCCTAGCTCCACCACCCAAACAGAACCCTCCACCACCAATTATTGTGACGACCCAAAGGGTCATCACTTATTTTATTAATTATTTCGAGCTTCTGAGGCCTTGAAAACCTCATTCCATGTTGCCTCGATTTACGTGCACAATCCGAGCATGTAGCCGGAAAGATTTTGTGATAGAAAATATGAATTCCATGAGAAATTTGGATAAAAATGATATTAATATTGATATGATTGACTTCGGTCAACATTTTTGGTAAACGGATCCGGACCGAGATTGGATGGTCCCGAGAGGTCCGTAGGAAAATATGGGACTTGGACATGCGTCCGGAGTCGAATTCTGAGGCCTAGAGCCCAAGTTATGAATTTTTCTATGAAATTGTTTTTGATGTAATTATTAAAGGAAATGAATTAATTGACCTTGGTATCGGGCTCGTATTTTGGTTCCGATGCCCGGTACAAGTCTTAAATATTATATATGTGATTTCTGTAAAGTTTGGTGACATTCGGATGTCGTTTGAGATGTTTTGGACCTTGAGTTCCAAGTTTGAAAGTTTTGAAAACCAAAAGTATGAAAATCATGAATTTGAGGCTTGATTTGATGAAAACGATGTGATATTGGCGATGTGATCGCACGAACAAGTTCATAATGTATTTTTGAGGTTGTGTATATGTTTGGTTGGGAGTCCGGGGGGCTCGGGTAAAGATTTGATAGGCCATTGGATGAAATTTTGAATTTTTGCACTGCTGGTTTTTCACCCAGCTGTTGGCTTCGCAATTGCGAAGTATTTCTCGCAATTGCGAAGGGGACAGTACAAGGCAGGGCTCGCAAATGCGAACCCTGATCGCAAATGCGAAACCCCTCATGCCCAGCCTTGTTCGCAAATGCGAAAGTCCCCAGGGCTGCATATGTTCGCAAATGCGAACATTCCCTATAATGCCTGTGTTCGCAAATGCGAACCATTGTTCGCAAATGCGAACACTGCCCAATACTGCCTGTGTTCGCAAATGCGAACATTAGTTCGCAAATGCGAACACTTCCTTTGTCTGCCAGTGTTCGCAAATGCGAACAAATGTTCGCAAATGCGAACTTCCCAGCCTTAGCTTATTTTTCAAACTCCGGAAATTGGTCGGGGTTCGCAATTGCGAACCCATGTTCGCAAATGCGAACACAGAGACCTGTAAAACACGATTTTCAGTCCATTTCTTCACTTTTTACAAAACAAAAACACCCATTTGCGATTCTTCACGGATTCCTTCTTCATCAAAACAATTGTAAGTCACTTTTTACTTAATTCTTTCAATTCCTAACATCATTAAACATGTTTTTCATTAGAAATCAAAGGTTTTCATGGTAGAATTTCTTGTTTTTGTTAGAAAATAGGGTTTTTCATAAATTGGGGAATTGGACCTCGAATTGAGGTCCGATTTTAAAACAAATCATATACATGAACTCGTGGGGGGATGGGTAACCGGATTTTAGTCCTAACCCCGAGTTCCGACCATGTGGGCTTGGGGTTGAAATTCACCATTTCAGGCAGAATGTTGTAAAAGTTGTATTTGGTCTTAAGAATTAGTTTGTGGAGTAGTATTGATGATGTTAAATCAATTGTGTACAGATACGGTTGGATTGGAGCCAAATTTGAAAGAAAAAGACATTTCCACGGATTGAATTGTTCATAAACATTCGAGGTAAGTGTTTGTTCTATCCTATCTTGAGGGAATAGGATTATGTGCTATGTGTTATGTGATCGAGTGCGGTGTATGGGCTGTGGTGACGAGCATCCATACACTGGCGTCTAGTATGACCGTGAGTCGTTGGAAAATGATTATTTTGAGATATATTACAGATGAATTGTTATTGTTCTCCCTTGTCGGGACTTGTTGTGAAGATGATTATTGATTGCCCTTGTTGGGACAGTTTATGAATTACTGCTTCTTTCTTTGCCCTTAACTGTGATTGTTATTTGGGTGAGGAAGAGTGATAATGCACGAAGGGTGATGCCGTGTCATGTTTATTTATTTATGCACGAAGGTTAATGCCGTGCCATGTTTTATTGATTATGCACGAAGGATCATGCCGTGCCCTGGTTATTGAACCATGTACGAAGGATCATGCCGTACTATGGATGTGAGGATGAGAGTAAAAGCACGAAGGGTGATGCCGTGTACTTTATTTGCTTATTTGGTGAGGATGAGAGTAAAAGCACGAAGGGTGATGCCGTGCAACTACTTGCTATTCCTTGACTTGATATTACTTGTGTTTACATTATACTTTGTTTTTCCTTGTGAATTTATTAACTGTGGTTAATTGTTGAATTCTTTGAGATATTCCTTATTGTGTTAATACCTGGTTATTTCTTGTTATTCTGCGTACACATATATATATTGAATTGCACAGGTTTATGTGGGTGTCTGGTCCTATGCTTGTCACTACTTCGCCGGGATAGGCCAGGCACTTACCAGCACATGGGGTCGGTTGTGCTGATACTACACTTCGTGCGTTTTTGCACAGGTCCAGGTTACGATCAGGAGCAGCAGCAGTAAATCGATTGCGTGGGAGTTGATCATATTTGAGACCGAGGTAGCTTGCAGACGTCCGCAAGCCCGACGTCTCTCTCTTTACTTATGTTACTAGCTGTAGTCTCTTTGTTCCGAGACAAACAGAATTATGTTATATTTCCTTCAGACTTTTATGTGTAGTATTCCATAGTAGTTCGTGAGTTGGTGACTCCACGTCTTGGGTAGAGGATTTCAGTATGATTTTCACTTTGTAATTAGTTATTTCTATTTCGATAAAGTATTCCGCATTTATTTAAGTAAAATTGTGTTAAAAGCAGGATAGTATGAATATAGTGGCTTGCCTAGCTACCACGAGTAGGCGCCATCACGATCCCGATGTTGGGGGAAAATCCGGGTCGTGACAAGTTGGTAGCAAAGCTCTAGGTTACATAGGTCTCACCACTCACGAACAAGCTTAGTAGAGTTTGAGAGGTAAGTACGGAGACGTCTGTAGTTGTCCTCCAGAGTCTATTGAGTTAGGAAAGAGTCTCTCATTTGTTCTTTCTTGTCATGCGACTTGTTCCTCTATTAGTGATTGAATTTCTATTCTGTCCTTTCGCAGATGGTGAGGACACGCGCTTCTTCGTCCGCTGACCAGCAGCCCGAGCCCCAGGCAGCTCCCGTGAGGGGCAGGGGCCAAGGCCGTATCAGAGGCCGTGGTAGGGGTAGAGCTCAGCCCCAGGCAGCTACCCCAGAGGTGGAGCCTCATATTGAGATTGACGAGGAGGTTCCGGTTCCAGCAGCTCCAGTGGGCCCAGCTCAAGTCCCAGGAGAGGCTTTATTTACCCCGGATCTCCGGGATGCTTTGGTCAGAATAGCGGGATTCATGGACAGCATTGCCAGAGCGGGTTTATTATCAGTTGCCCCAGCCGCTTCTCAGGCTGGAGGAGGGGCCCAGACTCCTATTGCTCGTACTCCGGAGCCAGTAGCTCCTCAGCCTCAGGCACCAGTGGTTCAGCCAGCTGTGGCCACTCAGTCAGGTACCACAGCTTATGCCGGCGATGGAGCGGCCATGACTTTCGATTCGTTATGGAGGCTTGATCGGTTCTCCAAGCTATTTACCACTACATTCAGGTGGAGCCGCATCAGAAGATCCCCATGACTTCTTATTCAGTTCCCATGAGATTCTCAAGACTATGGGGATCGTGGAGTCAAATGGAGTTGACTTCTGTACATTCAGACTTGCAGGATCCGCCAAGACTTGGTGGAGAGATTATTGCTTGACTCGACCGGCAGGGTCCCCAGCTTTATCATGGGATCAGTTTGCGGAACTATTTATGGAGAAGTTTCTCCCTGCTACTCAGCGGGATGTACTTCGGAGGCAGTTTGAGCGCCTCCATTAGGGCACTATGACAGTTACACAGTATGAGATGAGATTTGTCGATTTGGCTCGTCATGCGGTGGTGATACTTCCCACGGAGCGGGAGAGGGTCCGCAGGTTTATAGATGGGCTTAATCAGCCGATTAGACTCCAGATGGCTATGGGCGTGGGGAGTGACATATCATTTCAGGAGGCAGCCAATGCAACACGCAGAGTTGAGATGGCTCTTGCTAGGGGAGGCGGTTATTCTTCAGATAAGAGGCCTCGTCATTCAGGCAGGTTTGGTGGTTCTTCCTCTGGTAGCAGAGAATCCTTTGATAGAGGCCAGTCCTCCAAGCCTTTTCATTCCGCCCTTCAAGCTTCACAGGGTGGACCAGGTGATCGTGGTTTTCGGGGGCATTATTCAGACCAGCCTCCTATTAATGCTCAGCCTCTTCAGAGTGTTCGTGGAGGCCATTCAGGTCGTCAGGGCCAGCAGCCCTATCAGTCTAAGAGTTGCTACGGTTGTGGTGACCCAGGTCATTTTATCAGGTATTGCCCTCTAGCAGCGGGCAACTCTCGGCAGCGAGGTCCTCGTCCTATGATTCAGGCCCCAGCTGACCCTCAGCCTGCCCAGCCAGCCAGAGGCGGGGGTAGAGATTATAGAGGTGGAGGTCGAGACCGTAGAGGTGGAGACCGTCCAGCCGGAGGTAGAGGTCAGCCAGTTGATGGTCGTCCTAGAGACGCAGCTCAGAGGGGAGGTGCAGATCCCCGATTCTATGCTTTACCAGCCAGGCCAGAGGCAGAGGCATCAGATGCCGTGATTACAAGTACTATTCTTGTGTGTGGCAGAGGTGCTTCAGTATTATTTGACCCTGGATCTACATATTCCTATGTGTCTTCCTACTTCGCACCGTATTTGGCCGTGCCCAACTATGCTCTGGATATTCCGGTTTATGTGGCTACACCAGTGGGTGACTCCATTGTAGTCGATCGGGTGCATCGTTCGTGCGTAGTTATATTTGGGGGTCTTGAGACCCGTGTTGATCTGTTGCTTTTGGATATGGTAGATTTTGATGTCATATTGGGGATGGACTGGTTGTCCCCATACCATGCTATTCTTGATTGCCATGCTAAGACGGTGACCTTAGCCTTGCCGGAATCACCCCGACTAGAGTGGAAAGGTACCTCAAGCCACTCCATTCGCACTGTTATTTCCTATGTTAAGGCTCGACGCATGGTCGAGAAGGGGTGTCTAGCTTATCCGGCTTATGTTCATGATTCCAGCGCAGAGGTTCCTTCTATTGATTCAGTCCCTATTGTACGGGAGTTTCCTGAGGTTTTTTCTTCAGACCTGCCGGGCATGCCACCCGACAGGGATATTGATTTCTGTATTGATCTGGCACCGGGCACTCGGCCCATCTCTATTCCACCCTATCGTATGGCCCCGCCGGAGCTAAAAGAGTTGAAAGATCAGTTGCAAGACCTTCTTGAGAAGGGCTTTATCAGGCCCAGTGTTTCCCCCTGGGGAGCACCTGTATTATTTATAAAGAAGAAAGATGGCTCGATGCGGATGTGTATTGATTACCGGCAATTAAACAAAGTGACAATAAAGAATAAGTATCCACTGCCGAGGATTGATGATTTGTTTGACCAGCTCCAGGGAGCGAGGGTATTCTCAAAGATAGACTTGAGGTCAGGCTACCATCAGCTGAAGATCAGGGCGGCTGACATTCCTAAGACAACCTTTCGCACTAGATATGGGCATTATGAGTTCTTGGTCATGTCCTTCGGATTGACCAATGCCCCGGCAGCATTCATGGAGTTGATGAATCGGGTATTTAGGCCTTACTTAGATCTATTCGTGATAGTCTTTATAGATGACATCCTGGTATACTCCCGCAGCCAGGAAGAGCATGAGCAACATCTCAGAGTGGTTCTTCAGACTCTGAAAGATTACCAGCTATATGCCAAATTTTCTAAATGTGAGTTCTAGCTGAGTTCGGTAGCATTTCTGGGTCACATTGTATCGGTGGAAGGTATTCGGGTAGACCCAAAGAAGATTGAGGCAGTCCAGAATTGGCCTCGACCAGCTTCAGTGACTGAGATCCGGAGTTTCTTGGGATTAGCAGGTTACTACCGTCGTTTTGTAGAGGGGTTTTCTTCTATTGCGGCCCCGATGACCAGGTTGACCCAGAAGGGTGTCCAGTTTCAGTGGTCAGAGGAGTGTGAGGCGAGCTTTCAGAAGCTCAAGACAGCCTTGACCACCGCACCAGTGTTGGTACTACCTACAGGTGCAGGGCCTTATATAGTTTATTGTGACGCATCTCGTACAGGGCTTGGAGCGGTATTGATGCAGGATGGTAAGGTTATCGCTTATGCTTCGAGGCAGTTAAAGATACATGAGAAGAATTATCCAGTTCATGATCTTGAGTTAGCAGCAGTGGTTCATGCCTTAAAGATCCGGAGGCATTATCTATATGGTGTGACATGTGAGGTGTACACTGATCACAAAAGCCTACAGTACTTGTTCAAACAGAAGGAGTTGAATCTACGACAGCGGAGATGGTTAGAGTTGCTAAAAGACTATGATATTACTATCTTATATCATCCAGGTAAGGCCAATGTGGTGGCCGATGCTTTGAGTAGAAAGTATGCCAGCATGGGTAGTCTTGCATACATTCCGGTCAGTCAGAGACCACTTGCTCTAGATGTCCAGGCCTTAGCCAATCGGTTTGTGATACTAGACATTTCTGAGCCTAGTAGGGTGTTAGCCTGCACGGTCGATTGTTCTTCTCTATTAGAGCGTATCCGTGAGAGGCAGTTTGATGATCCTCATTTGCGTGACCTGAGGTATACTATACAGAGGGGAGGTGCCACGAAGGTAACTCTAGATGATGATGCAGTATTGAGATTTCAGGGGGCGAGTTTGTGTGCCCAATGTTGAAGGGATTCAAGAGTTGATCTTAGCAGAGGCCCACGGTTCGCGGTATTCTATTCACCCGGGCGCCGCGAAGATGTACCAGGACTTACGGCAACACTATTGGTGGCGCATAATGAAGAAAGATATCATTGCGTATGTCGCTCGGTGTCTAAATTGTCAGCAGGTGAAATATGAGCACCAGAGACCTGGTGGTGTATTCCAGAAGATTGAAATTCCCGAGTGAAAATGGGAGCGGATCACTATGGACTTCGTTACTGGACTTCCTTTGACTCGGAGGAAATTTGATGCTATTTGGGTCATTGTTGATAGGTTGACCAAGTCAGCACACTTTATTCCAGTATCTGTCTCCTACTCGTCGGAGAGGTTAGCGGAGGTTTACATTAGGGAGATTGTTCGTCTCCATGGGGTGCCGGTATCTATTATCTCTGATCGGGGAACGCAGTTTACCTCGCGGTTCTGGAGAGCGGTCCAGCAGGAGTTAGGCACCCAGGTTCAGTTGAGTACAGCATTTCATCCTCAGACGGACGGCCAGTCCGAGCGGACTATTCAGATACTTGAGGACATGCTTCGAGCCTGTGTTATTGATTTCGGAGGCTCGTGGGACCGGTTTCTACCATTAGCAGAGTTCGCCTACAATAACAGTTACCAATCTAGCATCCAGGATGGCTCCGTATGAGGCGTTGTATGGTAGGCGATGTCGATCACCGGTTGGATGGTTTGAACCGGGAGAGGCTCGGTTGTTGGGTACAGACTTAGTTCAGGAGGCCTTGGATAAGGTCAAGACTATTCAGGAGAGATTGCGTTCAGCTCAGTCTAGGCAAAAGACCTATGCGGATCGTAAGGTTCGAGATGTAGATTTCATGGTTGGTGAACGAGTATTGCTCCGAGTGTTGCCTATGAAGGGCGTGATGAGGTTCGGGAAGAAGGGCAAGCTCGGCCCTAGGTATATTGGTCCATTTGAGATTCTAGACGAGTGGGAGGGGTGGCTTACGGATTAGCTTTGCCGCCTAGCTTATCAGCCGTGCATCCAGGTTTTTCACATATCTATGCTTCAGAGATACCACAGCGATCCCACTCATGTGTTAGACTTCAGTACACCGTCCAATTGGACAATGATCTATCTTACGAGGAGGAGCCGGTGGCTATTCTGAGTTGACAGGTTCGACGGCTTGAGGTCGAAGAGTTATCCTTCGTGCATGTTCGGTGGAGAGGTCGGCCTCCTGAGGCATCGACCCGGGAGTCCGAGTCTGATATGCGGAGCCGTTACCCACACTTGTTTCCTGACTCGGTACTTCTTTCTTTTGTCCGTTCGAGGACGAACGGTTGTTTTAGAGGTGGAGATTGTGACGACCCAAAGGGTCATCACTTATTTTATTAATCATTTCGAGCTTCCGAGGCCTTGAAAACCTCATTCCATGTTGCCTCGATTTACGTGCACAATCCGAGCATGTAGCCGGAAAGATTTTGTGATAGAAAATATGAATTCTATGAGAAATTTGGATAAAAATAATACTAATATTGATATGGTTGACTTCGGTCAATATTTTTGGTAAACGGATCCGGACCCGAGATTGGATGGTCCCGAGAGGTCCGTAGGAAAATATGGGACTTGGACATGCGTCCGGAGTAGAATTCTGAGGCCTAGAGCCCAAGTTATGAATTTTTCTATGAAATTGTTTTTGATGTAATTGTTAAAGGAAATGAATTAATTGACCTTGGTATCGGGCTCGTATTTTGGTTTCGACGCCCGGTACAAGTCTTAAATATTATATATGTGATTTCTGTAAAGTTTGGTGACATTCGGATGTCGTTTGAGATGTTTTGGACCTTGAGTTCCAAGTTTGAAAGTTTTGAAAACCAAAAGTATGAAAATCATGAATTTGAGGCTTGATTTGATGAAAACGATGTGATATTGGCAATGTGATCGCACAAACAAGTTCATAATGTGTTTTTGAGGTTGTGTACATGTTTGGTTGGGAGCCCGGGGGGCTCGGGTAAAGATTTGATAGGCCGTTGGATAAAATTCTGAATTTTTGCACTGCTGGTTCTTCACCCAGCTGTTGGCTTCGCAATTGCGAAGTATTTCTCGCAATTGCGAAGGGGACAGTACAAGGCAGGGCTCGCAAATGCGAACCCCGATCGCAAATGCGAAAAAACCCTCATGCCTAGCCTTGTTCGCAAATGCGAACAATTGTTCGCAAATGCGAACGTCCCCAGGGCCTGCCTATGTTCGCAAATGCGAACAAAAGTTCGCAAATGCGAACATTCCCTATAATGCCTGTGTTCGCAAATGCGAACCATTGTTTGCAAATGCGAACACTGCCCAATACTGCCTGTGTTCGCAAATGCGAACACTTCCTTTTTCTGCCAGAGTTCGCAAATGCGAACAAATGTTCGCAAATGCGAACTTCCCAGCCTTAGCTTATTTTTCAAACTCCAGAAATTGGTCGGGGTTCGCAATTGCGAACCCATGTTCGCAAATGCGAACACAGAGACCTGTAAAACATGATTTTCAGTCCATTTCTTCACTTTTTACAAAACAAAAACACCCATTTGCGATTCTTCACGCATTTCTTCTTCATCAAAACAATTGTAAGTCACTTTTTACTTAATTCTTTCAATTCCTAACATCATTAAACATGTTTTTCATTAGAAATCAAAGGTTTTCATGGTAGAATTTCTTGTTTTTGTTAGAAAATAGGGTTTTTCATAAATTGGGGAATTGGACCTCGAATTGAGGTCCGCTTTTGAAACAAATCATATACATGAACTCGTGGAGGGATGGGTAACCGGATTTTGGTCCTAACCCCGAGTTCCGACCATGTGGGCCCGGGGTTGAAATTCACTATTTCGGGCAGAATGTTGTAAAAGTTGTATTTGGTCTTAAGAATTAGTTTGTTGAGTAGTATTGATGATATTAAATCAATTGTGTATAGATACGATTGGATTGGAGCCAAATTTTAAAGAAAAAGACATTTCCACGGATTGAATTGTTCATAAACATTCGAGGTAAGTGTTTGTTCTATCCTAGCTTGAGGGAATAGGATTATGTGCTATGTGTTATGTGATCGAGTGCGGTGTATGAGCTGTGGTGACGAGCATCCATACACTGGCGTCTAGTATGACCGTGAGTCGTTGAAAAATGATTATTTTGAGATATATTACAGATGAATTGTTATTGTTCTCCCTTGTCGGGACTTGTTGTGAAGATGATTATTGATTGCCCTTGTTGGGACAGTTTATGAATTACTGCTTCTTTCTTTGCCCTTTACTGTGATTGTTATTTGGGTGAGGAAGAGTGATAATGCACGAAGGGTGATGCCGTGCCATGTTTATTTATTTTTGCACGAAGGTTAATGCCGTGCCATGTTTTATTGATTATGCACGAAGGATCATGCCGTGCCCTGTTATTGAACCATGTACGAAGGATCATGCCGTACCATGGATGTGAGGATGAGAGTAAAAGCACAAAGGGTGATGCCGTGTACTTTATTTGCTTATTTGGTGAGGATGAGAGTAAAAGCACGAAGGGTGATGCCGTGCAACTGCGTGCTATTCCTTGACTTGATATTACTTGTGTTTACATTATACTTTGTTTTTCCTTGTGAATTTATTAACTGTGGTTAATTGTTGAATTCTTTGAGATATTCCTTATTGTGTTAATACCTGGTTATTTCTTGTTATTCTGTGGTATACATATATATTGAATTGCACAGGTTTATGTGGGTGTCTGGTCCTAGGCTTGTCACTACTTCGCCGGGATAGGCCAGGCACTTACCAGCACATGGGGTTGGTTGTGCTGATACTACACTTCTGTGCGTTTTTGCACAGGTCCAGGTTACGATCAGGAGCAGCAGCAGTAAATCGATTGCGTGGGAGTTGATCACATTTGAGACCGAGGTAGCTTGCGGACGTCCGCAGGCCCGGCGTCTCTCTCTTTATTTATGTTACTAGCTGTAGTCTCTTTGTTCCGAGACAAACAGAATTATGTTATATTTCTTTCAAACTTTTATGTGTAGTATTCAGTAGTAGTTCGTGAGTTGGTGACTCCACGTCTTGGGTAGAGGATTTCAGTATGATTTTCACTTTGTAATTAGTTATTTCTATTTCGATAAAGTATTCCGCATTTATTTAAGTAAAATTGTGTTAAAAGCAGGATAGTATGAATATAGTGGCTTGCCTAGCTACCACGAGTAGGCGCCATCACGATCCCGATGTTGGGGGAAAATCCGGGTCGTGACAATTATCCCCATTTTCGTGGCACCCCCACCAGCCACGCTACAAAGATCTGCCAATGAGCCGATATTTCAGGCTCACGAATACCAACATTTCCTCATTGAATCGACATTCAAAGCACCTGAACCACGTGCTTATAATCCCCACTTTGAGCTCCCGGCAGAAACTGAGAGGCCAACTAAGAGTTTGGAGCAGGATGAAATGCTTCGTAAAGTGAGAAGCCTGGAGCAGTCCTTTAGGAATATGCATGGGTTGGGCAGCCAAGTTAGTGTGGCCTACAAAGATCTGTGTCCTTTCCCCGATGTTCAATTGCCGGCGGGATTCAAAATGCCAAAGTTTGATCTGTATGAGGGACATGGTGATCCAATGGCATATCTGCGAGGTTTTTGTAGCAAGATGAGAGGGGCAGGTGTGAAAGATGAGCTACTGATAGCCTATTTTGGTCAGAGTTTAAGCGGGTCTGCGCTGGAATGGTATACAAGGCAGGATCCCAGCTGGTGGTACACCTGGGATGACCTGGCGCAAGTATTTGCCGATAATTTCCAATATAATCTTGAGATCGTCCCTGACCGTCTCACATTGTTAAAGCTAGAGAAAAAGCCTAGAGAGAGCTTTAGGGAATTTGGGTTCCGTTGGAGGGAACATGCAGCAAGGGTAGATCCTCCAATGAAGGAAGGTGAAATGGTGGATTACTTTTTGCAGACTTTGGAGCCAACTTACTTTGGTCACCTGGTGACATCAGTTGGAAAATATTTCAATGAAGTCATAAAAATGGGCGGCACGATTGAAGAAGGACTCAAGTCCAATAAGATAATGAGTTATTCGGAAATCAAGGCCACCACTCAGGCCTTCCAGAGTGGTACGAGAGGTATGCTTGGGAAGAAGAAGGGGGAAGAAGTCGCAACAGTCGAAGCAGGTACTCGGCCCAGATCTGGAGGTCCTTCACCTTACTACCAACCCAGACCCCCACAACCCCACAACCCACCAGAACCACAGTTTTTCATCCATCACGCCCAAACATATCCCCGAGCTCCATATAACTCACCTCAATATTATCATCCGCACAATGTACGGACATATGTCTAACCGCCAAGTCACTCCCTATGGCTAGCACCAGCACCGCATAATGCACTCTTGCCTTCACAACATGCTCGAGCACCTAACAACCTAAGAAACCAATGGCATGAAGGGAAGCAAAGGCAAAGAAATAGTTTCACGCCAATTGGGGAGTCCTACACAATCTTGTTTGAAAAGTTAAAGCATTCTGGCCTGATTGAGCCACTCCTTGGCTATACTCCAGATCCATATGCAAAAGGATTTGATCCAGCTGTTCGATGCATGTACCACTCTAACGTCCAAGGGCATATCATTGAAGATTGTCGTTCTTTGAAAAAGGAAGTAGAAAGATTGATTCAAGAAGGGACAATTGTGATCAATGACAGTGACGATGAGCATGCGAATCCTCTTGAGAACTTATTGTCTGAAGTTGATGATATTGAAGTTGGTAATGGGCTTGGCAATATAGATGCATAACTTAGTGGCTAAGATGCACGCCGTGCTTGGTAGTTGGAAAGACGCTCCATCTCTTGATCAATCAGAGTGGAGTTCTTGGTGGCCTATGTTGTTGTCATTTCTGTTGTCTGGATTATTTTCAGGGTTGTAATCCGGATTTTGTCTTGTGGTCAAACCCTCTTATCCTTCTATTTTTGTCATAGCAGTTTTCTTAGTCTTGTCCAGTTTTTTTTCAGGGTTGTACTTTGGTTTGTTCTGCTTGTTTTATTATTGAACCGTTTCGACGTTAGTCTAATGAAGCTTTCAGTCTTTTGTTACCCCCAATCATCTTCTTTGTTTAGTTTTTTTAATCTTTAGATTTGTCTTTTGTTCAAATGCTGATTCTAGTGACATGGCATACACGCACAATTTGGGCCTAATCTTAAATGTTAATCATAAAACCATTTGGAGGTGATCGAGACATTTAAAGGAAATAAGAATGGTTTGAGATCATTTGGAGCCCGAGTCATGTGAAACTGGGGCAAGAAAAAAGAAAATCGTTGCAGGCAAGTTGGCCATGTTGAGATGGGGGTCGTTCATGGTAATAAAAATGAGATTGTTGCCCAACAGGGCTTTAAAGATATAGCAAATATCTAATTGTGTTGTTGGCACTTGGCATATTTTGAAGATTGGAATGACGGAGGCATTTTGTTCGGCTATCCAAACACTTTATCCATTGTCAACCCTTTGAGCCTTATTCTAATTTCTTTCATACCCCCCATTCGGACTCAGTAGCAAAGGAAAACATAGAAAAAGAGGAGAAAAGAAGAAAACAAGAAAAGCAAAAAGAGAAAAGAAAAGAAAGAAAAGCAAAAAGAGAAAATAAAAGAAAATAAAAGAAATAACAAAAAGAAAAAAAAAGAGAAAAGAAAATGAAGGAAAAAGAGAAACTTGAACAAACGAGGAATTGGGAACTACGTTTGACCTGATTCCTCAAAGAGGATACGTAGGCTCTTCACAGCTCGGTCATAGTGTAAATAAAAATCAAAAATTCCCAAGCAAGAAACTAGGGCAAAAATTGTGTTTTTATTAAATAAATCTAATTCCGAAGGTTGTAATTTTAAACCCAAATTGATTTATTTTGAGCCTTTTATACCCTTTTCATTCTAGCCCTATCCAAATCCACATTACGGTTCAAAGAAAGCCATTTTGACCAATCTTCAAAAAAGGGCCAAGACGGGCAAATGAGAGGAGTCTTATCAGAACTTAGCACTCTAATTCCCAGCAGAAAAGTCTCTGATCTCCAGCAGAAGAAATATGAGAGAGTCTTAGTGGTAACACCCAAAACCCCAGCTGAGAAGTAATGAGAGAGCCTTATAGGTGAAAACCTTCACGGGCACCATAAGACGATGAAAGCTTGGAAGAAAAACTAAAATGAGAGAGGCTTGATAGTGAAAGCCCTTCGGGCACTACAAGTCGAATAAAGATTGAGAATCAGATGGAAATCACCAGACAAAAATCTTGAAAGACGATTGATGACAGAGGATAGCCCATATGTGCATGTCATGACCATTAGAGTTAGTATCCGCGTTTGACAGGGTTTTATTTTATATTTTCTTTTGTTAGAAAGCCATATTTTCTTTGTTTTATATTTTGTTTCCTTTTATTTTTCTTCTTTCATAAAACATTTCCCAGTGGTGTCTGTTTGGTCAGAACAAATTAGAAATGACTTCAAAATTTGCCATCAGCTTTCCAATTATGCAAGACAGAATCTGATTGGTACACCCAAGTGGTATAAGTCAGGAGGGAACAAACGTAAGGCTAGTGTCCAGAAGGATATTCCCGAGCAAGAGGAAATTGACAAATGGGTGGATCAGCAGGAGGATACCTCCCTCAAAACGCGAAGGTTAACCACCTCAAGGACAAGGCAGTGAGACTCAAAGGTCGGGGAAATGCCCGTTCCGATATGCCACAAAAGAAGGGGCGATACCCCAGCAGAAAAGGTATTTCCAGTGACAAGAATGAATGAAGAAAATGGTTCATCAGTAAAACATGCAAGATCCTCAAGCAGGGTGGGGAAGCAAGAAAAGGAAAAAACTATCCCAATAGGAATGTCATCCCCGGCAAATAATAACATCCCCAGCAAGTTTTACAATGCATAGCAGGGAAAGAGAAAGAGAACCATCCCCCAGCTGGAGCATCACAACCAACCACCGCATTTTTAAACTAATAAATTTTCTTTGATTTGAAACATGAAAAGGAAATGGCGTTGATGGCGAAAAGGCATGCCACAAGGAAGATTATCAAACTAGGGCAGAAAATTTTCCTTTCATTTGGAAAATTTTCTCGAAGACAGGTATCCATTTGGGGAAGAAGAAAGATAACACTAGTTTTAAGGGAAGTGGTACTTGAACCTGTATTATCCCCAGCAGTGCGGAAAGAAAGAAAATAACAAGTTTCAATGAAAGGAGTTGTCTCTCTAGCGGACAGAACAAAAAGGATGAAACTTGTGTTCAGAAAAGCAAAAGGCCAGTGTCATCCCCAGCAGCCTTCAGAAGAGTGCAGCACCAGTTATGAAGAAATGAAAATCCCCGAGCTGTGTTATCCTCAACAGCGTTATCCCTAGCTGATAACATTTTTATCCCCAAAAGGTAAGTAAATAATTTCCAATAGTGTTATCCCCAACATTTTCGAGGGAAGACAACACGATTTTTAAGGGAAGCAGCTTTGCAAGAAGATAATTCAAGAAAAAGGAAATGGTTTAAGAGGAAAATGGAGACGCATTTCCTAAATTAAGATTCTCATGCATAAGGAGACGCACTTCCTAAGTTTATTTTCACTCATAGGAGACGCACTTCCCAAATTAATAGTTCATGCATAGGAGACGCACTTCCTAAATTAAGATTTCAATCATAGGAGACACACTTCCTAGTTTAAAGTCATTAAAGTTTTACCCATAGGAGACACACTTCCTAAGTTATTTTTACCCATAGGAGACGCACTTCCTAAGTTTATTTTTACCTCTAGGAGACGCACTTCCTAAGTTTATTTTCATGCATAGGAGACGCACTTCCTAAATTAAGATTTCAATCATAGGCGACGCACTTCCTAGTTTAAAGTCATTAAAAGTTTTACCCATAGGAGACGCACTTCCTAAGTTCATTTTCATAAATAAGGAGACGCACTTCCTGGATTAAGATTTTAACTCATAGGAGACGCACTTCCTAAATTAATAGTTCATGCATAGGAGACGTACTTACTAAATAAAGATTTCACCAATAGGAGACGCACTTCCTAAGTTTATTTTTACCTCTAGGAGACTCACTTCCTAAGTTTATTTTCATGCATAGGAGACGCACTTCCTAAATTAAGATTTCAATTATCAGAGACGTACTTCCTAGTTTAAAGTCATTAAATTTTTACCCATAGGAGACGCACTTCCTAAGTTTATTTTTACCCATAGGAGACGTACTTCCTAAGTTCATTTTCATGCATAAGGAGACACACTTCCTAAATTAAGATTTTACCCAATATGAAACACACCTCCTAGTTTAAAGTCATTAAAGTTTCACCCATAGGAGACGCACTTCCCAAGTTTATTTTTATGCACAGGAGACGCACTTCCTAAATTAAGATTTCATGCATAGGAGACGCACTTCCCGAATCAATAGTTCAGTCATTGGAGACGCACTTCCTAAATTTGTGTTCACCCTTAGGAGATGCACTTCCTAGTTTAATTCATTCTAGTTCAACCATAGGGGATACTTTTCATGTCTTAGAAAATAGGCGCCCACCTGTATAACGAGGGAATACATTTCATGTCTTAGGAATTAGGCGCCCACCTGTGTAACGAGGGAATACATTTCATGTCTTAGAAATTAGGCACCCACATGTATAACGAGGGAATACATTTTCATGTCTTAGCATTAGGCGCCCACCTGTATAACGAGGGAATACATTTCATGTCTTAGCAATTAGGCGCCCACCTGTATAACGAGGGAATACTTTTCATGTCTTAGCAATTAGGCGCCCACCTGTATAACGAGGGAATACATTTCATGTCTTAGAAATTAGGCGCCCACCTGTATAACGAGGGAAGACATTTTCATGTCTTAGAAAATAGGCGCCCACCTGTATAACGAGGGAATACATTTTGATGTCTTAGCAATTAGGCGCCCACCTGTATAACGAGGGAATACATTTCATGTCTTAGAAATTAGGTGCCCACCTGTATAACGAGGGAATACATTTTCATGTCTTAGCATTAGGTGCCCACCTGTATAACGAGGGAATACATTTCATGTCTTAGCAATTAGGCGCCCACCTGTATAGCGAGGGAACACTTTTCATGTCTTAGAAAATAGGCGCCCACCTGTATAACGAGGGAATACATTTCATGTCTTAGCATTAGGCGCCCACCTGTATAACGAGGGAATACATTTCATGTCTTAGCAATTAGTCGCCCACCTTGTATAACGAGGGAATACATTTTCATGTCTTAGCATTAGGCACCCACCTGTATAACGAGGGAATACATTTCATGTCTTAGCAATTAGGCGCTCACCTGTATAACGAGGGAATACATTTTCATGTCTTAGCATTAGGTGCCCACCTGTATAACGAGGGAATACATTTCATGTCTTAGCAATTAGGCGCCCACATGTATAACGAGGGAATACATTTTCATGTCTTAGTATTAGGCGCCCACCTGTATAACGAGGGAATACATTTTCATGTATTAGTATTAGGCGCCCACCTTTATAACGAGGGAATACATTTCATGTCTTAGCAATTAGGCGCCCACCTGTATAACGAGGGAATACATTTCATGTCTTAGAAAATAGGCGCCCACCTGTAGAACGAGGGAATACATTTCATGTCTTAGCAATTAGGCGCCCACCTGTAGAACGAGGGAATAGATTTCATGTCTTAGAAATTAGGCGCCCACCTGTATAACAAGGGAATACTGTTCAAGTTCTACAATTAGGAGCCCACCTGGAGAACAAGGGAATATAGTTCAAGTTCAGCAATCAGGCGCCCACCTGGAGAATGAGGGAAGACAATTCAAGTTTTAAGGGAAGGCAATTCAAGTTTCAAAAGAAGATAGAACAAATTTCAAGGGAAAGCAGCAAGGTTTAAAAAAAGACAGTTCGAATATTGACAATCAGGTGCCTGTCTGGAGATAAGGGAATTCACTTCAGAGTGCAATGCAAGTTAGCAACAAAAGAAGCGTGCGGCGAGAATGCGAGTAAACAGTCCGGGATGATCAATAGAAGTTAATCACAATGAAAAAAAAGGGCGAGGAGTTAATCCAAGTGCAGAAGTTGATGAAAGATGTGGTGTGCTCGAGACATGGCCGAGGTCACAAACACTGCATACTCGGTCTTGATCCGAAAAGCTGAAGAATGATAAACTAGCACCTGCAACTAGCAAGCATCAAGGTTCAAATTTAGAGTCTGCATGAAGCACCAACCAATGCTCAAGATCAAGCTTCAGAAGACTTATAGATAGGAATCTTGTAACTAGTAGCTGATAGGCTTAGTTGTCCTTTTTCATGTTTTGATTTTTGATGTAATAGCAACACCACAGACCGGAACCTCGACGGAACGGAACCTCGGCGGAACGACACATCGGTTGGCTCTCAACCTCGGCATACTCCATATTCTCACTCACTTTCGAAATACACGTGGCCTGATTCCTTTATAGCCAATGATATGTAGGCAGCTCAGATACAAGGGCTCGGTCACATCCTCTTTTCTTTAGTTTAATCTCTCTGAATAAGGGTCGGGTCAAACAACTTGTCTATTTGTTCTTTGTCTGAAAACTCTTTGTGTTTTAAGTCAAAGAGGGGCAGCTGTAGACGCGTGATTTTTGACCCTCCCCGAGATTTTTCACAGTTTAGCGTAAAATATTTAGTATAGTCCTAATATAGTTATCTTAGCTAATTTTGACTCTTTTACTTTATTTTTCCCTTAAATTGAAAAATAACAAAAGATATAGTTTTATTAATATTTTGTAGTCATTTTAAACTTGAAAAATACAAAAAAAAATACTTTATATTTTTATTTTTATATAAAAAACGAAAATTAAAAAAAAATAGTTTCATTAATATTTTTTAGTTACTTTAATTTTGAAAAATATAAAAATAGTTTTGTTTTAATTGTCGTTCCTATTTTAATAGTTATTTTGGTTACAGACTGATCAAATAAAATCGTGTTTCTATTCTCGGTTCCGGGCATAGAATAATATTCGGGTTCAAACTACCCGGTTTAAACGTAATTTTTGGACCTAGCCCATAACTATCCAAACACATTTCTACCTACTCCAATCACTCTCTACCTACCCCAACCACTCCCTACCTACCCCAATCACTTTGCTACTTATCCAACCACTTCCCACCTACCCCAATCATACATTATTAAAAAGAGAGAAAGGAGACAAAAAAAAGGCGGACGTTTGGGAAAAGAATTGAAAGAGAAGCAAAAAATCTGATCCATTTTCATTAGAAAAAGAAGAGAAAAGAGCACTACTATTGTTCATCTTCTTCCTGGCGAAATAAAACCAGAGCAAAAATACCACTGTCTAGCACCCCCCTTCCCCATATCGACCAGCCCTTCTTCCCCGCCAGTCGAGCCAAAAACGACTCCGCTGTCCATTTTTGTCGGCGTCAACCAGTCCACGACGTCAAACCTCCATTAACGCCGCTTGTTCGTCTTCCTCCTCACGTCGTCAACCACCATAGTCCGACCATCGTCATCATCTTCAGTCTCATCCTGTCTCCGACCAGCAACGACCAGCACTGCGTCACATTACCCTCCACTATCGTTACTTCTTCTTCTTCGTCGTCATACCCAGTTCGTCGCCCTAACCAGAACCCCCATCTTCATATCCTTCATGTTTGTCATAATGCAGCCATTGCTGCCCACGACTTCCTCCATCAAAGACCCTCGTAACTCCATCAAAGAATGCCCAGCTCACTGGAAAAATGAGCATTAGTAGCCGTGTCTCAGTCAAGTTTGAATTCTATTAAAACCAGTGGTCGAGTTTCTGTTGTCGTTCGCGATTCCGTCGAGGTCTTGTTCGCGATCTTTTCGCTTATGAATTTCAAAGCAATCCAAGCCTTAAAGTTTCAGATTCAACTGCCGAGGTCCACTTCTTATCTTGCTTGATCTATGATATGAATCGTTTTCTTGCTATTTGGGAGTTCTTTGGTATTGATTTATATATTTGAGTAGCTTGAGATTCTCGTTTTGATGGTTGATTTAAGTGTTTTTGGATATCAGATTGTTAGTATTATTAAGTGTTACAAAGTGTTAGTTTCCTGTTGATAGTGAGAATTCTACCTCAAGAAAACACAATTGCTATCTACCTCTATATAAAAAAAAGGGATTGATCTTCTTGCAAAGTTATATATATAAATCTTTGGCAAATCAATTTCTCATGATTGCTGTAATTTGATTTTGGTGAATTGGATCAAATATAATAAGTAGTTCAAATACTTGTGATGACGTATATGACTTTTATCTGTTATTCAGTCGGGAGTAATTATAATTGTACCACAATCACTTGCATCATTGTCAATGAGTGTACAGTCTGATGGGAATGTACAGTTGTAGCATGTTTTAGGCACATAATTAAATCATCACAATTACGGGCATGGTTCTCATGACATAATTATGATACTTAGTTTCGAATTAGTTTTATTTGTGAATACTCGTAGTTTATTTTAATTGAGTAAAGCCCTTTGGAATAATTTGAGGTGTGTCGTGCCAAATAAAATCTCAAAACGTATGGCTCTCGCTTAATTACTATTTATAATCTTAAAATCCGGGTATATATTTCATGTGATACAATTCTAATTTTAGCAAGGTTAAATGTCACATATCGTGAATCGTGAGTGCATTTTATGTAAGATGATTTACCATGTGTTTTAAATAACTCTGAAATTTAAAAATAATTTTGCTTTTTGCTTTTTTGCTTTTTACTTCTTTTGCTTTTTTGCTTTTTTGCTTTTTGCTTTTGGATCCTACGCATTTTGAAGTTTATTTCTTTATTGTTTCTTTGGCATGATTGATCCGTTATATATATATATATATATATATATATATATATATATATATATATATATATATATATATATATATATATATATATATATATATGCAATCAATTAGTAGATGGTATATTTTTATACTTGAGTCTTTTAAAATTGTTTACCAATAGAATCTCATATTTTGATTTAAAGCAATAAAGATTTTTTGACCGTCTGAATTTAGATAGTTCAAGTTTGGTTGGCCAAGAACCAAAAAAAAAAAAATTCACAAGTTAGTTTCATCTTTCTATAAATAATCAATCTCTTTTTTTATATTAATTTCCATAACCATGGCCATCCCAATAATCTTAAATTAGCTTTAAAAAAAAAATCTCAACGATGTTAAAATATATCAAAAACGGCGGGTATATTTATGTGACGCTATTCGAGATATATTTTAATAGCGTTATAATTTTCTCTATTAATAATAAAAGCGGTTAAAATTTACACATATGTTAAAGCATGTTATAAAGTGAGATAGATAAGCCAAATATGATAGTTGAGCGACCGTGCTAGAATCACAGAATTCGGGAATGCCTAACACTGTCACGACCCCAAATCCGGTCGTGATGGCGCCAAACACATTGCTAAGCCAGCCTGACCAATCAACATCAACCACGGAGCTAGAAGCTCACTTTAGCCCATTTAGACATATTAATTCACGAAATAACAGCGATGCATATAACGAAAACGGGGAACCAATTCCCATACTACATCAACTCCCATAGACTAAGGGTCAAGAGTCATGAGCCTCTACCTGAACGTAAGTGTATAAAGGTTTACAAAAATACCAAGTGCGGAAAGAAATGTCAATACAAAATCAAAAGATAGTAGGAAGGAATATCGGGTCCTGCGGACTCTGCAGCTACCTCGTATATCCCACAGATGTCGCCTCGCACAGCTACTGGATCACTGCTGAGAGGTACCTGGATCTGCACACAAGGTGCAGGGAGTAAAATGAGTACTGCCAGACTCGGTGGTAATAAACAAGGGTAAGACAGCGCAGATAAGAAATCCGCAATAAAGCACTATGTAAAGCTATAATCAGCTACCCTGTCATAGAATCAATATTCACTGTACCTGTACCAACAAATACCAATAAATAGCATAACAGCTAGCAGATGTAGCTAAATGCAATGCAATGCATGATATGACCGCTACGGCGCGTAGCTCGACTCCAATTTTGGGTACCCGTGCTCACTGTGGGGGTTCAGACTCCGGAGGGGCTCCTACAGCCCAAGCACATCTCATAGAGATATTCCTGCGGCGTGCAGTCCGATCCAACATATATCTCGCTGCGGCGCGCAGCCCGATCCACTACTAGTCAGCTAATATGCAGATACAGCCTCGCGAGGCTCAAAAGTAGTTTTTGAAAACTCTTTTTATCATTTTTCAGTTGGAAAACGGTAATATCAAGTTCCAGAGATTGGAATTAGCATAATAACAAAAATAGTTGCGGACTAGTAGTAAACTAGCATGTCTATATGATAAGACAATGATAACGATCCTCGCGGGATCCAATAAGTGGCTCACGGCCCACAAGTATACTCTACCGTCCAAGAAGGAGGTTCAACGGCTCGAGAATAGCCAATAATACAGTATCAACAAGTCGGACTAATATATAGTCTCCGGTTCATGATCGACCCCGCACTCTCAAGAGTGTGCGTGTCTCGCCGCTATACAGACGTCACAAAGTGGTATACCGGGGTTTCGAACCCGCTGGTCATCACCCACATCTATTACTCGCCTCAATACGGCGCGACGACTACTCCGCAATGCCCTTGCCACGAGAATCAAGCTCCGCACGCGTAGAATCTGATCAAATACGGTAGAAATACAACAAATTAGGCCAATGGGACGACACCCAATCAATACAACTCGATTTACATCAAAATTCCCAAAGTTGTCAAAACCCGACTTTCGGTACGCTTATCGAAAAATCACGAAAGTCACATATTCGGAACCCTCATCTCAACACGAGTCTAAGCATATCAATTTTACCAAATTCGGACTCCATTTGCCCATTCAAAACCTTGATTTTCTAAAGTTCAAGCCTAGGGCTAAATCCTCCATAAATTACCCCAAATTCCTCCATTTTCATGATATAATTGCATAATATTACCAATACTAATCATAGTTTAAGTCCATAGTTGATTACATGATGATTTCCCTTGAATTTCTCTTCAAAATCGCCCAAATCGCCTCTAAAGCCGAGACCCAAATGTGTGAAATGTTCTGAAATTTTTCTAACTTCTGATACACTTAACTTACAGCGATTTTCGCTTCTGCGGAAAAATTTCCGCTCCTACGAGTCCGTATCCGCGACCAAAGGGTCGCTTCAGCGATTCCAGGCCTAGCCGGCCAATTTCGCTTCTGCGAGAATAGGACCGCTTACGCGCGTCCGCTTCCGCGATTTAGTCCCCGCTTCTGCGAAAACTCCCGCTTCTGCGCACCAGAGTCCGCTCCTGCGGACTCGCCCAGGCGGTCAATAATCCGCTTCTGCGGACCTTCCCATTTTCCATCTGGTCCGCTTCTGCGATCACTGGCTCGCACCAGCGATGCCGCTTCAGCGGAAAGGAGTCCGCTTCTGCGGTGCCAAGCGCTCCTGCGCTCCTCAGTCCGCTCCTGCGGACTCGCCTCCGCGCCCAGCTTTCCGCAGGGGCGAAAATGACAGAACCAGAACTCTTCAACCTGCAATTTCCATGATTTTCTTCCGTTTAACCATCCGAAAACACCCCGAGGCCCCCGGGACCTCATCCAAACACACCAACACATCTTAACACCTTATTCGAACTTGCTCCAATCCTCAAAACACGTCTAATAACACCAAAACCCATAATTCACATCAAATTCAAGCCTAAATTCCTTAAAACATTCCGAATTACACATTCAATCAAAAACCCGACCAAACGACGTCCGAATGACCTGAAATTTTGCAGGCACATCCAAAATCACCTAACGGAGCCACTGCAACTATCGAAATTCCATTCCGACCCCCGGATCAAAATCTTACCTATCGTTCGGATTTCGCCAAAATTCAACCTTAGCCAATTCAAGCCTATTTCTACACCGGGCCTCCAAATTCAATTCCGATCGCTACCCTAAGTCACAAATCACCTCCCGGAACTAACCGAATCATCGGAATCCGATTCCGAGCCCTCTAACCAAATAGTCAACTCCGGGTTGACTTTCCTTATTCAAGTTTCCTTCAAAAGGCTATATGCCTCATTTTCAATCCAATTCACTCCTAACTCACCCGATAGACTCTAACACTGATATAAAATCATAAAACATGTAATTAAAACATAACGGGGTGGTAATTCCCGGACGACGGGCCGGGTCGTCACAAACACCTTCTCCCGGGTTAACAGAATTTCTTATCCGGATTTCTGGTTCGCGGACTGTTAAATAGTGTCATTCTTTTCCTCGATTCGGGATTAAACCGGTGACTTGGGATACCTTAAATTTCCCAAGTGGCTACTCTGAATTAAATAAATAAATCCCGTTTCGATTGTTCTTTAATTGAAAAAACTCCTTTGCACCATTAGCTCCCTTGCGGGTTTGCGAAAAAAGGAGGTGTGACAACAGAGACCTCAACAAAGCCAATCCAAAGGATGATTTCCCATTGCCAAATATCCACATACTAATTGAAAATTGCACCAAGCATGAAATTGGCTCTTTTGTAGATTGTTATGCGGGTTATCACTAGATCCTGATGGACGAAGAAGATGCGGAGAAATCTGCTTTTATTATGCCTTGGGGAACATACTTCTATAGAGTGATGCCATTTGGGTTAAAGAATGCCGGAGCTACTTATATGAAGGCGATGACCACAATGTTCCATGATATGATGCATAGAGAAATTGAAGTATATGTGGACGACGTCATCATAAAGTCCAAGAAGCAACATGATCATGTCAGGGACTTGAAGAAGTTCTTCCAAAGACTCTGAAGGTACAATCTTAAACTCAATCCTGCGAAATGTGCTTTTGGAGTACCCTCAGGGAAGCTACTGGGATTTATAGTAAGTCGGCGAGGCAATAAACTAGATCCGTCAAAAATCAACGCCATCCAGAGTTTGCCCCCGCCGAAGAACAAGAAGGAAGTAATGAGCTTACTAGGAAGGCTGAAATATATTAGCCAGTTCATCGCTCAGTTAACATCAACATGTGAGCCTATCTTCAAGTTGTTAAAGAAAGATGCATCAGTGAAATGGACCAATGAGTGTTAGGAGGCCTTCGATAAAATCAAGGAATATTTGGCAAATCCTCCAGTTTTAGTTCCTCCGGAGTCGGAAAGACTTTTGATCTTATATCTGATAGTGCTTGATAATTCTTTTGGTTGTGTACTGGGACAGCACGATGAGATGGGAAAGAAAGAGCAAGCTATATATTACCTTAGTAAGACATTCACTTCTTACGAGGTAAAATATACTCAGTTAGAAAGAACGTGTTGTGCATTGATCTGGGTGGATCAGAAATTGAAGCACTATTTGTTGGCACCACATACTTGATATCACGGTTGGATCCTCTGAAGCATATATTCCAGAAGCCCATGCCTACAGGAAGACTTGCTAAATGGCAGATTCTGCTCAAAGAATTTGACATCATTTATGTAACTCGTACGGCGATGAAGGCGCAAGCAGTTGCAGATCATTTGACGGAGAATCCAGTGGATGATGAATATGAGCCGCTAAAGACATATTTTTCGAATGAGGAGGCAATGAATGTCGAAGAAATAGAACGAGGTGATAAGTCAGGATGGAAGATGTACTTCGACGGAGCCGTCAACAGTAAATGAGTTGGGATTTGAGTAGTGCTTATTTCAGAAACAGGTCAACACTATCCCGTTACCGCTCAGCTTCGATTTTTCTATACCAACAATATGGCTGAATATGAGGCATGTATATTGGGATTGAGGATGGCAATAGATATGGGTGTTCAAGAGATTTTGGTCATGGGTGACTCGGATCTTTTGATATATCAGATTCAGGTAGAATGGGAGACAAGAGATTTGAAATTGATACCTTATCGGTATTGTCTACATGAGTTGTACCAAAGAATCCAATCCATAGAATTCAAACATATCCCAAGAATGCACAATGAAGTTGCGGATGCTCTAGCCACACTATCCTCTATGTTGCATCATCCGGACAAAGCCTATATAGATCTACTTCAGATATATGTGTACGATCAGAATGCTTATTGTTTTGCTGTGGAAGGAGAGTTGGATGGAGAACCGTGGTATCACCACATCAAGGAATACTTGAAGACAGGAAAATACCCAGAGCAAGCCATTGGGGATCAGAAGAGAGCTGTAAGACGCTTAGCGAATGGCTTCTTCCGCAGTGGAGGCATTATATATAAAAGAACACCAGACCTGGGATTGTTGAGATGTGTGGATGCGCAACAAGCCGATAAGATTATGATCGAGGTGCACGCTGGAGCTTGCGGACCCCATATGAGCGGGTATATCTTAGCAAAGATGATTCTGAGAGCCGGATACTATTGACTCACCATGGAGCGGGACTGTATCAGGTATGTAAGGAAATGCCACCAATGCCAAGTACATGAAGATTTAATTCATTCCCCACCTTATGAATTGCATACGATGTCTGCACCTTGGCCGTTTGTTGCCTGGGGTATGGATGTTATCGGACCAATTGAGCCTGCAGCTCTAATGGACATAGATTCATTTTGGTCGCGATTGACTACTTTACTAAGTGGGTGGAGGCAAAGACGTTCAAGGCAGTGACAAAGAAAGCTGTGGTGGATTTTGTGCATGAAAATATTATATGCTGATTCAGAATTCCCAAAGTAATCATTACTGATAACGTTGCCAATCCGAACAATCACCTCATGGAGGAAGCATGCCAGAGATTCAAGATCATACATCGTAACTCCACACCTTACAGGCCAAAGGCAAATGGGGCAGTAGAAGCTGCAAACAAGGATATAAAGAAAATCCTTAGAAAATGGTGGAGGAATCTAGACAATGGCACGAGAAATTGCCTATCGCTCTTATGGGTTATTGTACAACAGTGTGCACTTCTATCAGCGCCACACCCTACTCATTGGTGTATGGGACAGAGGCTGTTATACCCGCGAAAATCGAGATAACGTCACTATGAATCATAGCTGAAGCTGGGATAGATGACGAGGAATGGGTAAAAGCCCGACTGGAATAATTAAATCTGATTGACGAGAAGAGGTTGGCAGCGGTATGCCACGGTCAATTGTATCAATAAAGAATGGCTAGAGCATATAATAGGAAGGTGCGTCCTCGGAAATTTGAAGTTGGACAACTTGTATTGAGGCGTATCTTACCACATTGGGTTGAAGCAAAGGGCAAATTCGCGCCAAACTGGCAGGGGCCATTTATGGTATCACGGGTGTTATCCAATGGTGCACTATATTTGACAGACGTTGAAGGGAAATGCGTAGAGACTGCTATCAATTCAGATGCGGTCAAAAGATACTATGTATGATTCCTTTTCAATTGTATGATTGTATTTTGTTGTGATTTATGAATTGAAATGATGAAGGCATTTTATTCTCTATCCAAACACTTTATCCATTGACATCCTCTTTGAGCCGTGTTTAATATATTCTTTCATATCCCCCTCTCGGAATCATTCATGATGCAAGAAAAAGAAAAATTAAAAATGATGATGAAAAAAAAAGACAAAAAAAAAAAGAGAAGAAGAAAAATGCAAACAAAAAAAATGCATACAAAAGACAAAAAGAAAATCGGGAAAAGTCAAGACGCAACAATGAATATGAACGTAGTCTGAACTACATCTGACTTAATCCCGAAAGGGTACGTAGGCAGCCTCACTGAGGTTCAGTCATAATAAAGAAAAATCCAAAAAATCCCCCACATATTAAAACTGGGGCAGAATTTATGTTTTATGTTTCCGAGAGTTGTAAATATTTTAAACCCTTGTAAGTTTTGAGCCTTTATACCTTTCTTTCTTAACCCATCCAAAAGCCACGTTATAGTCCAAAGAAAGACATTCTAATCAATTTCAAGAAAATAACAAATGCAATGAGAATAAAGGAAGATCAGTACATTGGACAACATCAGTGGTGCAGAAAAATAAAAGACAAAAAGGAAAATGAAAAATGAGAGAGTCTCATCGGTGAAAACCTTAACCGGCACCGTGAGGCGACTGTGAGATTGAGAGAAATAAAAATGAGAGAGTCTTGTCAGTGAAAACCTTTATCGGCACTGCAAGACGACCGTGAGGATGAGAGAATCTTATTGGTGAAAACCTTTCATGGCACCATAAGGCGATTGCGAGGATTATTATGGAAAAAGAGAAAAAGCAAAAAAAAAATAGGATCGGTTTGGGTTGTAAAAAATTTGGAGTCAGAATAATGGATTGAACGACATACCCAACTACGTTCTATCACTTCTCCAAAACACCCTTACCCTTTTTCTGCATTTCATTGTTTGTCCTTTGAAAGCTAACTACCACCTCCCGATGATAAGAGTTGAAATAACACTGGATCAGAAAAGAAAGAAAAGAAGAGAGGTGAAAAGAAATAAAGGAGTTTGGTGAATTGAGCTAAAAGAAAAGAAAACAAAAAGGTGAAAAACAAGAAAATACAAAATGAGCTTGCAAAAGATAGTCAATTGAAAGACCGCACAACGGAAGCGAAGCAAAAAGAGGAAAAGCAATAAGAGGCAGGAGCGGCAGATGCCAGTTGCTAGCAGCTTATAACTAATAAGATTTTGTCTTTGTGGTTTAGACAGGAACAAATCATCACTAATCACTTTAAAGTGGATGTGACCAATGTGGAAAGATAGAAAACATAAAAAGAAGTTCAGCAATAAATGAAGGAATCCATGGATGGAAGAATCACTCAATCAAGAAAATACCAAAAACAAGAGGAGGGTATCATCTTTAAAATTCGCACCCCGGTTATCAAACCGAGGGAATACTTTTCTGCATTTCGCATTTCATGCATCAGGTGCCCACCTGAATAACAAGGGAATACTTTTCTGCATTCGCATTTCATGCATCAGGCGCCCACCTGGATAACAAGGGAATACTTTTCTGCATTTTAATTTCTGCATCAGGCGCCCACCTGGATAATAAGGGAATACTTTTCTGCATTTTAATTTCCGCATCAGGCTCCCACCTGGATAACAAGGAAATATTTTTCTGCATTTTTAATTTCAGCATCAGGCGCCCACCGGATAACAAGGGAATACTTTTCTGCATTTTATTTTCTGGATCAGGCGCCCACCTGGATAACAAGGGAATATTTTTTTGTATTTTTCATTTCTGCATCAGGCGCCCACCTAGAAAACAAGGGAGTACTTTTCTGCATTCGCATTTCATGCATCACGCGCCCACCTTGATAACAATGCAATACTTTTATACATTCGCATTTCACGCATCAGGCGCCGATAACAAATACTTTTCTGCATTCGCATTTCATGCATCAGGCGCCCACATGGATAATAATGGAATACTTTTCTGCATTCGCATTTCATGCATCAGACGCCCACCTGGATAACAAGGGAATACATTTATGCAATTTTAATTTCTGTTTCTGCAATTTTAATTTCTGTTCAGGCGCCCACCTGTATAACAAAGGAATACATTTTCTGCAATTTTAATTTCTGTTCAGGCACCCACCTGGAAAACAAGGGAATACATTTCCGCAATTTTTAATTTCTGCAATTTTAGTTTGTGTTAGCTAACATGAGTAACACCGTAACATTGAAGAGCCCATACTGGGGTAGAAGGAAACGTTTGTGGGTTTTGTTTTGTTTTGAACATGTATCAGTTTGAAGGCAGGAAGTACCATCAAAAATCAAAGAGGGGGAAGCAAGGAAAAGAAAATCAACAAAAAAGAAAGTCAGCCGCACAGAAAATCAAGGAAAAAAGAGACAAAGAAGAATAAAGAGACAAGAAGATAGATAGGAGCAATTGTAAATCGTAAAATTATAGCTTAGAATAGCTTCTTCGTTTTACATTTTACCCCCTCCCCCCCTCGGGTATAATAAGGAGTAGGTCAGCAAATCTTAATAGTGTCAATGCAACAGTAAGTCTGGTAGTTTTTGACTGCCAGACCTTCTCCAACTACACTGACCTAATCCCTGTTTAGCCCAGGATATGTAGGCAACCTCTAAAACAGGGTGCGGTCAAAAGGTTTTTCAAAAATGCTTCTTACGGAATATGCTAGTGGGCAAAAATCTCTCATTACTGTTCACTTGTCTTTGCACTGAAACTCTTCGTGTTCCCGAGCAAAGAGGGCAGCTGTGATCACGGCGTTGCGTGATTCTACTGTGTTTTTTGCACTTGACTGGGTGGACAGTTGACCGGAAGATAACTTCGATCGTGATTTTTGCACTAGGCAATACAATTCTAAAATTACAAATAAATAATATTTTTTAGTGCAATTACATGTCTTATTTGAAATTACATACATTTTGTGTGTTTGAATAATTAGAAATTAGAAAAAAAAAAAATAGGTGAAATACATGTATTTTTGAATTAATTAGTTTAAGGAAAAATCAACAAAAATAACATTAAGAGCGGAAAATATAGAAAAATAGTAGAAAATTACCAAGAAATGCCACGAAATTAGTGAAGATAGGAAATTAAGTAATTCAAATAATACAAAAAGAAAAAATGATAATACAAAAAGAAATTATCACAAAATAATTAAAATACCAAGAAAATACAAAAATATAATAACATTGGGCCAATTGAATTCTGAAATGTTAGCCCAATACATTGGCCTAAAAGGACTGGCCCGTCTAATCCAAAGCAGGCAAATCTCAGCCGTCTATTCACGAAAATCCAACGGATGAGAAATTAAGTGAACATTAATTAATTAATTAAACTCTGAGATCAAATCTCAGCCGTACAAAGCTTGTGATCTAACGGGTAAAAGATGGCCTCTCATTTGAGTCAAGACGGTGTCGCTTGGTAATGGCCAATCTTGACCGTTGATCATCAATGATCCAACGGCCAAAAGCTCTTCAGCAGCCCCGAGTATATAAGGCCCATGTCTATATTGAGACCGACCATTTTACACCCATCTTAACCCCAGCCGCCCTTTCCCTCTCCTCTTCGTCTTCTTCACCCTCTGCAACATCGGCCGACCATGGAGACTGGCCTTCTCCACGGCGGTCTCCAGCCACTCCCTGCCTCCCTCCTCTTCTCTTATCTTCTTCCTCATCTCAAACCTTTACCCCTAAAACTTTCCACCTTCTTGAAACTCCGGTCATCGGAGTTCACCGCCGATGACCAAACCTATAAGAACCCTTCCCAGCTTAACACCATAGCACCCTCATGACTAGATCTACCACCTCCTGTACTTAGATTCCCTCGAATCTCCCTCCTCCGTCTCGATTCTTCGAGAATAGGTCGCCGGAAACCTAACTTTGACGACTTTTAAACAAACCACCCCAAAGTTCTCCCCTTTTCCCCTTTTCTAAAACCCCTCCACAACCAGAAAAACCACAAATGTGGATCTTGAGTCTGTGAAAGAAAATCAGAAAAGAATAAAGAAAATAAAAAGAAAAGAGAGACTGGGAAAAGAAAAGAAGAAAAAAGAAAAGGAAAATAGGAAGCTCAGGGGACAGTCCCTGGGAGCTAAGTACCTTCTCCCCTGTTTGCTTTCTTTACTTGCTTTCTTTATTATTTTCTTGTCATCTTTTGTGTGTTCAGCATGCTTTTGATAAGTTAGTCGCATGAACTTGGGTTTTTCTTAGTCTTTGAAGATTTTTAGTTTGTTTGTTTGTTTTTTTGTTTAAAAGATCTATTCTTCTTTATCTTGTCTATCTTCGTATGTCATCTCTTGTTATATTTAGACTGCATGTTTAAGATTAGGGTTTGTTCTTTGAGAAATCTCGTTCATTTGTTCTGACTTTTTCTCATCTTTTATATCTTTCATCACTCGTATGTTTAGATTAGGGACTTTCTCTGTTTGTTCTCCATGTCTACTCTGCTTAAGCTTAACTGTTAGAACTATTTTGTTTAAGCTTAGTTATTCTTTGATCTTGGTAAACCATGTTCTTTTCTTTTACTGCTTTATGGGTTTTTGCTTATGTGTGTTTATGTCAATGAACATCTTAAGTATGACTTAGGGTTTTCAGTGGTTCATTTAACATAAAGAAGTTTTAACTAAGCCTGTTTAATGATTAATTGACACTGTGTTGTGAAATGTGAGCTTGTAAGTCTATTGATTGGGATTCAACAATACTCAACCCTTTTCTCTAAATTTTGATTAATTGACAAACAACTCTGATTTCATTGGCTATGTGCGCAATTATTTGTGAAATTGGCTATGTTTGTAATAGCTTTATGTTAATATGAACACTGTTAATACCTATCATGCCTAGGTAAATTAGTTATAGCTGCAATAGTATTAAGACTTATAAGTGGTTGAAATTGAAACATGTGTTAATAGGCTAAAACTGAAAATCACAAAAATAGGCTATAAGTTAAATAAGTGACCAAGAGTGGTCAATTTTGCAATTGACCTACTCTGTTAGGTCTCACACACTGTCTAACACTTAAATAAGCCAGTAGTGTAATAAATTGGTTTGAGTCTGAAAGATTAGACTTACCAAGGCCCTAATTGAGCCATGATCACAGGTGGTTAGACCCGCAAAGGTCTTAGCCAGGCCTGTGTTCAGTAATGGGCCTTATAATTGCAAAGCCAAGTCTTAAATAGTTTAATAAGACAATAAACAGGCTAGTCCTTCAAATTAGTTTAATTAAGAGAAAATGAAACAAAAATGGTTAAAATTGAAATAATTCTTAAGTCCGATGTGGCCAGTCCTTAAATATGGATGCAAAGACTGGCCATTAGTTAAATAAGAGCTGAAGCTCTGAAAACCTGACCTAGGTAGGTCGGGTAATTAGTCAATGCCTTTAAGTGCATATAAGGAACATAAAATGGAAAAAAGGTAGATTTATTAGAGCATATAGGGATATATAAGACCTTTGTGCTACTGATTTCTGCAACTCTGCAGAGATATAAGGGAATAATGGTCTTAAGAAAAAGGTAATTCAGTAAAAAACAATAATAAGTAGGGGTACCTTAGTAAAAACCCCAAAATAGAATAAAAAAGAACCTTCCAGCACATGCTGGAAGAGATCTGGTAACAGATTTAGGGTGTAAAGTGTAAAATTTGGTAAATTAAGAGGGGAGGGAAATGGGATTATTCTCTATCTTTCCCCCCCCCCCCAAAAAAAATTCACCTCTCTACACCTATAAATACCCTCATTCAAGACTAGTTTAGGGGCTGGTTTTTCAATAGAAAAATTCAGAGAGAAATTATATAGATATAGAGTAAAGTAGGTTGGATTTGGAAAAGAGAATTTTCAGAAAACATTATACACTGAAATAGCCAATAGTTCTCTGGTTTTCGAGTGGAAGTTCACATTTGGAGTCTGTTAGGGATTTCTGCTTATTTTGCTAGGTTCTCTTGTTGCTGTTGCTGTGTTATTTTGCACATCTGGAATTCAATCTTCATTGTTTCATTGCATGTCGAGTTATTGGTGTGCCTATTTTCATCTCCCCTTAGAACTCATCGATTTATTCTGCTGAATCAGGTACACACTTGTTCAAAGGCTATGTAATGAAGAATCAATGATGAAATGAAGTTTCAAGTGTTAAAATCTCTGATTGTCTTCTGTATTTACTGTTTTTCTAATTAGTTGTCTAGTATTAATGTAGATTTGTAATTTATTAGTAGCATTGTATGTATAAGTGAAAACTCGAACAAAAACAATGTAATAGATAGTAAATAGTAGTAGTAGAATAGCTATAATAGTCAAATCACTTAGTTAAATAGGTTAAAACCATAAAACAAGGTTAATTAGTCTCGACATGGATCTATAACATACAGACTCACAGCTATAATGTTAATTAGTTATGTAGGTAATCTAATTTGGTCTTTGACACTTAGATCCAAACAAGTTCTTAAACAATAACAATAAAACGAAGTTATAACTTAGTCGATACTGACTTCCGTGATATCACACAATCAGACTCAATGACAAAAAATGTAACTACACATCTGTGAGTAAGTCCATTTAGCCTAGGTAACTGAGTGTTAGATATAAATGACTGAATCGTTAATTTAGTTCTAATACACGTGTTTAAAATAGTATCCTGTTAGTTAGTTATTATGGAATTCAGATTAGTAATATGAATTGGTCTGTGATAACAAAGTAAGTTGTGTGGTCAATTAAGTCTTCTGCATATTAGACTTTCATTCAATATTGTTGGTTTCTGTATAGATTTTATCTCTCAATAAATAAATATAGTTTGAATTCGTTTCTCTTTTGTTCTCCTGAATTTTAATTTTATCGTGAGTTCTCATTTTCATTTTCATCACTACTGCTTCAATTTGATCTGGGCCGAATGTACGATGCGGCCTGGACTATATTCGAAAATTCACTGGGCCATTGACTAAAAGCCCAAGTCTGGTCTGGGTCATTAAGACTTGGACATATATGATATTTTGTTAAGTACAGATCCTGAAGCCCAGGCCCAATAATATCGAAACAACAATGGCCTGGGCTGACTTTCTGGAATTACATTCGATTAATAATGATTAAGGGAAAAACATTGGTAGAAAAACATAGTGACACAATAAGCATGAACTTTAAAAGATACACGGGATGAGCCTCACATAATAATAAAACAGCGGGGCCCCCCTTTAGTAATTAATAAAATATATAATAGATTCGCGAAGGCTAATAGCGAATTCCATAGCCTCTCCCAAAAGATATAAAAGTCGTTAGACGTTATTTAGGCACGATTTAATATACCTTCCTTAAATACGAGTGTGCACTTGGTGCAACTCAAATCCTAAATCCCGGCGAAGCCGAAATGTATTAAAGGTCATAGGCGTACTGGTTGCGGTTTGACCCGAAATACGTTTTCGCGACATCACAATTCTTAAAAAATACCAAAGTTGGAGACACATACATATTGCTAAAAGTATATGACAAGTCATATAAAGTTGAGAACGACGGTTGAGCGACTGTGCTGAAACCACGGAATCCGGGAGTGCCTAACATATTCTCCCGGGTTAATAAAATTCCTTACCTAGGTTTCTGTTTTGCGGACTGTAATAACAGAGTCAATTTCCTCGGATTCGAGATTAACCAATGACTTGGGACACCATTATTTTCTCAAGTGGCGACTCTGATAATTAAATAAAAATCCCGGATCGATTGTCCTTTATTTGGAAAAACTCCTTCCTCTTGTTATTATATCCTTCTCGGGTATTTGAACAATGAGGTATACCCAACGTATCTTTTCAAAACGGATCGGTACAAAAAATAACGGGTAGTAAAAAGGGAGGTGTGACAGTGCTAAACTGGGAGTAGTGCCATTTTATGGTACAAGAAGGTATTGTATTGGGGCACCGGGTTTCAAGCAAAGGCATTGAGGTAGACCGTGCCAAAGTAGATGTCATTGCAAAGCTGCCTCTACCAACATCCGTCAAGGCCATAAGAAGCTTTCTTGGACACGGCGGTTTTTACCGGGGGTTCATCAAAGACTTTTCCAAAATATCAAACCCTCTCTGTAAGTTACTTGAAAAAGATCACCCTTTTGTTTTTCTGATGAATGTAGGATTGCTTTTGAGGAACTGAAGAAGAGGTTGGTCACAGCACCCATCATCATTGCCCCCGACTAGGAGCAACCTTTTGAGCTAATGTATGATGCAAGTGACTATGCAGTGGGGGCAGTGCTAGGCCAAAGGAAAGACAAGCTGATGCACCCAATATACTATGCAAGTAGGACCTTGAGTGGAGCACAGCTAAACTACACACTGGCGAAAAAGGAGATGATTGCGGTCGTGTTAGCATTTGACAAATTTCGGTCCTATCTCATAGGATCCAAGGTAATTGTATACACAGACCATGCAGCTTTAAGATATCTAATTGATAAAAAGGACTCTAAGCCGCGCCTAATTCATTGGGTGCTGCTTCTCCAAGAGTTCGACCTCGAAATTCGGGATTGGAAAGGCACTGAAAATCAAGTCGCTGATCATTTGTCACGACTTGAAGGAGCTGAAATTGTCAAAGAGAGTGGGGAAATTCTGGAAACCTTTCCAGATGAGCAGCTGCTCACCACCCCTCTCCTTGAAGCACCATGGTATGCTGATTATGCAAATTACCTGGCCAGCGGTATTGTTCCTCACGACCTCTCGTCGGTCTAGAGGAAAAGATTTTTTTGTGAAAACCAGCTTTATTATTGGGATGAACCCTATTTGTTTAGGATATGTCTCGATAACATGATCCGGAGATGCGTCCCCGAGATAGAACAATCTTCTATTTTGCAGGCATGTCACGCTTCAGCATATGGTGGTCACTTTGGAGGAGTACGTACAACCGCCAAAATACTTGAGGCCGGTTTCTATTGGCCAATGGTGTTTAAAGATGCACACTTGTGGGTGAAAGGTTGCAACGAATGTCAACGCATCGAAAACATCTCACGGCATCATGAAATGCCAATGAACCCAATCCAGCAAGTTGAAGTGTTCGATGTCTGGGGAATAGACTTCATGGGGCCCTTTATCAGCTCATGCGGCAATAAGTACATACTTGCTGCAATGGACTACGTGTCCAAATGGGTGGAAGCTGCAGCATTACCCACCAATGATGCTAAGGTGGTGGTGGGATTTTTGAAGAAGAACATTTTCACCCATTTCGGGACTCCAAGGTTTATCATCAGTGACGGGGGCACACACTTTTGCAACTGGGCGTTTGAGAAATTATTGGCCAAGTATGATGTGAAACACCGAGTGGCCACTCCGTATCACCCGTAGACCAGCGGGCAAATTGAGGTCACCAATAGGGAGATAAAGAGTGTATTAACCAAAACAATGAACGCCACAAGGACCAACTGGTCAAGGAAGCTTGATGACGCACTATGGGCCTATAGAACAGCATTCAAGACACCAATTGGCATGTCACCATACAAATTGGTGTTCGGGAAAGCTTGTCACCTACCTGTTGAACTAGAGCACAAATCATGGTGGGCACTGAATCAATTGAATCTCAACTTGGACGAAGCGGGGAAATCAAGGCTGACCGGGTTGCATGAATTAGAAGAATTTCGGTATCTGGCATTTGAAAGCACTAGACTATATAAAGAGAGAATGAAGCAGATTCATGATCAGAATATCATTGAGTGGAACTTCAAAAGCGGGGACAAAGTACTGTTATACAATTCAAGATTACGGTTGCTCCCAAGTAAATTGAAATCAAGGTGGTCAGGACCCTTCCGGGTAATTGAGGCATTTGAGTCAGGCGCTGTGGAAATTCAAACCATTGATGGTTCACGCAATTCAAGGTAAATGGCCAGCGGTTGAAACCTTATGTAAGCTTGGATGACATCGAGGACAAGGTAGAATTACGGTTGGATGAACCTCAAAGGTCTAGCGAGCCTTAAAATGCGCTAAGATGAGGCGTGACGCGACGTTAATTCAGGCGCTACGTGGGAGGCAACCCACGAACATGTTGTAAGTATTCTCATTATAGTTAGTCTATATAAAAAAAATATTCTGACCAGCGAAAACAGAAATTCAGAGAGGAGCACTTTTCGGGGTTCATCCGCGACCGCGAATGAACCGCGAAAAAGTGACCCCTCTGAAATTTTGACTGTTTGCGGTCCGTCCACGACCGCGAACGAACCGCAAAAAAGTGACCCCTCTGAAGTTTTACTGTTCGCAGTCCATCCGCGGCCGCGATCGAACCACGAACAAATGCGGTCAGCTCCGCGGTCGGCGAAAATAATTTTTATTTTTATTTTTTTTCTTCCCCCCCTTCTTTAAACCCTAAAACATAACCCCCCTCCCATAATTCCCCTCCACAGCCGCCCACCATCCCCAAATCCTCTCCCTCTCTCTCAAATCTCTCTTCCTTCTCTCTACAACCCCCCAACCTTTCTTCTCCAAATCACTCCCCTTCTTCCATCCTACTCATCTACTACTCTCACTAGTAAGTTTTCTATTCTTATTCTTTTTATTTTTTTCTCTTAGTTCTTGAATTTTTTAATTTTGTAGACATAATTAGTAAGTTTAGTTTAATATGTATTATATGTAATATATAATGTTAGTTTAGGAGAAGACATGAATATTACTTGGTTTATTTTGCACATTGAATATTACATGAATTGTTTTTCAATGAACCTTGTGATATGATTGGAAGTTTGGTAAAGATTGGGTTGTTGGGTCTCCAATTGAGTTTATAATGCTATATTTGTGTTTTGGAGACCCAAAAGTATTGTGATTTTATGTGTTGGTTGGTTGGCCAAGTTGGGCAATTGTTTTTGGTAGTAATTGATGAATGCATTTTTAGGAAAAATAATGCCCAAGTAGTGAATTGTTTGTTGTTGTATATTATTGGAGATGGATTAGGTTGGTTGGGTAATGTTAGAATGCCATAATAAATAAGTGTGGGGTGCTTGAATATGCATGTGTAAAATTGTTAGATAAGTAACTAAGTATAGGAGTTATGAGATGATTGCACTAAAGGGTCAATTGTGATATTCCACGGATAGCGAAGTCTGAGTAGCCAACCGGTGACTAACAGTATGCAAATTTTTGGTTGTCTTATTTGTGCAGGATCATGGCCTCTAAAAGATCACGACAGGGTGCTAGCTCTTCGAGGCAACCTACTTATGATGAGTCAAGGTTCGCCTGCAAAGAGGCGGAGGCTGGGTTCCACACTAAGGCAGCTAAGATGGGCTCCAGGAAGTTGAAGTTAACCGGATAGCCCTCCGTTCTGAAAAGCCAGAAATATATGACGAAATTCGCAGACGCGAAATGGAGTTCCTATTTGACACACCGCCCCTAGAGAACAAGATGCTTGTCACGGAGTTCTATGCCAATACTCCCTACGCGATGGCTAGGAGGATATTCGTCAGAGGTAAGGATGTCTCCGCCCATGTTCGTACTATCAGGCAGGCACTTAGACTGCCAATTCATACTAGTGACATCGACTACTACCAAGATAGGCCGGGTGTCACATGGGACATGGTAATTGAGGCCTTATGTGTTGACGACATCCCTGTGTGGATTAGAAATAAAACACTTCATTCTAACTGCTTTACACATACTGCTAAATGCTGGTTTTCTATTATATGTAATCGGCTCTTGCCCTCTAGCAACACCACGGATGTCAATTTTAATAGGGCACTTCCAACATGGTGTTTTGTAACACAGCGGGACGTAGACATCGCCCGCTTAATTAGTGATGAGATGGTGTTGAGGGGATCCCTCACAGCCAATGGTTTTTACTACCCATTTCTTGTCACTACACTGTGTCTCAGCCATCAGACCCCAGTCATGGCCACAGATGGTGACCTACTACCAAAAGCTCTGTTTAGAGCTTCTCAAATCCGGTTGGCCGAGACACTAACCCAATTGACTTGGATGAGGAGGACGACTCTATACCGGTTGTCCGGGCCAGGATCTCCACTGATTCAGCCGGACCTTCCAGGCATGCTCACCGTGGAGCAAGTATGTCTAGGTCCGAATCCTCACAACCTTTGCTTAGGTCCATGGAGGAGGAGGTTGCTGATCTGCGCACCTCCGTTGATGGCTTGCACACGCGTTTAGACACGATGTCTCAGAGGCAAGCTCGGTCAGATAGCAGGTTCATGGCATGGCTCCAAGCACTTGGACGAGCATGTCACATCGACCCATCCACCGCCTCCGACTCCGAGTGAGTCTCAAGTAAGTTTTCTCGCCCCTCTTGAGCTTTATCTTTCTTGATGTCATGGGGACATGATATGTTTTTAAGTGTGGGGTGGGTAACTTATCTTGTATATGTTGTATATATTAGTTGTAGTGGTTAATATATAAAAAAAAATCAGAAAATTTAAAAAAATCCAAAAATATGAGTAGAGGACTCTTCCTGATGACGGACTATTTAGGACAACTACTCTTGAGGGAAGCAGTCCACGAAGGAATTTTTTTTTCTTTTATTTTCTTGTTCTAGGTAGTGTATCATCTCCCCCTTGGTTTTTCTTTTGACCACGGTTCTTTTCCAAGGGTTTTTATTTGAACCGGGTTAGGTAGATTTTTTTCCTTTCTTAGGATTAGAGGAAAAAGGGTAACATGTAACCTTGAGTATGCACAATAGAAAAGCTTAATTGAACTTGAGAATGTATTTTCTAAGCTTGACTGTATAATCTCAATATGCCTTAAATTTGCACAATAATGCCTGCTTAAACATCGATAGGACATTGTAGATAAATCGGATTCCAAATGAGTTGCAAGCTATGTGTGTGTGAGATTTTACTTACATTGTATGCTTTACATGATGCTTAGAACTTACCCTGTGTGTTTGCAAAGAAAAATAGAAGTTCTTTGGTTGTAGAAAGGATAGAGGCATTTCTTTGTGTAACCCCATATACCAATAGACATGAATTCACCTGTACATAATATCTTAGTTAACCCCTTTGAGACTAATGCCTATTCTTTGATAACCCTTGAATGTTCATCAAATTATTATATTGTTCTACTTTACCTCCTAGAAGCACTTGTATTGTAATGAATATGCAAAAGTCTAAGTGTAGGGTGAAGGGAAATTGAAAAAAAGGAAAATCAAGAATGAATGGTAGAAAATAGTGAACTGGCCAAAATAATGTAAATGTGTTGCAAAGCAATAAGAAAAAAAAATGAGAAAAGAGCTATATCAAAGTATATATGAAAATTAGAAAGGCCAGTTACACCAACAAAAGACAAGTGGGGATTTGAAGTAAATAAAGGTGAAGGAATGTTTAGGGGAGACATAAGGAAGAAAATAAAAGGAAAATTTTGAAAAGGAAAAGAAAAGTGCTTAGGGAGGTTAGTCACTATAACCAAAAGTATCCTACCCGTCCCATAGCCAACATTTCAACCCGTAAAGACCTCTTGATTTATGATTGAATAACTCGATTAATGGAGTATTACACTAGGGGAAAGCCTATGGTGTGTATGTGTGCATATAAATGTTCTTTGTTAAGAGTGAGTGAATTTTTCAGATATTTATAAGTTCCATGTTCTAAATTGCTTATGTGTGGGAACTTCCCTCAATAAATTATGTGAGGGCGTGTAACTCAAGAGGAAGAAGGTAAATTTGCAAGTTTTTGGTAATAAGTAGAGTAAGTAATAATGTGGTGGCATGAGAATTTACAGTTAGGTAAAGATTGTGCATATCCTATGTTAATCATGAAAATTAGCTTTTGTGACATAATTTGGGGGAGACATAAATAAAATTGGCCTAAGGTGTGATTAAGGTTGCTCGAGTATGAGCAAAGGTTTAAGTGTGGGGTATTGATAATAGGTGAATTTGACTATAATTATGCCCTAAATAATCACACTTTGTTGTTGAATTAATGTTTTTTATGATGACAAAATGCTTTGATTAGTGTTTATTGGTGTGTTATAGGTACATATGATACATTGGATGCTAAAAGGAGCTATTTTGAAGTCACATGTTGATGAAAAGGCCAAGTGAAGAGTTGAAGTGAAGTGAGCTTGAAGAATCAGAGAAAAATTAGAAGTATTGTTCATCCGCGGTTCACTCGCGATCGCGAATGAACCGTGAAAAAACAAGCTCTCTGAAGTTGACTGTTCGCGGTCCGTCCGCGACCTCGGACGAACCGCGGAAGGCACCGCAGAATGTTTCCTAGTTTTGTACAAATTCAGTTTTTAAGCCCTAAAACCTCTATATTAACCCCTAGTTCGCCCAATAGAGACATGTTGTCTATTTTTCACTACTTTTGCAAGATAATTAGTAAGAGGGAACTCTCTCAACTCATTATTTTATTTTATATCAAGTATTTATTTATGAATTCAATTATTATTCTTGTTTCTTTGAGCATGAGTAGCTAAATCCTTTTCTAAGCTTTTAATGGAACCTATTAAGCGATGAACTTATCGTTTATGTGATTACAAATTGTTAGCTAGATTTCTATTTGTTCAACTTCATTATTGTTGTAGTTAATTGGTAGGATCCCCAATTAGTTGTGCCTATTTAGTGTGCATAACTTGGAAAAGAGTGCATATTTAGGTTTATTGTTGAACAACACCACACCTAGGTTATTGGAGGAATCTATAACTTTAGGCGTAAAGACGGGGTTAGGAATAACAAAGTCTTGGGTGCAATATTAAGTGAACTATTCAAATTAAAGCTAACTAGGGTAGCTCAGGAGAGTGCACTAGTAAATTATTGTAATTGCTCAGGAGAGGGTTACGGTACAAATAACGTTCATGATTGATAGAATATATTGATAATTTGTATGAGCATAACGATAAGGAATTCCATCAATAGGGGAAATCAATACCGTAGTCTTTCTCCATATTATTTTACCCAATATTCAATTCTTTCGTTTAAGCCTTTTTCATTCTTGCAAAGGTAGTAGCTAGTTCAAAAATCCATACAAATATATACTTGAAATTTTGGGAACTTGATTCGGAAGTACTCTTGGGTTGTGAAAGTTGTAATTGGTAGGTTAATTCCCTATGGAATCGATCTTAGACTTATTAGGCCAGGTTATATTGACTACGACCGTTGCTTAGACATGAATCAGAGGGACTGAGGGTTCAATTCCCGTAGATCCTGGACTTGCTGATTTGATTTTATGTAGTGTTGGTTACATGTTGTTAGTTTAATTGTAGACACATGCAGTAATTACTTTATTGTTGTTATTTCAGACTCATCCTTATTTAAACTGCTTATTATTGTTATTATCATTATGTTATTGTCTCTCGGTAGGGCCCTGACCTTCCTCGTCACTACTCCATCGAGGTTAGGCTTGACACTTACTCAGTATCGCCGTGGTGTACTCATACTACTCTTCTGCACACTTTTGTTGTGCAGATCCAGGTACATCAGATCAGGCACATTTCAGGTGATCTAGCAGCTTTTCAGGAGACTTGAGGTATGATCTCCTATGTCCGCGAATCCAGAGAGTCTCCTTCTATTCTCATTAGTGATAGCAGTTATTTTCCCTTGTTCTCGTTGTTTAGACATTCTTGATATATATAGAGCCACAATTGTACTCTTATTTTAATCTGTGTTGCCTGTGGGTTTTCGGGTCTTGGTATTATGTCATTTAGTGAGTTTTGGCAAAGCGTATGTGCCGAGCGGCACTCATTACATTTCCTTTACATTATCCTGCTGTTCTCTTATCCTTTATTCATGAAATCGTATATTCCGTATCGTGTTAGGCTTACCTAGTTGCGAAGACTGGAACCGTCATGATAGTTTCACGATTGATGAACTAGGGTCGTGACAAGTTAGTATCAGAGCTCTAGGTTCATAGGAGTCACGGGACACAGACCAGTTACTTAGAGTCTTGCTGATCGATACGGAGACGTCTGTATTTATCTACGAGAGGCTATGTAACTGTTTAGGAAACTCTTGATTTCTTTTGGACTCCTTGTCGTGCAATATTTTGGCTCCAAATCTAAACTTCTGCTTTCTATTCTCTCACAGATGGTAAGGATATGTGATACCCGTGAGGATCAGGCGCACGCGCCCCCTGCTGCTACCGCCAGAGGCCGGGGCCATGGTAGAGGATGAGGACGCGTCCGAGGTGCAACCACAGCACCCGCGCGCGCTACCGCTGAGGCACCACCGGTGGATCAGGTTGGAGCGCAGACACCTGGTACACTGGCTACAACTGCTACTACTCCAGCACTCTAGGAGACCCTGGCCCAGTTCATGAGTATTTACACCACTTTAGCTCAAGCAGGGTTGCTTCCTCTCACTGCAGCTACGTCTCAGGCCGGGAGAGGGGCCCAGACTCCCGCAGCCGCTACACCTGATCAGCGAGTGCCCGTGGCACAGGTTCCAGAGATTATTACTATGCCTCCTGCCGCCCTAGTACAGCCCGGAGGTGGGCTAGCGACCTCCGAGGATGAGCATCATAGATTAGAGAGGTTCAAGAAATGTGATCCTCCAGTGTTCAGCGGGTTGGCTACAGATGATGCATTGGGCTTTCTGGAGGAGTGTCCTCGTATCCTCAGTACTTTGGGGAGAGTGGAGACCAGCGGGGTTTCCTTCACTGCTTTTCAGTTTCGCGGGACCGCTTTTGATTGGTGGTGTACGTATGAGTTGGATAGTCTAGATGAGTCTGCTTCATTCACCTGGGCGCAATTTTCTGAGATGTTTTTGAGGGAGTTTGTTCCCAGAGCCTTAGGGATTCTTGGCGATCGAAGTTTGAGCGGTTGCGTCAGGGCTCCATGACAGTATCAGAGTATGCTCTTAGTTTCTCCCGTATAGCCAGGCATGCACCGACCTTGGTAGCCACGGTCCGGGAGAGAGTGCGGAGATTTATTGAGGGCCTTATTCCGCCGATACGGTCCAATATAGCTATAGAATTGGAGAAAGATATACCATATCAGAAGGTGGTGAGCATTGCCAAGAGGATCGAGAGTATGCTCCCTAGAGAGCGAGGAGAGAGTGAGGCCAAGAGGTCACGTGAGTCGGGCCATTTCTTTGGTGCCCGCTCTTCAGCAGCCGGTCGTTTTGGCAGGGGTTATTCCGGCCGTCCAGTTCATTCAGCATTGCCAGCAGCTAGTAGTACTCCAACTCCTCCAGCACCTCAGGAGCCTTATTATGCTCCCCCAGTTTCCAGTGCACCTCCTGGGCGGGGTACCTCCAGGGGTCAGACCAGCGGGGGCGAGACCGGTCAGTCACAGCCATCACGTCCTCCAGAGCTTGTTTTGAGTACGGCGATACTAGCCATCTGGTTAGAGAGTGCCCCAGGCGTAGAAGAGGAGCACATCCACAAACCTCACAGCCTCAGCGTGGTTCACAGGGCCAGCAGGCCATCATTCCAGCCTCAACTGCCACTCCACCTGCCCAGCAAGCTAGGGGCGGGGATTAGGGTGCCAGAGGCCGCCCTCGAGAGAGGGGTCAGGCCAGATTTTATGCTATTCCTGATCAGGCTGTAGTTGTTACCTCTGATTCTGTTATCATAGGTATTATTTTGGTTAGTCACAGAGAGGCATCGGTTCTATTCGATCCTGGTTCCACTTTTATCTTATGTGTCCTCTTATTTCACTTCACATTTGGGTGTGCCTCAGGATTCTTTGAGTGCCCCCGTTTATGTTTCTACTCCGGTGGGAGATTCTTTGGTTATGTACCATGTGTATTAGTCGTGTTTGGTCACTATTTGTGGTTTTGAAACCAGAGTGAATCTAGTTTTGCTCGGGATGGTCGATTTTGATATTATTCTGGGCATGGATTGGTTGTCGCCACATTATGTTATTTTTGATTGTCACCCCAAGACTGTGACACTGGATATGCTAGGCATTTCACGTATTGAGTGGAGTGGTACTCTAGATCACACCCCCAACCGTGTTATTTCCTTTCTCAAAGCTCCGCGTATGGTTGAGAAGGGGTGTGCTACTTATCTAGCTTATGTGCGGGATGTCAGTATTGACACTCATTCTATTGATTATGTTCCAGTGGTACGTGATTTCTTTGATGTGTTTCCAGCTGATCTCCCGGGCATGCCGCCCGATAGAGATATTGATTTTGGTATTGACTTATTATCGGGCACTCAGCCCATGTCTATTCCACCGTACCGTATGGCTCCTCCTGAGTTGAAGGAGTTGAAGGATCAGTTACATGAGTTATTGGGTAAGGGTTTCATTCGACCCAGTGTTTCGCCTTGGGGTGCTCCTGTATTGTTTGTGAAGAAAAAGGACAGTTCTATGCGTATGTGTATTGACTATCGTCAGTTGAGCAAAGTTACAGTGAAGAACCAGTATCCTTTGCCATGTATTGATGATTTATTTGATCAGCTACAGGGCGCACAGGTGTTATCCAAGATTGATTTGTGCTCTGGTTATCATCAGCTAAAGATTCGGGAGCCAGATATCCCGAAGACTGCCTTCAGGACTCGGTATGGCCACTACGAGTTCCTTGTTATGTCTTTCGGGATAACTAATGCCCCATCAGCTTTTATGCATTTGATGCACAGTGTGTTCAGGCCATATCTGGACTCGTTCGTGATTGTTTTCATTGATGATATTTTAGTATATTCCGGAGTCGGGAAGAGCACGAGCAGCATCAGAGGATGGTGCTTCAGACTCTAAGGGAGAAACAATTGTATGCAAAGTTCTCTAAATGTGAATTTTGGCTGAGTTCAATGGCATTTCTAGGCCACGTGGTGTCGAGCGATGGTATTCGAGTAGATCCGAGGAAGGTGGAGACCGTGCAGAGTTGGCCCAGACCCTCCTCAACTACTGAGATTCGCAGTTACCTTGGCTTGGCGAATTATTACCGTCGCTTCGTAGAGGGGTTCTCTTCGATCGCAGCACCTATGACCAGATTGACCCAAAAGGGTGCCCCTTTCCAGTGGACAAAGGAGTGTGAGGCGAGCTTTAAGAAGCTCAGGACAGCCTTGACTTCGGCCCCTATCTTGGACTTAGTGCAGTATTAATGGAGGACGGTAGGGTGATTGCCTACGCGTCCGGACAGCTGAAGGTACATGAAAAGAACTACCATGTTCACAATCTTGAGCTAGCTGCCATTGTTCTCGCCTTGAAAAATTGGCGTCAGTACTTGTATGGGGTTCCTTGTGAGATCTACACCGATCATCGGAGCTTACAGCACTTGCTTAAGCAGAAAGACCTGAACATGCGTCAGAGGACATGGTTGGAGCTGTTGAAGGACTATGATATCACTATTCTCTATCATACGGGCAAGGCCAATGTAGTTGCCGATGCCTTGAGTCACCGGGTGGAGAGTTTGGGTATTTTGGCATATCTACCAACTTTGGAGAGGCCTATGGCGATGGATGTTCAGGCTTTAGCCATGCAGTTTGTTAGACTGGATCTTTCGGAGCCCAGCCGGGTTCTGGCTTGTGTGGTTTCTCGGTCTTCTCTATTTGATCGCATCATGGAGTGTCAGTTTGACGACCCTAATTTGCTTGTCCTCCAGGATAGAGTTCGACTTGGTGATGCTCGAGATATTACCATCGGGGATGATGGAGTTATGAGGATGCAAGGGCGTATTTGTGTGCCCAATGTAGATGATCTTCGAGAGCTGATTCTAGCAGAGACCCATAGCTCGCGGTATTCCATCCATCTGGGTGCCGCGAAGATGTATCAGGACTTGAGGCTGCATTACTGGTGGAGGCAGGTGAAAAGGGATATAGTTGACTATGTTTCTAGGTGCCTCAACTGTTAGTAGGTGAAGTATGCGCATCAGCGTCCGGGTGGGTTAATGCAGCAGACTGAGATTCCACAATGGAAATGGGAGCGCATCACCATGGACTTTGTATCTGGACTTCCACGGACTATTGAGGAAGTTTGATTTCATTTGGGTCATTGTGGATCGGCTGACAAAGTCCGCCCATTTCATACCGATGAGCACTACTTACTCATCAGAGTGACTAACGGAGATCTATATCAGGCAAATAGTTCGGCTGCATGGTATTCCATTTTCCAGCATTTCAGATAGAGGCACTAAGTTCACTTCATGGTTCTGGAGAGCTGTGTAGCATGAGTTAGGCACTCGGGTGGAGCTGAGCACAGCGTTTCACCCCCATACTGATGGCCAGTCCGATCGCACTATTCAGATTTTGGAGGATATGCTCCGTGCGTACGTGATTGAGTTTGGAGGTTCATGGGATCATTTCCTACCACTGGCGGAGTTTGCTTATAACAACATCTACCAGTCCAGTATTCAGATGGCACCGTATGAGGCCCTATATGGTAGGAGGTGCAGGTCTCCCGTGGGTTGGTTCGAGCCGGGTGAGGCCAGGCTGCTAGGTACTAAGATGGTCTAGGATGCAATGGACAAGGTCAAGGTGATTCAGGACAGACTTCGTACAGCCCAGTCTAGACAGAAGAGTTATGTGGACAAGAAGGTCCGCGATGTGGCTTTTATGGTTGGCGAGCGGGCTCTGCTTCGGGTCTCGCCCATGAAGGGCGTTATGAGGTTTGGGAAGAAGGGGAAGCTGAGTCCTAGATTTATTAGCCCTTTTGAGATTTTGAGGCGTGTTGGGGAGGTTGTTTATGAGTTGACCTTACCTCCCAGCCTAGCCGGAGTCCATCGCGTATTTCATGTATCTATGCTCCGGAGATACCTTGGTGACCCATCGCACGTGTTGGATTTCACTTCTATTCAGCTAGACGAGGATCTGTCTTATGTTGAGGAGCCAGTGGCCATTCTGGACAGGCAAATCAGGAAGCTAAGGTCAAAGAACATCGCATCAGTAAAGGTCCAGTGGCGGGGTCAGCTGGCCAAGGAGGCGACTTGGGAGACCAAGCAGCATATACGTAACCAGTACCCTCATCTCTTCACCACTCCAGGTATGTTTTCCATGCTCGTTTGAGGATGAACGAATCTTTTAAGTATGGGAAGATGTAACCACCCGGCTGGTCGTTTATGAAATTTACGCCCCGATCCCCTATTTAATTGTTCCCCTAAGTTCATTTCTGCTATTGTAGTTTGCCGGGAGGTTCGGTGTTAGAATTTGGAGTGTTTTAGGACACTAGTCCCTAAATGAGAGCTTTATAGTTGAAAAATGGCCCGTATTCAGAACAGTGTTAAGACGACCTCGGAACGGAAATCCGATGGTTCCATTAGCTCAGTTAGGTGATTCGGAGTTGGGAGCACGTTCGGAATGTACTTTGGAGGTCTGTAGCTCCATTAGGCTTGAAATGCCGAAGTTTGAAATTTTTGGAAATACGATCGATAGGTGAGTATTTGATCCGGGAGTAGGAATGGAATTCCGACAGTTGCAGTAGCTTCGTTAGATGATTTTGGATATGTCTACAAATTTTCAGGTCATTCGGACATTGTTTGGTCGGGTTTTTGATAACATGTAGGTTTCCGAAGTTTTGGATGAAATATAGGCTTGAATTCGCTTTGATTTGGTGATTTTCGTGTTTATGGACGTGTTTTTATGATGGGAAGAAGTTCGTATGATGTTTTGGAGTAGGTTGGTATTTTTCGTTGAGGTCCCGGGGGCCTCGGGATGATTTCGAATGCCCAACGGGTCATTTTTGGAAGTTTCTGAACTGCTGTTCTGGTATCTGGTATTATTCTTCGCGTTTGCGAGGGTCCTATTTCATTCGCGAAGAAGAATTTGGCCTCTAAGACTTTGTTCTTTGCGTTCGCGATGAGGGCGTCGCGTTCGCGAAGAAGGATTTTCCATCAGGGACTTTGTTCTTCGCTTTCGCGAAGAAGGATTTTTCTGTCGCACTGGTCCAACTTCGGAAGCTCATATCTCTTTATCTACAAGGAATTTTGAGGTAATCCAAAAAGGAAAGTTGTATCTCTTTGAATCTAGTTTCCAGAAACATATTATAATAGTTATATGGAGTTGTGTGTAAAATGTTATGGCTATTGTAATAGAGGCTCTCCGAGCAAAGTTGGAAAATGTATTTTTGGGAGTTGTTCTTCGCGAACGTGAGAGAAGGACCGCGAACGTGAAGAACAAATACCTCGGCAGAAGAATAAAGTCCAAACTTCGTCCCATTTGCCATTTTTGACGATTTGGAGCACGGATAAGGTGATATTTCGGGAAATTTTGGAGAGATCAAAAGGGTAAGTACTCTTAACTTAATCTTGGTTGTATAACTCGAATCTATTGCAAGTTTTAGTGTTTAATTTTGGAATTTTTGTTGAAAAGGGTAGAAAACCCTCTTGGATAGAATCGAGGATTAATGGGCCATTTGTGGTCCTATTTGGGTGTTCTTGGTATGGTTAGACTCGTGTTGAGATAAGGAATTCGAAAATGTAATTTTCGTAATTTTTCGAGAAGCGTACCGAAAGTCGGGTTTAGGCAACTTTGTGGTTTTGGTGTAATTCGAATTGTTTTGATTGGGTAATGCCAATTTGGCCTATTTTGACGTATTTCTATTGATTTTGATAAGATTCTACACATGTGGAGGCTGATACTCATGGCAAGAGAGTTGTCTCTTAGCGGTTTCGTACCGGAATTGAGGTAAGTGACTTGTCTAACCTCGTGTGGGGGAAACTTCTCCCCTAGGATATTATGTGTTAATTTAATTTCCTTGTACGCGAGGTGACGGGCGTGTACATGCGCAGATTGTTGGAAACCACGTTGCTTGAACTGTTCAAATCGTGATAATTCTGTTATTTAGCTGATTAAATTGTAATATTTACCTGATATTCGTTAGAAAAGCATGGTTAGATAGGATTATCTTTCTAAGTGCCAATTTGTCTTACATGAACTTCTTTAAATTGGTTGATACTACTTTTGGTGTAATTGTAGTTATGTATTTCGTATTTCTTTGTTTTATTGTTTATATTGGTGGATTGCGGGTTCAATTCCCGGAGATCCAAGGGCTGCGGGTTCGATTCGCGGAGACCCGGAGTTGTAGTGTTTGTGGACTGCGGGTTCAATTCCCGAAGATCCAAGGGCTGCGGGTTCGATTCTCGAAGACCCGCAGTTTATTGAGATACGAACTGCGGGTTCAATTCCCGAAGATCCTAAGCTATTAGGATACGGACTGCAGGTTTAATTCCGGAGATCTTGAGATATCGAGGTATGGACTGCGGGTTCAATTCTCGGAGATCCTAGGGCTGCGGGTTCGATTCTCGGAGTCCCAGAGACACTGATGTAGGGACTGCGGGTTCAATTCCCGGAGATCGTGAGTTGTTGGATATAGAGAGGGACTGCGGGTTCAATTCCCGTAGATCCTGGACTTGCTGATTTGATTTTATATAGTGTTGGTTGTTTGTTGTTAGTTTAATTGTAGAGGGATGTAGTAATTACTTTATTGTTGTTATTTTAGACTCATCCTTATTTAAACTACATTATGTTATTGTCTCTCGGTAGGGCCCTCACCTTCCTCGTCACTATTCCATCGAGGTTAGGATTGGCACTTACTGAGTATCGCCGTGGTGTAATCATACTACTCTTCTGCACACTTTTGTTGTGCAGATCCAGGTACATCAGATCAGGCACATTTCAGGTGATCTAGCAGCTTTTCCGGAGACTTGAGGTATGATCTTCTACGTCCGCGGATCCAGAGAGTCTCCTTCTATTATCATTAGTGATAGCAGTTATTTTTCCTTATTCTCGTTGTTTAGACATTCTTGATGTATAGAGACATAGTTGTACTTTTCTTTTAGTCTGTGTTGTCCGTGGGTTTCTGGGTCTTGTTATTATGTCATTTAGTGTGTTTTGGCAAAATGTATGTGCCGAGAGGCACTCATTACATTTCCTTTACATTATTCTGCTATTATCTTATCCTTTATTCATGATATTATATATTCTGCATCGTGTTAGGCTTACCTAGTCGCGAAGACTGGGTGTCGTCATGACAGGTTCACGATTGGTGAACTAGGGTCGTGACAAGTTGGTATCAGAGCCAGGTTCATAGGAGTCATGGGACACAGACCGGTTACTTAGAGTCTTGTTGATCGATACGGAGACGTCTGTATTTATCTACGAGAGGCTATGTAACTGTTTAGGGAACTCTTCATTTCTTTTGGATTCCTTGTCATGCGATATTTTGGCTCCAAATCTGAACTTCTGCTCTCTATTCTCTCACAGGTGGTGAGGACACGTGCTACTCGTGAGGATCAGGCACACGCGACCCCTGCTGCTGGCGCCAAAGGCCGGGGCCGTGGTAGAGGACGAGGACGCGTCCGAGGTGCAGCCACAACACCTGCGCACGCTACCGCTGAGGCACCACTGGTGGATCAGGTTGGAGCGCAGACACCTGGTACACCGACTACAACTGCTACTACTCTAGCACTCTAGGAGACCCTGGCCTAGTTCATGAGCATGTATACCACTTTAGCTTAGGTAGGGTTACTTCCTCTCACTGCAGCTACATCTAAGGTCGGGGGAGGGGCTCAGACTCCCGCAGTGAGTGCCCGTAGGGTAGGTTCCAAAGATTATTACTATGCCTCCTGCCGCTGCAGTACAGCCCGAAGGTGGGCTAGCTGCCTCCGAGGACGAGCAGCGTAGATTAGAGAGGTTCAAGAAATGTGATTCTTCAGTGTTCAGCGGGTTGGCTACAGATGATGCATTGGGCTCTCTGGTGGAGTGTCATCGTATCCTCCGTACTATGGGGATAGTGGAGACCAGCGGGGTTTCCTTTACTGCATTTTAGTTTCGCGGGGCCGCTTATGATTGGTGGCGCACGTATGAGTTGGATAGTCCAGATGAGTCTGCTTCATTGACCTGGGCGCAGTTTTCTGACATGTTTTTGAGGGTGTTTTTACCCCAGAGCCTTAGGGATTCTTGGCAATTGGAGTTTTAGCGGTTGCGTTAGAGCTCCATGACAGTATCGGAGTATGCTATTAGTTTCACCCGTATAGCCAGGCATGCACCGGCCTTGGTAGCCACGGTTCGGGAGAGAGTGCAGAGATTTATTGAGGGCCTTATTCTACCGATCCGGTCCAGCATGGCTAGAGAATTGGAGACAGATATACCGTATCAACAGGCGGTGAGAATTGCAAGGAGGATCGAGAGTATGCTCCCTAGAGAGCGAGGATAGAGGGAGGCCAAGAGGTCTCGTGAGTCGGGTCATTCTTTGGTGCCTGCACTTCAGCAGCCGGTCATTTTGGCAGGGGTTATTCCGGCCGTCTAGTTCACTCAGCATTGCCAGCAGCCGGTAGTACTCCCGCTCCTCCAGCACCTCAGGAGCCTTATTATGCTCCCCTAGTTTCCAGTGCACCTCCTGCGCGGGGTACCTCCAGGGGTCAGACCAGCGGGGGCGAGAACGCTCAGTCATAACCACTGCGTCCTCCCAGATCTTGTTTTGAGTGCGGGGATACTTGCCATCTGGTTAGGGAATGCCCCAAGCGTATGAGAGGAGCACCTCCACAGACATTGCAGCCTCAGCGTGTTTCACAGGGCCAGCAGGCCATCATTCCAGCCCCAACTGCCACTCCACCTGCCCAGCCAGCCAGGGGCGGGGATTAGGGTGCTAGAGGCCGCCCTCGAGAGAGGGATGAGGCCAGATTTTATGCTATTCCTGATCGCGTTGCAACTATTCCCTCTACTTCTATTATCACAGGTATTATTTTGGTTAGTCACAGAGAGGCATCGGTTCTATTCGATCCTGGTTCCATTTTTTCATATGTGTCCCCTTATTTCGCTTCACATTTGGGTGTGCCTCGGGAGTCTTTGAGTGCCCCCGTTTATGTTTCTACTCCGGTGGGAGATTCTTTGGTTGTGGACCGTGTGCATCGGTCATGTTGGTCACTATTTGTGGTTTTGAGACCAGAGCGGATCTATTGTTGCTCAGGATGGTCGATTTTGATATTTTTCTCGGCATGGACTGGTTGTCACCCCATTATGCTATTCTTGATTGTCACGCCAAGATCATGACACTGGCTATGCCAGGCATTCCATGTATTGAATGGAGTGGTACTCTAGATCACACCCCCAACCGTGTTATTTCCTTTCTCAAAGCTCAGCGTACGGTTGAGAAGGGGTGTGTTGCTTATCTAGCTTATGTGCTGGATGTCAATATTGACACTCCTTCATTAAATTCTGTTCCAGTGGTACATGATTTCTCTGATGAATTTCTATCTGATCTCCTCGGCATGCCGCCCGATAGAGATATGGATTTTGGTATTGACTTATTGCCGGGCACTTAGCCCATTTCTATTCCACCGTACCGTATGGCTCCTCGTGATTTGAAGGAGTTGAAGGATCATTTATAGGAGTTATTGGGTAAGGGTTTCATTCGACACAGTGTTTCGTCTTGTGGTGCTCCTGTATTGTTTGTGAAGAAAAAGGACAGTTCTATGCATATGTGTATTGACTATCATCAGTTGATCAAAGTTACAGTGAAGAACCATTATCCTTTGCAACATATTGATGATTTATTTGATTAGCTACAGGGCGCACAAGTGTTCTCCAAGATTGATTTGCGCTCTGGTTATCATCAGCTGAAGATTCGGGAGCCAGATATCCTGAAGACTGCCTTTAGGACTCGGTATGGCCACTACAAGTTCCTCGTTATGTCTTTCGGGCTGACTAATGCCCCAGTAGCTTTTATACATTTGATGCACAGTGTGTTCAGGCCATATCTGGACTCGTTCGTGATTGTTTTCATTTATGATATTTTGGTATATTCCCGGAGTCGGGAAGAGCACGAGCAGCATCAAAGGATAGTGCTTCAGACTCTGAGGGAGAAATAATAAAGTTCTCTAAATGTGAATTTTGGCAGAGTTCAGTGGCATTTTCAGGCCACGTGGTGTTGAGCGATGGTATTCGAGTGGATCCGAGGAAGGTGGAGGTCGTGCGGGGTTGGCCCAGGCCCTCCTCAGCTACCGAGATTTGTAGTCTCCTTGGTTTGGCCGGTTATTACTGTCGCTTTGTGGAGGGTTCTCTTCGATCATAGCACCTATGACCAGATTGACCCAAAAGGGTGCCCTTGTCCAGTGGACATAGGAGTGTGAGGCGAGCTTTCAGAAGCTCAAGACAGCCTTGACTTTGGCCCCTATCTTGATATTGCCTACAGGTTCGGGGTCCTATACAGTATATTGTGATGCCTCACAAGTTGGACTCAGTGCAGTATTGATGCAAGACGGTAGGGTGATTGCCTACGCGTCCAGACAACTTAAGGTACATGAAAAGAACTACCATGTTCACGATCTAGAGCTAGCTTCCATTTTTCACGCCTTGAAAATTTGGCGTCATTACTTGTATGGGGTTCCTTGTGAGATCTACACCGATCATCGGAGCTTGCAGCACTTGCTTAAGCAGAAAGACCTGAACATGCGTCAGAGGAGATGGTTGGAGCTGTTGAAGGACTATGATATCACTATTCTCTATCATCCGGGTGAGGCCAATGTAGTTGCCGATGCCTTGAGTCGTCGGGCGGAGAGTTTGGGGAGTTTGGCATATCTACCAGATTCGGAGAGGCCTATGGCGATGGATGTTCAGGCTTTAGCCAGGCAGTTTGTTAGACTGGATCTTTTGGAGCCCAACCGGGTTCTGGCCTGTGTGGTGTCTCTGTCTTCTCTATTTGATCGCATCAGGGAGCGTTACTTTGACGACCCTAATTTGCTTGTCCTCCAGGATAGAGTTTGACGTGGTGATGCTCGGGATGTTACCATCGGGGATGATGGAGTTATGAGGATGTAGGGGCATATTTGTGTGCCTAATGTAGATGATCTTCGAGAGCTGATTCTACCAGAGGCCCATAGCTTGCGGTATTCCATCCATCCAGGTGCTGCGAAGATGTATCAGGACTTGAGGTAGCATTACTGGTGGAGGCGGATGAAGAGGGATATAGTTGACTATGTTTCTAGGTGCCTCAACTGTCAGCAGGTGAAGTATGAGCATCAGCGTCCGGGTTGGTTAATGCAGCAGATTGAGATTCCACAGTGGAAATGGAAACGCATCAACATGGACTTTGTATCTGGACTTCCACGGACTGTAACGAAGTTTGATTCCATTTGGATCATTGTGGATCGGCTGACAAAGTCCGCCTATTTCATACCGGTGAGCACTACTTACTCTTCAGAGTGACTGGCGGAGATCTACATCATGGAGATAGTTCGGCTGCATGGTATTCCAGTTTCCATCATTTCAGATAGAGGCACTTAGTTCACTTCACGATTCTGGAGAGCCGTGCAGCATGCGTTAGGACTCGGGTGGAGCTGAGCACAGCGTTTCACCCCCAAGCTGATGGCCAGTACGAGCGCACTTTTCAGATTTTGCAGGATATGTTTCGTGCATGCGTGATTGAGTTTGGAGGTTCATGGGATCATTTTCTGCCACTGGCGGAGTTTGCTTATAACAACAGCTACCAGTCCAGTATTCAGATGGCACCATATGAGGCCCTATATGGTAGGAGGTGCAGGTCTCCCGTGGGTTGGTTCGAGCCGGGCGAGGCCAGGCTGCTAGGTACTGATATGGTTCAGGATGCAATGGACAAGGTCAAGGTGATTCAGGACATACTACGTGCAGCCCAGTCTAGACAGAAGAGTTATGCGGACAAGAAGGTCCGCGATGTGGCTTTTATGGTTGGTGAGCGGGTTCTGCTTCGGGTCTCGCCCATGAAGGGCATTATGAGGTTTGGGAAGAAGGGGAAGCTGAGTCCTAGATCCATTGGCCCTTTTGAGATATTGAGGCGTGTTGGGGAGGTTGCTTATGAGTTGGCCTTACCTCCCAGCCTAGCTGGAGTCCATCGCGTATTTCATGTCTCTATGCTCTGGAGATACCATGGTGACCTGTCGCACGTGTTGGATTTCACTTCTATTCAGCTAGACGAGGATATGTCTTATGTTGAGGAGCCAGTGGCCACTCTGGACATGCAAATTAGGAAGCTAAGGTCAAAGAACATCGCTTCTTTAAAGGTCCAGTGGTGGGGTTAGACGGTCGTGGAGGCGACTTGGGAGACCGAGCAGGATATGCGCAACCAGTACCCTCATCTCTTCACCACTCCAGGTATGTTTTCTATGCTTTCTCGAGGATGAACGAATCTTTTAAGTATGGGAAGATGTAACGACCTGGCCGGTCGTTTATGAAATTTACGCCCCGATCCCCCGTTTAACTGTTCCCCTAAGTTCATTTCTCCTATTGTAGTTTTCCGGGAGGTTCGATTCTAGAATTTGGAGTGTTTTAAGACACTTAGTCCCTAAATGAGAGCTTTATAGTTGAAAAATGGCCCGTATTCGGAACAGTGTTGAGACGACCTCGGAACGGAAATCTGATGGTTCCATTAGCTCCGTTAGGTGATTTCGAGGTTGGGAGTGTGTTCGGAATGTATTTTGGAGGTATGTAGCTCAATTAGGCTTGAAATGCCGAAGTTTGAAATTTTTGAAAATTCGATCGATAGGTGAATTTTTTCATTCATACATTGTTTGGTCGGGTTTTTGATAGCATGTAGTTTTCAGAAGTTTTGGATGAAACATAGGCTTGAATTCGCTTTGATTTGGTGCTTTTCGTGTTTATGGATGTGTTTTTAAGATGGGAACAATTTCGTATGATATTTTGGAGTAGGTTGGTGTTTTTCATTGAGGTCCCGGGGGCCTCAGGATGATTTCGGATGCCCAACGGGTCATTTTTGGAAGTTTTTGAACTGCTGTTCTGGTATCTGGTATTGTTCTTCATGTTCGCGAAGAAGAATTTGGCCTCTGAGACTTTTTTCTTCGCGTTTGCAATGAGGGCATTGCGTTCGCGAAGAAGGATTTTCCATCGGAGACTTTGTTCTTCGCGTTCGCGAACAGCGCCTCGCGTTCGCGAAGAAGGATTTTTCTGTCGCACTGGTCCTACTTCAGAAGCTCTTATCTTCTATACAAGGAATTTTGAGGTGATTAAAAAACGAGAGTTGTAGCTCTTTGAATCTAGTTTCCCGAAACATATTATAATAGTCATTTGGAGTTGTGTGTAAAAAGTTATGACCATTGCAATAGAGGCTCTCCGAGCAAAGTTGGAAAATTTATTTTTGGGAGTTTGTTCTTCGCGAACGCGAGAGAAGGATCGCGAACGCGAAGAACAAATGCATGGACAGAAGAATAAAGTCCAAACTTCGTCCCATTTGCCATTTTTGACGATTTGGAGCACGGGTAAGGTGATTTTTCGGGAGATTTTTAGAGAGATCAAAAGGGTAAGTACTCTTAACTTAATTTTGGTTGTATAACTCGAATCTATTGCTTAGTGTTTAATTTTGGAATTTTTGTTGAAAAGGGTAGAAAACCCTCTTGGATAGAATCGAGGATTTAATGGGCCATTTGTGGTCCGATTTGGGTGTTCTTGGTATGGTTAGACTCGTGTTGAGATAAGAAATCTGAAAGTGTAATTTTCGTAATATTTCGAGAAGCGTACCGAAAGTCGGGTTTTGGCAACTTTGTGGTTTTGGTGTAATTCGAATTGTTTTGATTAGGTAATGCCTATTTGGCCTATTTTGATGTATTTCTATTGATTTTGATAAGATTCTACACATGTTGAGGCCGATACTCGTGGCAAGAGAGTTGTCTCTTAGCGGTTTCATACCGGAATTGAGGTAAGTGAGTTGTCTAACCTCGTGGGGGGGGGGGGAACTTCTCCCCTAGGATATTATGTGTTAATTTAATTGCCTTGTACGCGAGGTGACGGGCGTGTACATGCACAGATTATTGGAAACCACGTTACTTGAACTGTTCAAATCGTGATAATTCTGTTATTTAGCTAATTAAATTGTAATATTTACCTGATATTCGTTAGAAAAGCATGGTTAGATAGGATTATGTGTCTAAGTGCCTATTTGTCATACTTGAACTTCTTGAAATTGGTTAATACTGGTTTTTGTGTAATTGTGGTTATGTATTTCATATTACTCTATGCTTTCCTTTTTATTGTTTGTGTTGGTGGACTCGCGGGTTCAATTCCCGGAGATCCAAGGGCTGCGGGTTCGATTCTCGGAGACCCGAAGTTGTAGTGTTATGGACTGCAGGTTCAATTTTCGGAGATCCAAGGGCTGCGGGTTTGATTCCCGGAGACCCGGAGTTTATTAATATATATTGAGATACGGACTGTGGGTTCAATTCCCGGAGATCCTAAGCTATTGAGACACGGACTGCGGGTTCGATTCCCGGAGCTGAGATATCGAGGTACGGACTGCGGGTTCAATTCCCGGAGATCCTAGGGCTGCGGGTACGATTCCCGGAGACCCAGAGACGCTGATGTAGGGATTGCGGGTTCAATTTCCGGAGATCCTAAGTTGTTGGATATAGAGAGGGACTGCGGGTTCAATTCCCATAGATCATGGACTTGCTGATTTGATTTTATGTAGTGTTGGTTGCTTGTTGTTAGTTTAATTATAGACGGATGCAGTAATTACTTTATTGTTGTTATTTCAGACTCATCCATATTTAAACTGCTTATTATTGTTATTATCATTATTTTATTGTCTCTCGGTAGGGCCCTGACCTTCCTTGTCACTACTCCATCGAGGTTAGGCTTGGCACTTACTGAGTACCGTCGTGGTGTACTCATACTACTCTTCTGCACACTTTTGTTGTGCAGATCCAAGTACATCAGATCAGGCACATTTCAGGTGATCTAGCGGCTTTTCTAGAGACTTGAGGTACGATCTGCTACGTCCGCGGATCCGGAGAGTCTCCTTCTATTCTCATTAGTGATAACAGTTATTTTCCTTTATTCTCGTTGTTTAGACATTCTTGATGTATAGAGCCACATTTGTACTCTTCTTTTAGTTTGTGTTGCCCGTGGGTTTCCGGGTCTTGGTATTATGTCATTTAGTGTGTTTTGGCAAAGTTTATGTGCCGAACGGCACTCATTACATTTCCTTTACATTATTCTACTGTTATCTTATCCTTTATTCATGAAATAGTATATTCCGCATCGTGTTAGACTTACCTAGTCGCGAAGATTGGGTGCCGTCATGACATGTTCACGATTGGTGAACTAGGGTCGTGACATAATATTTTACTTTTGCCTAAGAAACTAAATTCCAATTCCATATCATAGCTAGAATGTAGTTCCATAATATTTTTCTTTTGCTAAAATGGTGGAGTACTACATATATTTCTACTTAGGATCCTTCCATTAAAAGATAACTTATTCATTCTCCTGTCTCTATTTATTTTATTTCATGTATTTTATAACGGTGGTGTTCAGCCCAGCTTGCTCCCTGCCTCTATTTATTTTCATATATAAGTCATAAGTTGGAGCATTAATCACCATGAACCCAGTATTTACGAAGTATTTCAACAGCTTTTAAAAAAAGTTGTGGGATTTAAATTTGTCCTCCAAGATAGTCTCAAATTTACGACTCTTACTGAACTTCATAAAAAAAAGTTGTGTGACTCTTAATAAAGTAATTGTCAAAGTGCTTAGTTTTTAGCCTTCTCTTGGGATTTTCACTGAAGCTAGTCACTGCGAAGTGTTAGAAGTCTGAATTAGTGAAATCAGGAGAGGTCTAAGTCGCCATTAAAAATTTGGAAAAAAGTTGTTTCTAAATTTTCTAATAATAATTTGGTTTCCTCGAGGATATTCACCATAATTTGCGGGACTTTTACTATTCGAATGGAAATATAATGTCTTGTAATCCCTCTTTTTTATGTAGTCTACAAGAGACATAAGAAAATTCCAGCTGTCTTTGCAAGTTCATATGTGAATTCATGGTCTTTTGCAATAATAAAAGTCCAGAATGCATAAGAAATGGAAACCACCCGCTTCTCTATTTGTTTGAGCCTATACTGTTGAATTAAGTTTAACAATTATGCAAATTGTGTGGGATGTAATAACTGACTATGTGCTTTTCAAATGAAAGGATTATTGAGAAATGCATTGCAACAAAAAAACATTTGGGAATTTCAAGATTAGCTGATGATAAGGGATTAGTTATTTGTAAGGTACATTGTCTACCATGAGAATACAAATATTTGCTACTTTACCTATATGTAATTTGCATTGTATAATAGAAATGCTAGTGGCCTACAAGTTTCTCATCAAATATTTTAATTTCATTATTTCAGCTTGATGGAGAGTCTACTTTAATTGCGGAGTACGAGGATCATCGGGTGACAACAATACAAATCACCAAGAAAATACATAGTACTATAAGTTTCCATTCCAAATAATAAATATTTGAGTTACCTTACAGGAGTTAGTATTAGTTTAGTTAAGGGATTTGAACAACTGATATTTGTTAATTGTTATTATAGTTATTTGTAGTGAAGTTTAATTTATGATACTCCTATAAGTTATTCAATAAAATTATTTATTTAATTTTAAAATTTATTTTTTTAAACAGTGTGGTCATATTAAGGGGGTTATAAACCCCCACGAGTAATTTTTTTTAAACATTGACATTATTTTGTGGAAGTTATAAATCGCCACTAATTGTATTGAAAATCCCTCCAAATTAAAAATTCAATTTATGGGGCTTGTCGTGGGGGTTTTAAGAAACTGCCACAATATTGCTCGTGGCACTTATAACTGTGACGTTTTTAAAAACAACCACAATATATTTTGTGGAGGTTGAAAACCGTCATAAATTGATAAAATAACCCCCACAAAATAAGAATTTTTTTTAGTGCGTTCATACTAAGGTCATACACATCGACCTACGACAACCAATAATGACTTACAGAGTGATTGGACATAGTCACATCAATCGTATTAGTCCAATGGAATATATCTTACGATTTGATAATACTATTTGCCTAATAACGTTTAAATGTTAAATGCATAGGTAATCATATTAGTAAACGGGCCTATATTGTTGCTATATGCCGATGCGTATGGCCCTAGTATATGAATGAAATAATATTCATAGATGGTCACCAATATACATTTAGCTAAATAATAACCACGGTACCTATATGGATTGATTTCTAGTATAACTAGTTTATTTGAATACATTTATGAGAAATTTTCCTATGTATACCATATATGAAACATTATTATAAAATTGTGCAAAATTTGAAAATTACCCGCCCTGTGTATTCTTTAACTACAAAATCTATACCAATTCAAAATTAGACAGATTCTGCCTATTCTAACGCGAGAAAAATAGGGCATAATATCTGCGATTGATTCTGTTACATTAAATACACAATTTCAAAATGGAAAACATACATTGAAGCTGCGAAATTCTCTCTCTAACTACAAATAAAAAAGATGCATATCAATTCAACTGATTCTCTCTCAGTATTCTTCTAATTGTAGAAACTATATCTCAACTACAGAAAACGATGTCAAAAATCCCAATTATGCTTAAAGTGAATGGAAATTGGGATAATTGTGGAAGATACAGAAAATTTGAAGTTGATGCAATTGTTGTTGATGAGTATTGAAGCTACGAAAATCTGATTTCTACAATTGCGGAACAACTTTCGATTGAAACATCGCAAAAAATTGTTGTAATCAAATATACTGTGAACGAAAATTATCCTCCAATGGAGATCCGTAATGCTATGGGTGTCCATATGTATATGGAGACTAAAAAAGAGAATAAAAACTTAGGTTCGTATTCTTTGTGCATAAGTGTAAGCGATTTCAATATGGAATTGGCAATCACGAACGAGAGCACAAGTGCAGGTTTGTCTAATTCGACATTGCAGAAATCTACTGGTTTTGTGTGTTTACTACAATTAACTACATTTATCTACAATTCAACTACAAAAAATGCTGTTCTGAATTGTATGAAACATTATTTTTTTCAATTTATCTACATATTGTCTACATTCATCTCTATGTTGCTATGTAGGTTCGTCTAGATCATTAAAGTTAAAATTCCATCATCTCTAGCTATAGAGGAATATCAAAGTGATATAATAACTGAATATAAGCAAACATATATTGAAGAAGGACAAGTGTATCAAGACAAGCAAACTGTAGCTGCTGCAATGAAGAATTTTTCAATGATGCAGAAATTCCAGTTCAAAGTAAAAAGGTCTAGCCACAGAAGGTATGGAGTTAGTTGTAGACAATATATCACTAAAAGCAGTGTTTTAGTGAATATATGTTTGTGTAAAATGAATTAAACTTGTAGATATATTGTAGTCAAATTGTAGATAATTGTAGTTTATATTAAACACTAATATTTTTTTCCTTTTTTAGTAGCTACTGGCTTGTATGTGTTTCTGAAAACTGTAAATGGCACTTCAAGGCAACGTCAATTAATGATTCGACAATGTTCAAGATAAGGAGTTTCAATCGACAACACGCTTGTTCTTTAATGGACGAAGCATTCATACAGCGTAAACGTACTGCGGCTGTAGTTGGTAGCATGGTCGTTCCAAAGTATTGTGATTCCAAGACTGTTTGCACACCAAAGGACATTCATACTGACATGTTATCCGAACATGGACTAAATCTAAGCTATATGCAAGCATGGAGAGCAAAGAAAAAGGCTTTACATTTTTTGAGAGGGAATCCTGCTGACTCATACAATAAATTACCTAAATATTTTTACATTCTTGAGGAAACTTATCCTGGTTCTGTTGTTAAATTGAAGAAAGCAGCAGATAATTGTTTCTTATAGGCATTTATTGCTCTTTGTACATCAATAAGTGGTTGGCAACATTGTAGGCCAGTTGTAGTTGTTGATGGGACATTCTTAAAGTCGGCATACAGGGGAATTATGCTGACAGCAAGCACCATGGATGCAGCAGGTTACATGTGTAAAACATTTGTAGTTGTTTTGTATTTAGTATTCAAATGTAGTTAATTGTAGGTATTTTGTAATTATTTTGTAGTTTGTATAAAATATTATAAATAAATTTAATATATTTTTTTAATATACATATTCAGATCTACAAACTAATATTCTTTGAAACAAAATTGTAGGTACTATCTTGCTCTTGGCTTATGCTGTGGTTGATTCTGAAAACGACGCGTCTTGGAAGTGGTTCTTTGAGCAATTCAAGGAGGCATATGGTGAAAGACCTTCAATGTGTGTTGTTTCAGATAGGAATGAGAGTATAATGAAACATCAATTGTATATCCGGGCATGCCACACTACTCTTGCATGTGCCATATATGGACAAATATAAGATCCAAATTCAAGAAAGATCATCTACAATTACAAGAATTGTACTTTGCTACAACATGTGCATACACACTTGATGAATTTAATGAATTGATGTTGAAAATGGAAGAGGTAGACCTCCGTGCGAAATCTTACCTATATGATATTGGATATCATATATGGTCTAGAGTACATGCAACGGTGAATAGAACTTTTTCTATGACATCAAACATTGCGGAGTCGTTGAATGCTGTAATAAAAGAGGCAAGAGAGTTGCCAATATTTGAACTATTAGAGTATATGAGGACGCTTCTTGACCGTTGGACGAAAGAGAAGTTATTGAAGGCAAAGGGTTTTTTCACATACCTTAGGTACAAATTCAACAAAGAATTGGAGGATAACAGTACATTATCTCATAAACTAAGGGTAAGACTTGTTTGTTTTGTTGGACAATTGTTTTTGAAAAATACTGTTTAAACAATTGTAGATTAACTGTAGTTAGATTATGGGTAAATGTAGATTATATATATAGGTATAAGTGTATTTGTAACTGCTTTGTAAGTAAGCTTTATATAATCTTTATTAATAATTGATATAATATTTTTGCTATTTTTAATTGAAATTTATGTGAGGGCTTCAACAGATCATTTACATACTGTGATAGATAGTGTGAAGCGGTACATTGTGTGTTTACAAAACAAGAAATGCAGCTGTGGACAATTTCAACTCGATGAACTTCCATGTGCACATGTTTTGGCAGCATTAAGGCATAGGAAGGAAACATACGAAAACTATTGCTCTCGTTATTACACAAGGAAAAGCCTTTTTCTTACATATGAAATGCCAGTAAATCCTCTTCCTGATGAAAGCAAATGGGATGTGCCACAATATATTTTGGATGAGGTAGTAAAGCCACCGGCGAAGGATAAAAGGCAGCCAGGCAGACCTCAGAAGGAATGATATAAAACAGTTGATGAAATAAAGACAAAGAAATACAAGGTGTCATGTGGAAACTGTGGATGTGAAGGGCATAACAAAAGAACTTGCAAGAACGCGCCAAAAAAATGACCGTTATGTACTGGAATAGTTTTTCGAAATAAATAGTAGTGAGTTCAGTATTTCAGAAATTTGTTGTGTAACAGTTTAACTTTTTTAAGATGATTAGCCTTTCATGCACTCTGATAGCATGTATCTACATTTTAACTACAAAAAAAAATATATAACTACATTTTAAGATGGATTGTGTTATTCTTTTATGGACTATGTTAGCCTGTAACAACATTTTAACTACAAATAACTATATATAACTACATTTTAAGATGGTTTGTGTTAGTCTTTTGTTGACTCTGTTAGCCTATAACTACATTTTAACTACAAATAACTATATATAACTACATTTTAAATACAATTTTGGTGTTAGTCTTTTATGCACTTTGTTAGCCTGTAACTACAGTTTAACGACAAATAACTATATATAACTACATTTTAACTATAATTTTTCTTTACATATATCTTAAAGTAAAATGTTTGGTCACCCGTAAAGGTTATATATATATATTTTTTATATACATTTAATAACAATTAAACTACAAACATATTCTACTAAAGAGTATAATGCATTGTAGTTTAACTGGAACTATAAATTACAATTAACTATAATGTATTTCATAAAAAATGTATGAAGATAAATTGTAGGCAAGTATTATAAAATGAAATCAAAGTATTCAACTTTAATCATATAAAGTATTGTAAACAACTAAAATGTAATATGTATTACAGATTAGTCAATATAAACTACTGTAAGCAACCAAAATGGCATATTTCCTAGAGTTTAGTTAACTTCAACTACAAAATTATAGACAACTACAATTAAAGAGTCAAAATTACACTTCAACTGACAACAAAATACTCTATCTCTTTTTTCTAATTACTCTAGTCCTCTCATTCTTTTATCACGACTCCAAACCCGATCGTGATAGCGCCCAGCACACTGCTAGGCCATCCCGATCAATCAACAATGTCACGGAGCCAGCAGCTCACATTTAACCACTTTTAGGCATAATCAACATCAAATAATCACAAAGAAAATATTCTAATACGGGGATCATGTCCCAAACCAACAAAACCTCCCAAAGACCAGGAGTCACGAGTCGTAAGCCTCTACATGGTATATAAAGTGTGATAGTGTCTACGACGGTGCTCAAGTGCAGAAATAGATATCAACATGAATAAAAGTAAGCTGGAAAGTCAGGTCCTGCGGACGTTGGCAGCTACCTCGACTGTCCAAATGCACACCCGAGCAGCTATAGAATTAGCTCAGCTGTGATGTACCTGGATTTGCACACAAGGTGCAGGTAGTCGGGTGTGAGTACTTCCAACTCAGCGGTAATAAAAGTAAATAATGATGAAGGAAAGAAAACCACGCAAGACACTATCTCATGCTACACAATACAGAATTATCTTTTTATCCCTTTCCAGCATATGTGAGTAGATTATTTAGAAATCTCAATTTTAGCTTTCTTTCTTTTATGATAACATACCAATACCTGGGTACAATCTCAAGCTGTGCAAGTCCGCACTCAAATCAGCCCCTCGGGCTCAGCACTCCTTAACAATTTCCACCAGGAGATCTGGTCATGAGTGCTAAATGTTATGCCACGTAGTACACGTAAACCAATGTATGTATGCCATTCAATGCATATAACGCTGTGGCGTACAACCCGATCCATGCAAAGGCGCCTGCGCTCACTGTGGGGGTTCAGACTCCGGAGGGGCTCCTACAGCCCAAGGGCAATATTAATATCACACCTGTTGCGGCACGTAGCCCGATCAAAATACCATTGCGGCGTGCAGTCCGATCCATGCATGTGTATGCGTATGCTCACATAAATCTTCATGCTTTAACATATGGTCCTCGAACCCAATTAGTCTAACAAATAATCAAGAAAAGCCCCTCGGGCAACAATATCATATTAGCTCACAGCTAAAAATGTCATTAAGACCTTTTTCAAGTTTTTCATAACCTTATAAAATGCTGAGTAGCAAAATACCATTTAAAAACCTTAGACCGAGAGAAAAATATGCACAGTGTTATCAATATAGTGATACCAATCCCTGAAGGATTCAAATAATCGGCACGAAGCCCAAGCATGATAATTAGTCCAATTCATAATAATTAATATCTTTTATTAGGACGTCAATTCAATTTCAAGCAATTAGGTGTTATTATTCATTACGCGAGACGAACCAAGTCATAATCCCCAATGGTGATTTACCCCACGCCCGTTATCCGACGTGAAAGTCACCTCAATACAGCACTAAGATGTGCAAGTCCGGGATTTACTAACCCTCAGGACATCATTTACAAGTATTACCCACCTCGATCCGGCAAAAACTCAAGCTCCGCGATGCCTTGTCTCCTCGAACCAGCATCCACGCATGCCAAAACTAGCCAAATTCAGTACAAATATATCAAAATAAGCTAACAGAGCAACACCCAATCGAACACAATCAAATTACATGAAAAACCACAAAGTTGCCAAAACTCGTCTTTCGGTACGCTTCTCGAAATATTACAAAAGTTACATATTCGGATTCCTTATCTAAACAAAAGTCCATACATATAAATTTTATCAAAATCGGACTCCGTTTGCCCCTTCAAATCGATGATTTACCATAACCGAGGCTTAGGGCAAAAATTCCTCATTAATCCTCCCATTTACAGTGAAATAATTGAAGATTCTAAGATAAAATCGCGTATTTAGACCATGGAACATACCTCCAATGTTTACCCATTGAAATCCCCTCTTGAAGCTCTCCAAAATCATCCAAACGAAATGAAATTAATGAAAGAAATAAACCAATTTCGTGTAAAAAAAGAATCTGCCCGTGCTTCGTCAAGTTGTACCTTGCATCTGTGCTATACAAGTTGTACATTCTATTACTCTAGCAGTCCTTTTGCGTCGATCATAACATCCTGTACAGATGTCCAAATTAGAAGTTATTTAGCTTTATGGAAACTAGACACGAAGCTCTACAACTTTCTTGTTTTGCTTTTTTTGTGATTCCTTATAGATTACAAGATATTAGCTCCCAAAGTAGCCAAAAAACTGCTGAAAATCTGCTGCAACAGCCGCATTTTCCAAAACCAAAAATGTCCGTTAGGCATCCGAAATCACCCCGAGGCCCTCGGAACCTCAACCAAAAATACAAACTCAACCTAATACTTCATTCAAACTTGCTCGCATCATAAAAACGGTACCTTAAACATCAAAATTCACCAAAATCCTAGAATTCGATTCAAACTTAAACTTAAACTTTCAAAATTCACATTCGATCAAAAACCCAACCAAATGATGTCCGGATGACCTGAAAATTTGAACACATATCCAAAATCACCTAACGAAGCTACTGCAACTATCAGAATTCCATTCCGACTCCCGGATCAAAATATCACCTATCGATCGGATTCCGCCAAAATTCCAACTTCGCCAAAATAGGCTAACTTCTTCACCGGACCTCCAAAATTACTTCTGATTGTGCTCCTAAGTCTTAAATCATCCCCCGAAACTAACCAAATAATCGGAATTCAGTTTCGAGCCCTCTAACTCATAAGTCAACATTGGGTTGACTTTTCCAACTTAAGCTTTCCTTAAAGAGATTAATTGTCTCATTTCCTACCAAAATCGATCCGAATTGACTCAAAGTTTGCACACAAGTCACATTCGACATTACGGACTTGCACCAACTTTCGGAATCGCATTCCGACCCCGATATCAAAATTTTCACTTCCGGTCGAATTTTCTCACAAACCTTCAAATTCCTATATTTAGCCAAATGATTTCAAAATGACCTCCGGACATCCGAATTCACTTCCGATCACGTTCCCAACTTCAAAATAACCATACAGATCTATTCCCAGACTCGGAATCCCAAATGGACATCTATAACTCTAAAAGGCCTTCCAACCCAAATTTATGAAATTCTTCTAAAATACTAACTTCCACCATATACGTTGAAATGCTCACGGGTTATCAAAAATCAAATCCGGACATACGCCCAAGTTCAAAATCATCATACGAGCATGCTGGAACTTTTAGATCCCAATTCAGAGTTAATTTACTCAAAATTCAAATCCTAGTTCATATCTTCAACTTTAAGCTTTCAAAATGAGAATTTCCATTTAGATTTGATTCAAAACTTCCTGAATTTTAATTCTAACCATACACATAAGTCAATATACCTGAGATGAATCTGTTCGTGGCATCAATCTGCTGAATAACGCGCCGGAGCTCAAAACGACCGGTCGGGTCGTTACAATCTCCCCCACTTAAACATACGTTCGTCCTCGAACGTGCTGAGAACTACAATGATGTAGTCTCAAATAACTTGTTTAATACCCATGTTGAGCACATTAGCTATATAATTCTGTAGATATAATTCTTTATTCAAGCGAATAAGCCATTAGGCCAAATTCCAAAACCCTGAATTTCCTGCCAAGTCTATTTCGATCATTCGACCACTATATCAATCTCCACTCGTTGTACCCAAACATTAATGCATAACTTCATTGAATTTACACTTCGCATCACTTTACTCATATGACCACAATAACATTCTTTATTTACTGCAGTTGCCTACAATACCCAAATACCGATGGAAACCTCTTATTAGTTGAAGTCTTATTCCAACACTTTCATATACTGCCAACAATAAATAAAACATAGGCTAAACCGTAACAATTCCTCAGATCAACCATTTATGAAGCCATTTCTCTTTTGACTGATATTACAACGGATTTTGGAGCCAAACCTCGATATTACCTTTCTATCTAGCTGAAATAACGTATGTTCGCACTCATTAATGACTCTGACGATCATTTCGATTATAACACACCACAGTGGTAATATGACACCTCCTCATCGGCCTAATCCACAACGACCAAAACACATGCTCCAATAAGAAATGATCTGAACACACTCAAATCATGACAACTGACTCACACAAAAGAGCTGTAATTCAAATTCCTCAATTCCATCACAACACCTAACTGAGATCTCGTCTCACATCATAGAATTAGAGTACCTGAACTCTCCTCGAAATGTCATAACATCACGTGGCTTTTCCATGACTCACGATTCTATCCAAGCACTATTACTCATGGAGCACCTCAAGTCACCATACTCAAAACGGTCAGCCACACACATATTTAGGTCTGAACTTAAGCAATCAATCACACCCGCGGTGATACATTTAATATATTCTATGAAATCCTAAATGGACACAACCGACGTGCTATTCCCCGAGCGGTACCCAATACGGACTATTCCTTAGAAGCTAGGAAGTATTGTATACAAAGTAACTTATAGGTAACTATATTTTCCATATCACACTATTGTGGCGCGCAACCCGTTCCAATAACATACCCGTGGCGGCATGCCACCCGATCCAGATACCATACATGTGGCGGCGTGCCACCCGATCCAGATAACCCGAGGTGGCATGCCACCCGATCCACGTATAAATCTCGCAAGAGGAAATGCACATCGAGTCAAGTTGCTCATTACAACAAACATATATATAGCCTCAAGCTCGGCCGCATGAAACGCATCTGACAACGTTCCTCAATACCGGAACTTGAATCAATGGTAGATACCTCTACACTGACATCCGCCACAAAGGCCCAACTGACAAAGCAATACCTACCAGCCGTCCGCTAGCCCTAGGGTACATCTACCTTGCTGGAGCAAAATCTGAACACTCTGCTACACAGTTTGTGGCATTTTCTAAAATAGTCCATATCACATTAGTCTAGACAACCTGACTTATGACAACCAGTCTGTAATCGTATATCATTATTCAAATTCATCATATCAAGTAAATAGAGAGTCGCTAGGGCTTCCAATTTTCAATAATCGCTAAACGGTGCCGATACACATGATATACCACCACTGCGTAGGCGGATTACGAGAAGTTCTAGTCTACAACACGTATATAGCACATGAATTGCTATGCCTGATTCCACACTTCCCCGCACGAATACATAACACACATCAAGCATCCATCCCTGCCACAAAAGCCATTCAGAATTTTCGCTATGCCATTGATAACACAATCATCACCGTCAATCCAATAAGAGGGTACCACCATACCACTAGATACTATCAGTTTACATTACCTTGCCCTTTTTGACCATATACTCTGCCAAATCACAAGAATAGCAGTACCATTTTCCTTAATCACCAGAAAGATTGCTTCTCAGATTATCTGCACCCGCCCGCGCTGCTTGAGAGTTTTAATGACTTCCCATATAATATGAACTGATTTCAAAACCCTGAACATGCCATTATTAGCTTTCCATAACACATCGCAAACTCTTTCTTGCAATTCATTGCATAAGTTTAACTGCCAGGACTGAGTCCTTTTACCCACGTCGAGCTATGCAACTGCCAGCACTCAAGAGCTTTGTTGCACCATATCTGCAAGACTCATTACTTCGAAGACATACCATGAGTTAATCATATCCTTATCATATCGTTCCGGTTTATTAACAAGTTGCTCCATTTACCCAATTTCCTTTCTGATTCATCTTAAATTTAATATTCTCTTTACTGTAGCACCACAATACCTCAACTCATGTTACCCCACGAGACTCGTACATAAGACCACACGGTCTAAGACCCATAGGTCACTGAATACTCTCTCAATGTTTCCCAGAAGTACCACATTCTACAACACTTTATTTTGAAGAACTTCCTACGATTTTAAATTTGTTATCATTACTTCCCAATACGAATACATAGAATCCCATCATTCACATGATATAACACAAGCCTTGATCTTTCTAATGAAATCGCCGTCTTTAGCCACACACACAATCTTAAGGCACCTGACTGTTACAAGCAAAATCTTCAACACTGCAAAACCATTCTCGGGCGTCATTCACCCTTATTCAGCTGTAATTCAACTATTCTATTGAACAGAACCACTCGTGTTTTGTTAGAACTCTGACTTCGAAGAACATTATTACTTACAGGTACAATTCGCTATCTTTCTTTTCTATACACCGAACATTCCTTACCAACAGTAGTTCAAAACATCCTAGTATTTATTCACATCTACGAAACACCATAACATTGTCAGAATTTTCCCAACAAACTTAAAGACAGTGCCCACATAGCACACAACCGTGCAATTAGTTATTTAATAGCAATCTCCCCAACTTGGCTCGAAGCCATTCATCAAAGCACTTTTAACCACTCATAGCATTATTACTCAAGTGATGCCAAAATGTTACAATAAGATTAAACTCGAGTCATTTATAAGCTTTGGCGGAGACTCGAATCATCAGAAATCTTAATTCATTCACACACAACAGCCATTCCTTAGGTGACAAAAATTCTTTTCTAGGTCTCAAATTTTCCAAAGATTTTGGCAGAGTTTCCTTTGTAATATGGCCTATCCACCTGCCAGAGAATCACCAAAACCATCCTAACAATACATCGTAAATTTGACAAGACATCATAATGCACATAAGAATTACTAAGCGTTCGAGTGCGCATACAGGCGTATGGAAAGAATTTCCAAGAATTATATCTCAAGCTGAATCAAGTACGCACGATAAGAATTCCAAGAAATGTGAAGTGTTTCCTAAAGGTTTGCAGCCTCCCGAGGATAAGTAGAGGCGTTCCCGTACCGATCCACAAGACTCTACCAACCAGCTCAAGACTCATGAGGCCTAGTAACCTAGGCTCTGATACCAACTTGTCACGACCCCAAACCTGGTCGTGATGGCGCACATCACACTGCTAGGCCAGCCCGACCAATCAACAATATCACGGAGCCAGCATCTCACATTTAACCACTTTTAGGCATAATCAAGCTCAAATAATCACAAAGAAAATATTCTAATATGGGGATCACGTCCCAAATCAGCAAAACCTCCCAAAGAGCAGGAGTCACGAGTCATGAGCCTCTACATGGTATATAAAGTGTGATAGTGTCTACGACGGTGCTCAAGTGCAGAAATAGATATCAACATGAATAAAAGTAAGCTGGAAAGTCAGGTCCTGCAGACACTGGCAGCTACCTCGACAGTCCAAATGCATTCCCGAGCAGCTGTAGAATCATCTCTACTGTGATGTACCTGGATCTGCACACAAGATGCAGGGAGTCGGGTGTGAATACTTCCAACTCAGCAGTAATAAATGACTTGGAATAGCAGTAATAAAAGTAAATAATGTTGAAGGAAAGAAAACCAGGCAAGGCACTATTTCTGATGATTCGAATCTCCGCCGAAGCTTGTAAATGACTTGAGTTTAATCTAACTAGAACTTTGTGGCATCATTGAGTAAAAATGCTATGAGTGGCTAAAAGTGCTTTGATGTATGGCTCCGAGCCAAGTTGGAGAGGCTGTTATTGATTAACTGATTGCACTGTTGCGTGCTATGTTGGTTATGTCTCTAAGTATGTTGGGAAAATTCCGATAAAGGTTATGGTGCTTCGTAGATGTGAAGAAATACTAGGATGTTTTGAACTGATGTTGGTAAGGAATGTTCGGTGTATAGAAAGGAACGATAGTTAATTGTATCTGTATGTAATCATGTTCTACGGTGTCAGAATTCTTGCAAGGCACGAGTAGTTCTGTTCAATAAGACAGTTGCTTACAGCTGAATAAAGGTGAATGACGCCCGAGAATTGTTTATGGCATTCAAGATTTTGCTTGTAACAGTCAAGTGTCTTAAGATTGTGCATGTGGCTAAAGACGGTGGTTTCGTTAGAAGAGATCAATATTTGAGTTATATTATGTGAATGATGGGATTCTATGTAACCGTATTGGAAGGTAATGATACCGAATTTAAATCGCAGGAAGTTCTCAAAAATAATATACTGTAGAATGTGGTACTTCTGGGAAACATTGAGAGGGTATTCAGTGGCCTATGGGTCTTATGTATGAGTCTAGTGTGGTAACATGAGTTGATGTATTATGGTGTACAGTAAAGGCTAAAATTAAATTAAAGATGAATCAGAAAGGAAACTGGGTAAATGGAACAACTTATTAATAAATCAAAACGGTATGATAAGGAATACGATTAATTCTTGGTATGTGATTGAAGTAATGAGTCTTGTAGGTATTGTGCAACAAAGCTCTTGAGTGCTAGCAGTTGTGTAACTCGATATAGGTATAAGGACTCAGTCCTGGCAGTTTAACTTATGCAATATAATTGTAATGGGGAGAAAGAGTTTATGATGTGTTTTACCGTGGTTTGAAAATGACTGTATTTACTGTTGGTATGCAAAGCTTGGAATGTGTAATGAGTTTTCTCTATATGGGATCATGAAAGTCCTTGACTAGTTGAGTGCGTCGATGTTTGCGGCGTAGGAAATGAATATGAATTTCCATGTTATCTTAGTGTGGTATGGTATATGCGATGTGTTATGGAAAGTTGATAATGGCATATTCATGGTTTTGAGATCAGTTCATAATATATGGGAAGTCATTAAAATTGTTGAGCAGCGCGGGCAGCTGCAGGTGATTGAAGAATCGATCTTTCTGGTGATTAAGGAAAATGGTACAGCTATTCTAGTGAATTGGCAGGGAATATGGTCCATAAGGACAAGGTAATGTAATAATACCTAGTGGTATGGTGGCATTCTCTTGTTGAATCGACTGTAATAATTGAGTCGCTAATGGCATAGTGACATTTCTAAATGGCTTTCATGGTATGAATGGACGTTTGATATGTGTTATGTATTCGTACGGTGAAGTACGGAATTAGGCATAGTGATTCATGTGTTATATATGTGTTGGAGACTTGAAGTTCTTGTAAATCCGCCTATGCAGTGGTTGTATATCGTGTGTATCGGCACCATTTAGTGATTATTGGAAATCGGAAGCCCTAGTGGCTCTCTCTCAACTTGATATGACGAATTTGGATTATGATACTTGATTGTTGAGTGGTCGTCATTGGGTCAGGTTGTCTAGACTAATGTGATATGGACTATGATGGAATGGCACAAATTGTGTAGCAGAGTGCATCAGAGTATGCTCCTGCGGGGTAGTTGTACCTCAGGACCAACGGACGGTTGGTAGGTATTGCTTTGTCAGTTGGGCCTTCGTGGCGGATATCGGTGTAGATATTTCTACCATGGATTTGGTTCCGGTATTGGGGAACTTTGTCTGACGTGTTTCTTGTGTCCGAGCTTGAGGCTATATATGTTTACTGTAATGAGCAATTCGACTCGATGTGCATTTCTGTTGCGAGGTTTTTATATGGGTCGGGTGGCACGCCGCCATAGGTATGGTTATTTGGATCGGGTGGCACGGCCATGGGTATGGTATCTGGATCGGGTGGCACGCGGCCACGGGTATGTCATTGGAGCGGGTTGCATGCCGCAACAGTGTAATGTCAAAATAGAGTTAGTTATATGTTACCTGGTATACAATACTTCCTGGCTTCGGAGGAAAAGTCCGTATTGAGTATCGCTTGGCGAATGGCATATCGGTTGTGTCCTTTCAGGATTTGATAACATACATTAATTGTTTCACCGTGGGTGAGGTTGATTGCTTGGGTTCAGACCTAGATCTGTGCGTGGCTGACCGTTTGAGCTTGGTAACTTGAGGTGCTTCATGAGTTATAGTGTTTGGATAGAATCACGAATCGTGGCAAGGCCACGTGATGTTATGACCTCTCGAGGAGGATTCAGGTACTCTATGATGTGAGACGGGATCTCAGTTCTATGTTATGATGGTGCAAAGGAATTGAATTACAGCTCTTTTGTTGGAGACAGTTGTCATGATTTGAGTATGTTTAGACGTTTCTATTGGAGCCTGTATTTTGCTCGTCGCGGCTTAGGCCGGTGTTTGAGGTGTCATGTCACCAGTGCGGTGTGTTATAACCGAAATGATCATTTGAGTCATTATTGAGAGCAAGCATATGCGATTTCAGTTGGTTAGAAAGGTAATACCGAGATTTGGGTCCGAAATCTATTATGGTATCAGTTAAAAGGGAAATGGATTCATGAATGGTTGACCTGAGAGATGGGTTCGATATATCGAGTGTTCGGTTGTCGTGGGCATGATATGAAGGTGTTGGGATAAGACTGTATCTAATGAGAAAGGTTATTTTTTTCTGCTAGTATTTGGTTATTGTGGCCAAATATTGTGATTAGAGACCATCGTCTCAAGCGATTGGGTTGTTTGATACATCATATGCTCTCACCCGGAGTGGCGAGTATGGGTTATTGTAGTAGTTTCGGGTGTATCCTGAGTATAGGCATGGTATTAGCATTTGGTATATGATTTCAGAAAGTGCAATGTGGTTTATGGTTCAGATGGTCTATGAAATTTCAGCTATATGGTGTTTTCGGACTTATGTGAAATAGGGTGACGTGTGATCGCCCGAATATATGCTTGGTAAGGTCATTTAGCTATTGGGTTACTTCTAGTACCACTCTAGTATGCTCGAGGACGAGCGTTTGCTTAAGTTGGGGAGAATGTGACGACCCGGCCCGTTGTCACGGGAATTACCTCCCCGTTATGATGTAATTATATGTTTTATGCTTTTATATCAGTGTTAGAGTCTATCGGGTAAGTTAGGAGTGAATTGGATTGAAAATGAGGCATATAGCCTTTTTGAAGGAAACTTGAATATGGAAAGTCAACCTGGAGTTGACTATTTAGTTAGAGGGGTCAGAATCGGATTCTGATGATTCGGTTAGTTCCGGGAGGTGATTTGTGACTTAGGGGAGCAATCGGAATTGAATTTGGAGGTCCGGTGTAGAAATAGGCTTGAATTGGCTAAGGTTGAATGTTGGCGAAATCCGAACGGTAGGTGAGATTTTGATCCGGGGGTTGAAATGGAATTCCGACAATTCCTGTAGCTTCGTTATGTGATTTTGGATATGTCCGCAAAATTTCAGGTCATTCGGACGTCTTTTGGTCGGGTTTTTGATCGAATGTTAGTTTCGGAAGTTTTGAAGAAACTTAGGCTTGAATCCGTGTGATTGGTGATTTTGATGTTTAGGATGGTGTTTTTATGTTTCTAGCAAGTTTGAATGAGGTAATGTGATGTATTGGTGGCTTTGGTTGAGGTCCCGGGGGTCTCGAGATCATTTCGGATGCCTAACGGGCAAGTTTTGATTATGAAGTTGCTCCAGAAAAATTGCAGACAGTGATTGCTCTATGCGATCGCATAGTGTCATTGCGATCGCATAGAAGAGCCTGGAGGGGTGAGGAAAATGTTCTATGCGATCGCATAGCAATGGGTGCGATCGCATAGGCTTGTCAGACTGCACATTGCGATCGCATAACCAGTGCTGTGATCGCAGAGAAGAAAAGGGGAGACCCGGAAGATTGTGCTATGCGATCGCAGAGGTGCATTGCGATTGCATAGAAGGGGAAATTGGTAGGAAAATTAGGGCCATTGCGATCGCATAGAAGGAATGGTCTGGCAGTGAAATTAAAACCAGAACAGAACCAGTCGCGGGTTTAACACCCCAAAACACCATTTTTGAGTTCTAGAGAGAGAGACTCACGGGAGATTGCTGGGAAATCATCGGGGTTTTGTCAGAGGTAAGTTTTGTGGTTTAATTACATCATTTTAACATGAAATCCTTGGTTAATTCCATGTAAATGGAAGATTAAAGGTGGGTTTGAGCCCTAGGCCTAAAATTGAAGAAAAACACTGATTTGAGTGGGCAAATGGAGTCCGATTTTGGTAAATTTTATATGCTTAGACTCGTATTGAGATGAGGATTCCGAATATTTGACTTTTGTAATTTTTTGAGAAGTGTACCAAAAGTCGAGTTTTGACAACTTTGGTAATTTTGATGTAAACTGAGTTGTTTTCACTGGGTATCGTTTCATTGGTCTAATTTGATGTGTATTTACTGTATTTGATCAGATTCTACGTGTGCGGAGCTTGATTCTCATGGCAAGGGTATTGCTGTAAGGCCCCGTAAAATTTTTGTGCATAAAACCTAGTAGCTGTGGTGTCATGGTCCGAATAATGTGTTAGGAATGCGTAGAATTCTGCGGTTCGGACCCTTGGTAGTGATTTAAGAGTCAAAAATGTTGAGAATAAAATTTTCCAGAAAAATGTCAAATATGCGGTCAAGAATGCGACCGCAAACCTGATATGCGGACCGCATTCTTGCCGCAAAACGTTCCAGAGAGTTGCCCAAAATCGTGTCAAAAGTGCGGTCGATATGCGATCGCATGTCAAATCTGCGGTGCACTTTTGCGACCGCAGAATCAACATGCGGTCCGCATAGTGACCGCATTCCTTAACAGAACCTGTATAAAATTTGGGGCAATTCTGCGGTCACTATGCGGACCGCATGTTGATTCTGCGGTCGCATAGTGCACCGCATAATTGACCCCGGCCCATATTTTGTAACATTTTGACCCGATCTCTTCTTTAATATAACACCTTTCTTCTTCATTTTATCATATCATCTCACCAAAATTAGAGAGAGAAGAGAGGGTTTTTAGAGAGAGAAGTTCTTCATCTTCAAAGATTGTTCCAACTACTTAATTCCAAGGGATTCTAGGGCAATGATTCAACTTCCCCAATATTTTCAAGGTAAAAACCCTAACTATTTTCTTTGATTTTCAGTTTTAATTGGGTAAAGAGAGGTTTGCATATAATAGCTTTTGAAAATAGAATTTTTACACTCATGCATGATTATTGAACTTGATTTCTAGTAAAAAGAAGTGAGTAGAAGTAAGAGTCTTCAAGAACAAGGTTGGCAAGAGTAGGATATCTTGGGTAAGCATAAAGTAGGAGGAAAAATCATCACCAGGTATGTATGGCTAATTTTGATTCTTGTGAAATCGCCTATATGTGTGAAGTTTGTTTGTTTCGTGTTAAATTGACAAATTGTGTGAAATTCTTGATGTTGTTGTTGGATATTCAAAGTTTGTTGTTGAGCTATGAGTGATGTAAAATGAGAGTTTAATTTGGCAAAAGAATTGTGAATAATGACTATGATGGCCTATACGACACCTTGTGGAAAACAAACGAAACACTTGAGAATTGGTTTATTGTGGAAAAAGATGAAACACTTGAATTGTGGAAATATTGTAACATGGTTGTGATATTGAATTGAGAACATGAACCAATGTGTAAGTTGCTTATTTGAACTTGTTGAAATTGTGTGTAGTACCTTATCTGCTGTTTGAAATTGTTGTGTTTTCAACTGTAAGGCGGGGTCGTGTTGCGCGCCGCAACGTGGTGAAATAAGGTGTGGGTTGGGGTGATAAGGGTGGCCGAGCTAATAAGGGTGGTCAGGGGCAATAAGGATGGAAAGCGATCGAAATCGCCATTGAAAATTGATACAAAAATCAATAATGTTAAATTGTGAAAGGAGACAGCAGGAGAGTTTGCAACCTGTGGGGCACTCATTACCCCTTTGTTTGACTACTTGTGCTTTACGTGATTGATTGGTTATTGTTAAATTGGTTGATTGTAGAAAGTGCTTTGTGTGAGAATTATTTGAAATGAGGAAAATGTGGAAACATGGTTGGCTCTGGCTTAATTAATTGTTGATGTAATTTAATGGCTTGAGTTTACTTGGGACAAAGTTTGTCCATACATACCAATACAATTCAAGTGTACTGACGTCCCTTTTGCCGGGGGCGCTACATTCGTGTCATGATTGTAGGTGGATCAGTAGCAGGCACTTCAGCTCATCGGCAGTAGTATCCTTCTCCTTCCACCGCCCGTTTTGGTGAGCCCCTTTCTTCCTCGGGGCCTTGTGTGGTTCATGCCACTCGGTTTAGATTTCATTTTGGTTTTGTAAGGTATAGCCGGAGCCTTGTTACCGGCAAGTATTGTATTTCCCTTTTGTATCCTAGAGGCTCGGTAGACATGTAAACTGTGGGACTCCAGGTCTTATGTATATATATTGTGTTATGTCGGCGTTGTAAAAATTGAAATCTTGTTAATGAATCACTCGTATCGTTTTATTTGTTTAATGTGAAATCAATTATGATTAGTAATATATTTGGTTAATGAGAAACAGTCAACACAGGGGTAACGCGTGGGAATGAAAGGCACCCAGGTCCGCTTGACTGGGGCAACCCGGTCAGGCGCCGGTCATGTTCCTCGATTTGGGGCGTGACAAATGCGGAGTAGTCGTCGCGCTGTATTGAGGTGAGTAATAGATGTGGGTGATGACCAGCGGGTTCGAAACTCGGTATACCACTTTGTGATGCTGTATAGTAGCGAGATACGTACTCTCATGTGAGTGCGGGGTCGATTGTGATTCGGGGACTATGGATTAGTCCGACTTGTTGGCACTGTGTTACGATATTGACTATTCTTGAGCCGTCGAACCTCCTTCTCGGATGGTTGCATACTATATTGTGATATTGGCTACTCTTGAGCCGTTGAACCTCCTTCTTGGACGGTTGAGTATACTTGTGGGCTGTGAGCCAGTTATTGGATCCCGCGAGGATCATTATCATTGTCTTATGATATTGACATGCTAGTTTACTACCAGTCCGTAGCTATTTCTGTTATCATGCTATTTCCAATCTCTGGAACTTGATATTACTGTTTTCCAACTGAAAAATGATAAAAGGGTTTTCAAAACTACTTTTGAGCCTGCGAGGCTGTATTTGCATATTAGCTGACTGGTAGTGGATCGGGCTGCACGCCGCAGCGGTATATATGTTGGATCGGACCGCACGCCGCAATAATATTGTGCTTGGGCTGTATGAGCCCCTCCGGAGTCTGAACCCCTACAGTGAGCACGGGTACCCAAATTGGATCGGGCTACGCGCCGTAGCGGTCATATCATGCATTGCATTGCATTTAGCTACATCTGATAGCTGTTATGCTATTTGTTGGTACTTGTTGGTACATGTACAGTTGATATTGATTCTGTGACAGGGTATTTGATTACAGCTTTACATAGTGCCTTATTGTGGATTTATTATCTACGTTGTCTTACCCCTGTTTATTACCACTAAGTCTGGCAGTACTCATTTTACTCCCTGCACCTTGTGTGCAGATCCAGGTACCTCTCAGCAGTGATCCGGTAGCTGTTCGAGGCGACTTCTGTAGAATATTCGAGGTAGCTGCAGAGTCCGTAGGACCCGATATTCCTTCCTACTGTCTTGTGATTTTGTATTGCTATTTCTTTCCGCACTTGGTATCTTGTAAACCATTATTACACTTATGTTCATTAGAGGCTCCTGACTCTTGACCCTTCGGTCTATGGGAGTTGGTATGTGTTGGGACTTGGTTCCTCGTTTTCGATATATATATATATATATATATATATATATATATATATATATATATATATATCACTGTTGTTTCATTTTTTGATGTGTTAATTGGGATAAAGCGAGCTCCTAGCTCCGTTATTGTTATTGATTGGTCAGGCTGACCTAGCAGTGTGCTGGACGCCATCACGACCGGGTTTGGGGTCGTGACAGTTACAATATTTTTCAAGTGTCACTTCTCAACCCTTTGTTTGTTTGGAAAATATCTGCTCGTTAAATGGCTAGCATAAGTGGATGTGTAGCCATAATCAGAAAATGAACTCACACAATTTAAACAAGTAATCAAACCAAATTCCCTCAATCCAAAATTCAATTTTTGTCCCTTCAAGAGGACTGAAAAAAAAAGGATTGATTCGACTTGGCCAATTCATACTTCATCAGAAGATGGATTGCTTGGTTTTGCATGCAAACCAAAGGAAGAGAAAAAAGGTAACCAAAGCAAGTGTTTTTAAACACATTTAAAGCATTAGGAGATAGTAAAGATTTTATTTGGCCTATAATACTAGGATCACACAAAGTGTGAAATCTAAGCACACCATAATCAACATTATGTGGTGCAAAGTAATGTCCATTCTGCACAAAAAAATAAATTATTTACATTAGTATATTGCATTAAAAAGAAGAAGTAATTTATATATAACTACATATAGATACAAAATGTAACTTTACAAACAACCAACACCTATAACTATATATAACTACATTTTAAGATGGATTGTGTTGGTCTATTATGGACTATGTTATCCTGTAACTACATTTTAACTACAAATAACTACATATAACTACATTTTAAGATGTATTGTGTTAGTCTTTTATGGACTCTATTAGTCTGTAACTACAAATAACTATATATAACTACATTTTAAATACAATTTTTGTGTTAGCATGTAACTACATTTTAATTACAAATAACTATATATAACTACATTTTAAATACAATTTTTATGTTAGCCTGTAACTATATTTTAACTACAAATAACTATATATAACTACATTTAAAGATGGATTGTCTTAGTCTTTTATGGACTCTGTTAGTCAGTAACTATATTTTAACTACAAATAACTATATAGAACTACATTTTAAATATAAAATTGAGACACTAATCCACAAATTTATTTAAACTCTATAATTAACACAAAACACTTGAATCATTAATTTTTTCAACGAAAATTAAATTAGAATAACTGTAAATGAAAAATAATAATGTTAACTTCAGAATATGGGTATTTTTCTCAACCAACTTTTGCACTTTTTTTTAGGCTTTCTTCTTTTTTGCTAAAGATGAACCACGAGAGACCTTCGATTTTTTCAATAATGGCATTTTAGGGGCTTCTTCAACGAAATCATCATCTTCACACTTCTCTTTCCCCTTACGTTTGAGTTGCTTCACAGATTGTTTAGAAACACCAACAGCATCAAAATCGTGCACTAGCTTGGTTTTCATCTCCGCTCGCATTTGTCTAGGAGATGAAATTTTACTACTATATACACTTGCATGTGTAGAATTTACATATTTTAGTGCTGATTTAGGTGTTAAAATACTCAAATCAAAAGACGGAATATCAGGTATTTTTTATTTTGGAGACAACTTTTTGGGGGTGTTTATGTTCTTCATGATTTGTGAAGAAGTTACTTCGCAACCGAAATATTCAGAAATTAATAGAAGAAGAAGCTGTAATCGTGGGTGGTTTTGTTCAGAATAGCTAGAAATCGTGTGTAAAATACTGAAAACGTGTGGGGGGGGGGGTTGTGGGGGAAAAAGTGTAAAACGTGGTGGGTGTGGGTGTTGGTAGGAGAGAGAAGCGGTAATATTAAATTTGGAGAATATTCACTCCTAAATTAATGCCTAATATAACTGAATCATTAATTAAGACACTAAATTAAATTATGGTACATAAATGGTAATATGGTATGTTGAAATGTAATTAACATAAAGTTTAAACAATAAAAGTAAAAAGATTTTATATGTGGTATATATTGGTAAAAATTTCATACATTTATGCATTCAAATAGTCCATTGACTAGGGAATAATGAAGGCCCGAAGCAGACACATATAAACCGGATAATATAATTTATAATAATTATATTCAGACGGACCATTTATCCTAGCAATACAGAGTCAATTTGTCCAATGTTTGTGACACTAGAACGTATGACTTTCATTGGACAAATTAAAGTTGCTTTCACCAATTGGAAACTAAAATTACTTGTTTCCAAATAGCTCATGAAGGAACTAGCGGAAAATTGACCCATATAACATTCGCAATTATAGTCATCATATGATAGGGACCATCGTATTCGAATAGTATCCATTTGTCCCCCATTAAATCATAATTGATACTAATTCGAACTAATCGCAATAATTACACTAAATAGTCCAATTCAATTAATATAAATAACAGATTGGGAGAGATAGGTTCCGATTCAGCTGAAATTGTATTGGGATTACATAGGTAGATTAATATGATCATATGCCAATTGGATCATACCGATTTATATGATAGGTCCCTACTACGACTAAGTTCAATGGCTAGCTCACTATATAAATGGCCTAGGGCCTACGTATAGTCTAATGGCATAGGCCATTGGACTATGTGATGAAAACATGATTGTATTACTCCCAATATGATGTATAAACGGAAGTTTTAGAGTTGGTTGCCATTGTTCACATGTTGAAGATTTGGAGGCATTTTGTGTATTGTGTGTCTTGTGAGGTGTATACTGATCATCGTAACCTCTAGCACTTGTTCAACCAGAAGGATCTCAATGTGAGGCAGCAGAGGTGATTGGAGTTACTTAAGGATTACGGCATTGCTATCTTGACTAAAAGATCGGAATGATACTAGGCCGATGCGTCCTAGTATGGTTGTCATAACAGATTATATCTCACATAAGTAGTCACTGTCACTAAACAGTTCTAAGGGTAACCTCACAAGTGAGTCATCTCTACCGTGAATAATCCCATTTCCAGTCCACATCTGTCTCACAACGGTCCCACACTGTCCTAGTCCTCACTCATACTGCTGCGGCATGCAGCCCTTCCAATATATATATAAGGATCGGAATGATACTAGGCCGATGCGTCCTAGTGGTTGTCATAACAGATTATATCTCACATAAGTAGTCACTATCACTAAACAGTTCTAAGGGTAACCTCACAAGTGAGTCATCTCTACCGCGAATAATCCCATTTCCAGTCCACATCTGTCTCACAACGGTCCCACACTGACCTAGTCCTCACTCATACTGCTGTGGCATGCAACCCTTCCAATATATATATATATATATAATGCTACGGCATGCAGCTCGCTCCAATATATATAACGCTGCGACATGCAGCCCCAACAATATATAGCAGCGCTCACTAGAAATGTATGCAGACTCCGAAGGGGCTCCTACAGCCCAAGCGCAATAATACTGCGGCGTGCGGTCCGGTCCACATGCATATTACTGCGGCATGCAGTCCGATCCAATACATATAGTGCTGCGACGTGCAGCCTGATCCAATATAGGTATATATAATATCTCATAGTGGGTCCTCGACCCTATCTCAGTCAATATAGACTTGGTCTCTCAGGCCCACTTAGCCAGAACATAGAATCCCACCCTAGGTAGTCTCTCTCAAAGTATATATCTAGTACTGGCTCATAATATGCTATACAGCTATAACTACGGCTGGGTGTATGCGTCCAACATGATATAAGGGTCACCTAACTCAACAGGCTTCCCTAATACTCTACAGATCGGCACAAGGCCCCAAACATGGCTACTAGCCCAATTACACAGATATAAGCTCAATCTCAGTCATTATACACAGTAAACTATCAGTCGGGAAGGACCAAGTCCAAATCCCCAGTCACAATACCACCACGCTCGTCACATGATGCGTGTTTCATCTCAGCATAACACTATATAATGCAAGTACGGGGTTTCAAACCCACACTACATCATTTACTACCACCACTCACCTCGAACCGGTAGAAGTCCTAGCTCGCCTTGCGCTTGCCTCGCAAATCAACCTCCTCGAATGCCAAATCTGATCAAAGTCAATAAGAATACATCAATATAGGCTAATTAGACATAACTCAATCGAAATAACTCGATTTACACCAAAACCCACGAAGTTGTCAAAATCTAACTTTCGGTACGCTTCTTGAAAAATTACAAAAGCTACATTTTCTGAATCTTATCTCAACACGAGTCCATACATATAAAGTTTAACAAAATCGAACTCCGTTTGCCCATCCAAATCGATGATTTACCATAACCCGGGCTTAGGGCAAAAATCCCACATTAATTCTCCCATTTACAGTGAAATAATTGAAGATTCTATGATAAAAGCGTGTATTTAGACCATAAAACTTACCTCCAAATGGTTTCCCGATGAAATCCCATTCGAATCCTATCAATTAGCTCTCAATGTGGTGCAAAAATGGAGGAAATAATGAAACCCTCGCGACTAATATGGGTTATATATGATTCTGTCCGACAATTAAATTGCCTTATACGATCGCGACCTCTAGCACGCGATCGCAATACACAACTTACAGGTCTCACGTGATCGGGACTTCCACCACGTGATCGCGACTTCACGCGATCGCGTATCACAAAATCTCAGGCCACCATTTTTCCTTCTACGGGAACGCGTTAAGTACCCTACGAACGTGCCTCTAACCTTTTCCTCTACGCGATTGTATCAGCTTCTTCGTGATCGCATAGGCTAAACTTTCCAGGTCCAATTTTTCTTCTACGTGATTGCGTTCACCACCTACGCGATCGCGATGGGTTAATCTTCTACAATTTTATAGCAGCAGTTCAGCTATGTTATTTAACACAAAATGGTCCGTTTGGACCCCCCAATTCATCCCGAGGCCCCCAGGACCCCAACAAAAACCACCAACCTACTCCAAAACACGATACAAACTTGTTCCAATCATAAAAACACACCCTTAAACACGGAAGTCATCGAATCAAAGTGAATTCAAGCCTAAGTTTCATCTAAAACTTCCGAAACCAACATCCAGTCAAAAACCCGACCAACAATGTCCGAATGACCTAAATATTTGCAGGCATATCAAAAATCACCTAACAGAGCTACTGCAACTGTCGGAATTCCATTCCGACTCCCGGATCAAAATCTCACCAACCATTCGGATTTCGCCAAAATTCAACCTTAGCCAATTCAAGCCTAAAACTACACTAGACCTCCAAATTCAATTCCGATCGCTCTCCTAAGCCACAAATGACCTCCCAGAGCTGACCAAATCATCAGAATTCGATTCCGAGCTCTCTAATTCACAAGTCAACATCCGGTTGACTCTTCCCAACTATGCCTTCTCCTAAGAGACTATTTGTCTCATTTCCAACCAAATTTAATCTGAATTGACTCAAACTCACCAAGCACACATATTGAAACATGAACAAGCATATACCGGAGAAAACGGGATGATAACTCACATGATGACGGGGCCGGATCATCACAACAATGCAATATTTTGTGGAGTTGTCATGTCCTGCTGAAAAGGCGGAAAACTATGTGAAAACCATGTTTCGTTTCAGATAAATTCAATTTGTAATTCGCAGTATAATACGATGATATATCTGATATCTTGCCTATAAATAACAAGCGCGCTCGAGTTATTTTCTATGCTTCAAAAGAACTTATAATCGAGACTTTCTATAAAACCAAACTTCTCTTTCAGAAATATATGTACGACCCTTTCATTGCCCAAAGTGCAAATGTGAAAACAAAAGCATGATGTACGATGAATGGGAAGAAGCTGGACGCTGCTACTGGGCATGTATGAACAAGTTTTATAGGCTTCCCGGTGTACCTATATGCAATTTTAAGGTATGGGTTGATGAACCATGTAACCAGGAATACTACAAAGACCAAGTGTATCATCTTCAAGATGTGTGTAATGGGTAGTGGGACAGAGAGCACCAATTGAAGCAAGAAATTCAAGAGTTGAAGGTAAGGATCAAGGAGGTGGAAGAAGAGAAAAAGAAATTGGAAAGAAAGCTTGAGAAGATTAAGCATAAAATACTAGACAGTCATAACTAAGCGATGACATTTACGTGTTGAGTGTTGTAGAGTATTTTCATGTTTCTTTTGAGTGCTTTCATTAGTTGTACTATTTGTTTTTGTGTTAGGTTTGTAAGGTTTGTGTTTGAGTTATACTGTTTAAGTAAAATTGGTATTCAAACACAATTAAAATAAATATTTTGTTAAAAGATAGTTGTTACTATTATTTACAAGCACTATTTATGCAAAGTTAATACATAAGTAAATCAGTTAGTGTCACAGTCTGTGTACTTCGGTGTTGCTGCTGGCCTAAGTCACATCCCATGTTGCTCGGGCACACTATCTGGATCATCATTATCAAGCCACCTTTTTATGTGTGGATGTGCAGTAGCATCAACACCACAACTGGCAGGGTCGGAAAAATAGGTCGTCGGGCCGTCAGCAACCTACAAAATAAGAAGTAATCTTAGCATGTGTAAATGTATTATTTTATGAAAATGTATTATTATCTTAACTTAGAGAATGTACCATTATTTTATGTAATAAAATATTTTCTCACCATGGTCTCATCGGCCGCCTGGGTAAATGTATTGATGGTGTGCTCATCACCGCATGTAGTGACCTCAAAAATGGGCCGGTACGAAGACTGCATAAGAAAGTAACAATTAATTAATGGCAGCAGTTTAAGGAAAATAAAACAAATTGAAATTTTAAAATAATACAAACATACTGCATGAACTGCCGGGAATGATGGATAACTCAACCTGCGCCCGCATCCATGTCCCGGGCTGACCAATCCTCAGCTGCGGTAGATGTGCATGCAAACTACTTATCTACCTCCCCGTCGAATGTACCCATGATCGAAAATGCTCCTAACGGGGTGACCTGTGATGCTGCAAAGATAGCTGAAGGCTATATAAAGGCATGCTGCTGGAAAGCTCATCTTCATGAGGGATATAACCCAGTTGGTCATCTCCAAAGCCCCCAACTCTAAACTCCTCATCCTTTTCATCAGCAGGTGGGTCGACATGTACCACAACGCTTTCTGGCTGGCCACCTCCTCGCCGTGCCCTGCAACCCCGTGGTGTAGCCTTGCCTGGTAGGGGTCCCCTTGTTGGTGCCCTACCCCTGGATCGTAGGACTGGCCTACCCCTCTAGAAGGCCTCTAGAGCCACATACTAAGGCTTATGGTCTAACCTCTCGGCATCTCTCGCATGCAATAGTGTCAGACGAGCCATCTGAGCCACCTCCCGACCATACTTCACCACTTTAGGGATGTTCGAACGCTGCTGCATCTCCTGTCTCGACTGGTAGATGCGATGAAGCCCAATAGCCTGTGAAACATTTCAAATAGTAATTAAATAACTCTATATCACAATTATAAGATATTAATAAGTCACAAAAATATACTAGTGCCTCGTGCCTCCCGGGGTATGGTTTGTAGTGCTCTCCAAGTACATGAACGGGGTTACCGATTATCCATCGGGTATGACGGTGGAACCACCTATCATCCAGGTGAATAGAGGCCTCCTAGAAAAATGTAGGTGGTAGCTGGATGCTCGATGCTCGATGCTCGGTCATCCTGATAACTAGGAATTTTGCATACTTTTAGGCCCCTTCTTGCCCGAGCTTTGTGCATACAATGTGTTAGTCTGGCCTTGATTTGCTTACAAGTGCGCTATTTTGCAGGTTTGAGCGACAAAAGGACGAATACCGTTGAATCAGCTCAAAAAGGAGTGAAACCGGCTAGGCGTCAAGTGAAGAAATAGAAGGGCACCAAAGGGACCTGTGCGGACCGCACTGTTCTGTTTTTCGGCCACACAAGGTGATTCAGAGAAGAGACCAGGCTCACCTTCAGCTGCGCGGACCGTACTGATTTGGTGTGCGGCCGCGCAGACAAGTTCAGAGTGGCCAAGTTCAAAAGAAAATCTATGCGGACCGCGTCCATTTTCATGCGGTCCGCAACAATAAAGATCAGAGAAGAGAAAATTCAAGGCAAAGTCCCAAATGGCCGCGTGCCAAAACAGTGTGGCCCGCGTAGGTGAAGATTCAGAGAGTTTGCAATTGGAGGACATACACAGTCCGGCTGCGCACCATTTCTACGTGGTCCGCGTTGCTGAGCCTACGCGGCTGCGTGACAAAAGTGCGCGGTCCGCATGACATGCTCTGGGTGCCAGCTTATTTGAAGAACATTTGCCCTACGCGACCGCACGTCAAAAGTGTGCAGTCCGCGCCAGACCCTCAGGGGTATTTTTGGCCAAAAAATTTTGTACAGTATAAATAGCTTCTTTTACTTTTTAGGATATGTCAGATATTAGATACGAATAGCTGAGCTCGTGAGAAGTTATTTTCGCCTATTTTGGGCAATTTCCTTAGTCTTTTATCATTGAAACTTCTAGATTTAGTTTGTAATCAAATACTATGTCATTTTCATCTTTAAATTCTTCAGTTTCTTCATTGTTCATGGCTAGCTAAACTCATAGCTAGGGTTGTAGCTCAACCCTAGTGTAGGTAATTAATGGGTTAGATTATTTATTTCTTAGATGATTGTGGGTGTTTGGATTTGGGTTGATTGAATGTTTTTTCATTTGGATTTGGTGGTTGCAAATACTAAGTCTATCTTAGTGGGTTTGGACTCTTCTTGAGAAAGAAAGTCTAAAACTTCTCAATCAATCCAAACAAGGATTTGGGATGGACCCATAAGAATAGTAGTCCCAAGTAACGGGTAAAAACCTCGAGAGAGTAGTTACCCAACTTGAACTTAAAGTTGCTTGGGAAAATTAGCCTACCCAATTGGTCTCGAGATAATCAATTGGGAAAAATCGTTCTCTCTACCGAGAGATGTGAGAATGAGTGCATAGAGCAACGGTTATCCATTAATCCCATCATATCATCTTTGTATTGAATTTCATTACCCGTTAGTTATCCACCTAGGTAAATGCTACTACCCTAGTCCTTTTTCTACTTGCATTACACTTTTAAATCATCCTTAGCATAATTTAGACTTCTTATTAGTAGTTGATAAATTAGTTATTAAAAAGAAAACATAAATATGTTTGAAGATAAATTAGAAGCTAATTCGCAATTCTCGTTCATCGCAATTTCTCACTCAAAATTTCAACTCCCTGTGGATTGACCCCGAACCACTATTCGGGTAAAAGTTAGTTTTGCCTGCTCTTCCTTTTGGTTGAGTTTGCTCCGATCAACTTTTTGGCGTCGTTACCGGGGAGTTGACGGTGTTGATTAATTGTGTTGCTAGTGCTGTATTTTGCTTCTTTTTTCCTTCTTTTACTAATTTTCTTGTCTCAATCTAACAGGTACAAAATGCTCTTAATACAAATGCTAATGTTCCCCTTGGCGATGCCATGGCGGGGGAGGAGGTAGAGGACCTCGAGCAAGATGAATTCTCGGTACCACATATACCACGGAGGGCCCGAAATGCAAATGCAAATCAACAGGACCACATCCCAGACCCTCATCCGCCACCGCCAAGGGTTGTGCCAAGGGCAATGACAAACCAAGGATACGCCAGTGCCATTCTTCCTCCCCGAATCTGGGCGGGGAACTTTCAAATTACAAATGTGATGCTGACACTATTGGAGAAAAAAGGGTATTTTACGGGCGCCTCCAATCAAAGTGCCTACAAGCACTTGAAGGGGTTCGTAGATACTTGTTGGGGAAGAAAACAAACCAATGTGTCTGAAGATTCTTTGCGACTGCGGCTTTTCCCTTTCTCATTGAGGGGTAAGGCGTTGGATTGGTTGGAGCGGTTACCGAATAACTCAATCACTACATGGGACGAATTGGCGGACAAATTCATCGCCAGGTTCTTTTCCCCAACTCATATGGCGGCTCTGAGAGATGAGATTCTAGCCTTCAAACAAGAGCCAACGGAGCCGTTACATGGAATTTGGGAGACTTACCGGACTATGGTGAAAGAGTGCCCCAACAATGACATGACCGATGCTATGGTTCAACAAACTTTCTATAGGGGGATCAACACGGCTAATCAATGCATTGTGAACCAATTGGCTGGTGGCAACTTCATGAAGTAATCTTAGGAGGAAGCATGTGATGTTATGGACCAAATGGCCGACACTTCTTCGACATGGCAAAGTCGGGCGAATGTACCTCAAGGCGATCCAAATGTTATCCATTTACACAAAGAGTTGCATGACCACGTCCAAGCCATTGTTGAGCTCACTACAACCATGAATCAATTGGCGAAAGCTCAACTTCAACAAGTGCAAATCTACGCCAAGTAATTCCATGGAAAGTGTCTCGATGTTGAAAAAAGGGAATAGAGGGCAACAAGCACAACAAGGCCAATGTGATCAAAATGAGAACAACAATGACAATGGAGGATTTTCTAATGATTGCTTTAATGATCAAGACGAAGATTGCCAATATGTGAATAACTTTCAAGGCAATAGAGGGGATTAAAATAATCAATAATGGTGTTCCCAAGGCAATTGGAGGAACCAACAAGGAAGAGGAAATTGGAAGAAGAATAACAATAGGAACAACGGTGGTGATTGGAACAACCAAGGAAACAATTGAAAAATCAAGGCAACAATTGGAACAATCAAGGAAATAATGGTGGCAATTGGAGTGGTAATAATAGCAATTGGGTGAACAACAACAATCAAGGTGGATGGAACAATGGCGGAAATCAAAACAATCGGGGGCAAGGTTTTCAAAGAGATCCCATGTATCAACAACCCAACAATCCACCCCCTTTCCATTCACAAGGATCAAGTTCTTCGGGCAATGGTATGGGTCAAATTGAAGTCATGTTTGAACAAATGATGAAAAAGAATCAAGATTCGGATGCCCAACTAGCTTCTCACAATACTTCAATCCGGAATTTGTAAGTTCAAATTGGCCAACTTTCTCAATCTTTGAATTCCCGGCCTAAGGTTGCACTATCAAATGATACGGTGGTAAACCCGAAGGGAGGAAACAATCATGTGATGGCCGTTACAACAAGAAGTGGAAGAGGCGATGATGTGAATGCCTCAAATGAGAATCGAGTTGTGAATGCAGAAGTACATTTGAATGATGATGACATGCCGATGAATGATGACAATGTGGTTGAACCTATTGAAATAAATGATGTGCGGATTGATATTGAGGATGAGGCCGGGATTGCATCTCAAGATACTGTGAACCCGTCTAGGGAACACATCATTGATATTCCCGAGCCGGCTATTCCAAAGGCCAAGGCACCCTTGCCAAGGCCTCCTCCACCTTATCCGCAAAGATTGGCAAAGCAAAAGGGAGATAATCAATTCAAGAAATTCATAGAGATGATGAAGAGTTTGACTAGTAATGTGCCTTTAGTGGAGGCACTCGAGCAAATGTCGGGTTATACTAAATTCATGAAGGACTTGGTTACGAAAAAGAGGTCGATGGATTGTGAGACGATAATGATGAATCACCATGTGAGTGCGATAGTTCATTCCATGGTTCCTAAGATAGAAGACCCTGGTGCTTTCACCATTCCTTGTACAATTGGAAGTGCTAATTTTGCTAAAGCACTTTGTGATTTGGGGGCAAGTATCAATCTTATGCCATATTTTGTGTTTAAGACCTTGGGTATTGGAAAACCCCGTCCAACTTCAATGAGGCTCCAAATGGCGGATCGGTCTATGAAGAGGCCTTTGGGAATCATCGACGATGTTCTAGTTCAAGTTGACAAGTTTATCTTGCCGGACGATTTTGTCATTCTTGATTGTGAAGTGGACATTGAAGTCCCAATCATTTTTGGAAGGCCATTCTTAGCCACCGGGAAAGCCTTAGTTGATGTTGAAGTGGGAGAATTGACTTTTCGGGTCGGTGATGAAAAAGTGGTGTTTCACGTGTGCAAATCCATGAGACAACCAAATAGCACCGAGGTGTGCTCAGTTGTTGAAATTGTTACGGCGGTGATAGTGGATGACACAAGCGCAATGATCAATGTTGAAGATCCACTTGAAGCGGTCCTTTTGAACATGGAGGTCAATGATGATGCTGATCGTGTTGAATGTGTAAATGCTTTGCATGGTATGGGCTCTTACTCTTATGAGCCGAGGAAGATATATTTGGACCTTGAAAATCGCAAGACTCCTCCAACTAAGCCATCTATTGAGGTGCCGGCGGTGTTGGAGTTGAAACCACTTCCTCCCCACCTCAAGTATGAATACTTGGGTCCTAATTTCACTTTGCCGGTTATACTTTTCTCTTGCTTAACTAACATGCAGGTTGACGCCACTTTGGCGGTGTTACAAAAGCGCAAGCGAGCAATTGGATGGACCTTGGCGGATATTCGGGGTATAAGCCCCTCTTTTTGCATGCACAAGATCATATTGGAGGAGAATGCTAGGCCATCACTTGAGCACCAAAGAAGATTAAATGAGGCCATGCAAGAGGTATTTAAAAAGGAAACCATCAAATGGTTGGATGCCGGGGTGGTCTACCCCATTTGGGATAGTTCTTGGACCTCTCCGGTCCAATATGTTCCAAAGAAGGGTGGCATGACGGTCGTCACTAATGCAAACAATAAATTGATTCCTACTCATACGGTCACGGGTTAGAGAGTGTGCATGGACTATAGGTAGCTCAACAAGGTGACACGGAAGGACCATTGTCCATTACCTTTCTTGGATCAAATGTTGGACCGACTTGCGGGGAGGGCCTATTATTGCTTCCTTGATGGCTATTCGGGGTACAATCAAATACTTATCGCCCCGGAGGATCAGGAAAAGACAATATTTACATGTCCTTATGGCACATTCGCCTTCTCTAGAATTCCATTTGGACTATGTAATGCCCCAACTATATTTCAGAGGTGCATGATGGCGATCTTCACCGATATGGTGGAGGACATTATTGAGATATTCAAGGATGAATTCAGTGTGGTAGGGGATTCTTTTGAGGATTTTTGTCAAACTTGGATCGTGTGTTGGCAAGATGTAAGGATACAAACCTTGTGCTTAACTGGGAGAAGTGTCACTTCATGGTGCGAGAAGAAATTTTATTGGGCCACAATGTCTCGAAGAACGGCATTGAAGTTGACAAAGCAAAGATAGAGGTTATTTTAAGGCTCCCTCCTCCTAACTCTATCAAAGGGGTGAGGAGATTCTTAGGTCACGCCGGTTTCTATCAGCGCTTCATAAAGGATTTTTCTAAGATCGTTAACCCATTGTGTAAGCTATTGGAGAATGATGCCAACACTACCAGAAAATAGGCCTATGGGAACAGTTTTTTTGGCAACGATTATAAAACCGTGGCAATAGAGTATTTACGGTAACAGTTACAACCGTTACAATAGGATTGGATGCAATGGGCACACTTTAGGTACTAACCCATTCCAGTTGTTACTAAATCGTTACCATAGGAGTTATTTATAGGAACGGTTTTATAAACCGTCCCAGTAGCGCTATTTGTAGTAACGGTTTTAGGTATTTTTATAATATTGGAACGGATATTTATTCCCTCCTCGTTTTCCCCCTTAAATTTTACTAAACCCGCCAATATAACCCCCTTTTCCTTTTATTTATTATATATTTTATATTAATAATTATTATAACAAAAGTACTGAAGCGACGACACTTCCGGGGAATTTATTCATAGTTCTCTCGTTAGAACGAAGAACTTCTGCAATCACTCAAAAACTTCTGCGACATTTTGATCAACTCTTCGCCGAAGAAATCCCTAAAATTCCCAAACGATGTCTTAACTCTGAAATCCCCGAACCCCCAAATCCATTTGATAGCCGAAAATCCCCAAATCGGTGCTAACCTAAAGCTCCCAAATTCCCATAAGTCCCATAATTGATTTGCTTCACTCGAAGGATCCGAAGAACAAAGGAATAATTAAAGGAACGATTACAGGTGAAGAAAATTTCAATCGCCAAAAAGTTTCGACCCATAAGGCAATCTGTTAGAATCTAACTTCAGGTAATTTTTCTTTTCTAATTTAGGAATTATATTCTATAATGGTTCTTTTATTCTTTAAGCTTTATGTTTTAGAAGTGTATATGATTTCTTGCCTTCTGTTGATGTTTTGAACCTAAATTATTTACGTTTAATTTTCAGTTGGGTGTGGTTAGTTGATAGCACCCATGTAAACTAGATTTTTCTCTCTTGTAGTTCTTTTTTGTTGGGTGTTTCAGCTTTCGTAGTGTTTGGTTTTCTAGTGTTTCCATTGTATTGTTTGCTTGTTGAAAGGGATAAATTGTTATGGTAATATAATGGCCCTAGAGCAAAGAGACTTTGATATGTGTTTGCTGAAAAAAAATTCTAGTTTAGAGTAGATTTCTTAGTCGTCAACATAAGGTTTCTTCATATGAATGAATTTGTAAGAAAATATATCTGGAAATTTATTCGAAATTGAAGCAAATTAGAATCGTAGATGGACTATTTCCACATCTATGACGAATAAAAAATAAGATGAAAACTGAAGAGGGACTATCTCTTCAAAGACTGATCGTAGATCGTATATTTTTAGTTTAGGTCCAATTTGTGAAGCATGAAATATGTAAAGAGACATTTCTCTGCATTGCTGTTAATGTTTACTCTACCGTAAGATCATTTAAGATTGGCTATGACGTAAGCCCTCCTCCCATGTATTTGTGCTAATCTATTATTGTGTGAATATTTATGTAAATGCGATAATTTTGTAAAATGCACTAGGTATTTGATGGAATTTTCCGCTGTTACGCAGTGGTGATTGCGATTATTGTGGTTGTTGCTGAGACAAAGTGGGGATTTTTCATCAAGTTCTGGAAGGTTTATGTGATGTCATAGTTTTTCTTATGATATTTGCTCACATTATGACCAATTAAACATATGTTTGCGTATCGGACGTTGTAAATTTGAACTCTTCTAACTTCAGTGCCACTATTAGTATGCATTTGCAAGTACCTTGGAGCTGCCTTCTCTACATTAACTGCCATTGCAAGTATCTATTTAGGTTGAAAGATGTTCTGAGGAAGTACCTTTTGACTTTCAAAGCAAAGAGTCGAATTTCATGTTTTATATTTATGACCACTTTATTCAAGGATAGTAACAACTTAAGTGCTGCTGTGATATATGTATGTGCATATTCAGTTTTTCCTTTAGATTTTCTAGTAAATTACTGTGGTATGATTTAGACATTTACAAGTACATGATCTCCTACAATTTTACCACATTAACTTACCAATCTTTACTATACATGCGGGAGAATATATGGAATAAAAAGTTTAACCCTTTCCGATGATTTCAATAACAAGAACACATCTGGAATGAGGTTTTAAAACTAGTGTATTCCTTAAGCTAGCATTTGGGCTAATAGGGTGCTAACCTATGATTTCTCAAAAGCTCGATAGACCACTGCTGCTCAACGAACTCCAGCATCTTCTTCTCTAGCCTAGTGAAGGACCACTGCTGCTCCAAAACAGGTAAGTTTCTTCTTCTTCTTCTTCTTCTTCCTCTATTCTTCTGTTCTTTAGAAACATTTATTAAAAGACACCAAAGGGAGCCACAAAACTAAGGTTGTTGTCACATTACCTTTCTTATACAAAAAGATTTTTTTTGAAATTCTTGAACTGGAAAAAAAAAAGAAACAAACAAACCTGTGTGCGAATCAACTGATTTCTCCAGGACCTCAGCTATTGCATGTGTATTCCAGAACTTGCATGTATACTTTGTTTTCTGCTGTTCTATCTGGGTAGCTACTCTGGCTGTGTGAACCTAGCATCTATTTGAGCTCACATTGTTGTTCTCAGTATCGCAGAGACTCATAGCTTTATTATGTGTGATCTTGACTAGTTTGGGATTGAGACATAAGTGTTGTTGTTTTCTATTTGGATATCAATTCATTCTAACCAAGAATCCTCAAACATTTATTATTCATTATCCACTTACATTACTTGAATATATGTTCGGTTAAAGCTCTTATTTTTCAAAAGTGAAAAGGTCTCTATGGCTTATTCCACATTCCTTAATTAGCAGTGTCTAACTGTTAATTTCATCAATGTAGTCTGTCGATTTAGCGATACTTTTTTAGACCCTACACTAATAATATTCTATTTGAGCAGAGAGAACACTTTCTTTCTGAGCTATTTTTCCTTAGATGTCTTTAGATTTGAAGTTTGCAATATCTATGCCTTATTTAATTTGCTTATTGAGTAAAATGTTCAAATCAATAATGTTTTGTGTGAATTTCATTCAATCTTGAAACTATTGAAGAACTGTATAACTTTCCCTATAGTTTACACTTGGAAAACGATTAGGGTAACCATTACCTCATTTTGGTCATTTTGTATTCAAAAGTTCCAGATAAAGTATCTTAAGATAATAGATTAGGTGTTATCTTCATCCTTTATAAATCTTTGTAGATCAAGAATTACAATAGCTATACTCATTTGTTCAAAGAAAAAGAAAGAGAAATTGAAAATTACAGCTCAGTTATTCTAGAAAATTATCTGATAGACTATTTTTTCTGCTCGCTTGGTCTAAACAAGATAAACACTAGATGTATTAGCTTGTATCATTCACTCTTACTACAGGTTGCATTGACAACCTTAATAGTAAAAAATTGATATTGCAAGGAAAAACTCCACAACTGAGTGGGACAGTGCAAAAAGAAGTGACTGTTGGTTTCAGCATGCTTTCACATGAGAAAACACATGCTGCATCAAACAAATGTTCTTTCTGTAGGTTTTCATGTGTGAGACATGCTTGTATACTCAAAGTCATCCATGTGAAACAATCAATCTTGTATAATGAAATAATCATACTTGTTCCTTCTCTCAGTTTAGCTTGTCATCTGGATACTTTAAAGTAACTTAAGACAACACCATCAACACATTATGTGAAAGAAACCATAGTACTTGATCTAAAGTCTGCCTTACAATTTAAAACAGAGAAGCAACTAAATACATGTACTTCAATAGAACTAGCTTTATGCCGTCTCACCATATTTTGCTTGTTTGGAAAAGTATTAGTGAAAATTTTAGTGTTAGCACATAAACATGTTGTTGCATGTGCAGCCGTTTGCCGCTCATGGAGGGAAATGTGCAAAGAAATTGATCAGCATCCAGAGTTGTGTGGAAAGTTGACCTTTCCCATTTCTCTTAAGTAGGTGATTATCGTTCATTAAATTTCCCCTGTCTCTCAATTATTTTGGACTAAGTTTAAAGTGGAAAATGAGAGCTATATTATTGTTGTAATGTTTGTTATCAAATTTCCTTCTGCGGCCTTGGTTTCGAGATGGAACCATCCAGTGCTTTGTCAGAAAAGACAAAGCTAATATAATTTACCAACTGTTCCTTTGCCTTAGCCCCGGCAAGTTTGTCTTACTTGTTTATGCGGGCTGACATGTAGTCTAATTTAGATCTTTTTCTTATATTTGAAGCTTCATATGTTTCCACAGTCATTTGATGTCTCCCTTTCTTGCATTTGATCCTTTAGGATTTAAAACCTTTCTTTTTCTTTCTAAATCATGGATTAGATCAGATTCATTTTTGTCGGTTTCCAGAAGAATCATCTTACTTTGTGCGTAATCGAACCACTTGTGATGTGAGATATATTTGAAGTATTTATCAATTTTTGTGTGTAAAATGGAGTAACAAATTGTTCATCTTTTTGTTCTTCTCATTTTCCAGAGGTGTATGATGCTCGTGAAAAGAATAGTGTATACATGCCAAAGGAGCGATATTATCAGGAGGAGAATGAGAGAAAGGTAGTGCATCTTTGATTTTCCTCACATTTTGTCTTATTTTCTTCTATGAAAGATAAAGATAGTGCATCTTAGTTTTTTCTCATCTTTTATTTTCTTTGATGTCTATAAGTGATACTATACAATCAGTTGTTCAGTGTGCCCTCTTTTGCCTATCGTATCTTGCTAAGTGCAGCGTGTCATATGTCTAAATTCACTGTGTTATACCGTTTTGAAATTTTGCTTGAGTAGTGAAATTATAGCTTCATTTAGTTTATTGTATGATTTTCCTAGTATTGAATTTTTGTCTCACTATTCATTTGGGAGCAATACTTATCTTTTCTATGTTTAGGCTATGACAGATCAAATCCGGTCGTGATGGCGCCCAGCACACTGCTAGGCCAGCCCGACCAATTAACAACAATCACGGAGCCACAAGCTCACTTTATCCAATTTAAGCATAATAGTGATAGATATATAAAAAAACAGGGAACCAAGTCCCAACACGTGCCAACTCCCATAGACCGAAGGGTCAAGAGTCATGAGCCTCTACAGAGTATACAAAGTGTAAATAGTGAATATAACTGTGCACAAGTGTGGGATGATCAGAACAAAATACGGACAAACTGGAGAATCAGGTCCTGCGAACGCTGGCAGCTACCTCGACTGTCCAAAAGCACTCCCGAGCCGCAATAGAATCAGCCATGCTGTGATGTACCTGAATCTGCACACAAGGTGCAGGGAGTCGGGTGTGAGTACTTCCAACTCAGCAGTAATAAAAGTAAATAATGCTGAAGGGAAGAAAACCACGATAGGCACTATCTCATGCTACACTATACAGAACTATGTTTTTATTCCTTTCAAGCATATGCGAGTAGATTATTTAGAAAACTCAATTTTAGCTACTTTCTTTCATAATAATATACCAATACCCGGATACAATCTCAAGTAGTGCAAGTCCGCACTCAAATCAGCCCCTCGGGCTCAGCACTCCTTATCAATTTACACCAGGAGATCTGGTCAATAAGGCAACTAATGCATGTGTGCCAGTAATGTATGAGTACTGAATGTTATGCCACGTAGTACACGTAAACCAATGTATGTATGCCATGCAACGCATATGACCGCTACGGCGTGTAGCCCGATCCAATTTGGGTACCCGTGCTCACTGTGGGGGTTCAGACTCCGGAGGGGCTCCTACAGCCCAAGCACAATATTAATATCACACCTGCTGCGGCGCGCAGCCCGATCCGTATACCACTGCGGCGTGCAATCCGATCCATGCATGTGTATGCATATGCTCACATGAAATGTCATGCTCTAACATATGGCCCTCGGCCCAATCAGTCTAACAAATAATCAAGAAAGCCCTACGGGCAACAATATTTACATTAGCTCACAGCTAAAATATTATTAAGACCTTGTTCAAGTTTTTCATAACCTTATAAGAATGCTGAATAGCAAAAATCCCATTTTTAAACCTTAAATTAGAATAAAATATGCACAGTGTTATCAAAACAATGATACTAATCCCTGAAAGATTCAAATAATCAGCACGAAGCCCAAACATGATAATTAGTCCTATTCACTTCAACAATTAGGTGTTATTATTTATTACGCGGGACGGACCAAGTCACAATCCCCAATGGTGCTCTACCCCACGCCCGTTATCCGGCGTGCAAGTCACCTCAACACAGCACTAAGATGTGCAAGTCCGGGGTTTACTAACCCTCGGGACATCATTTACAAGTATTACCCACCTCGAACCGACGAAAGCTCATGCCCGCGACGCCTTAGCTCCTCGAACCGACATCCACGCACGTCAAAACTAGCACAAATCAGCAAAAATATATCAAAATAGGCTAATGGAACATAACCCAATCGAAAGAACTCGAAAAATATCAAAAATCACGAAATTGGCAAAACCCGAGCCCCGGGCCCACATATCGAAAAATCTCGAAACTCATATTTCCAGAACCCTCGTCTCGCCACGAGTCCGTACATATAAAATTTACTAAAATCGGAGTTCGATTGGCCTTCCAAAACCCAAATTTTCGTTTTCAATATCTAGGCCACCATCCTTCATAATTTCTACCCAAATTCATGAAGATTGATGTTAATTCTACCATAAAATGATGTTTTTGAGTCAAGAAACTTACCTCCGATGAATACCCGATGATATCCCCTCTTGAAGCTCTCCAAAATCATCCAAACGAAATGAAATCAATGAAAGAAATAAACCAATTTCGTGTAAAAAAAAGAATCTGCCCGTGCTTCGTCGAGTTGTACCTTGCACCTGTGCTTTACAAGTTGTACATCCTATTGCTCCAGCAGTCCTTTTCCGTCGGTCATAACTTTCAGTACAAATATCCAAATTACGAGTTCTTTAGCTTTCTGGAAACTAGCCACGAAGGTCTACAACTTTCGTGTTTTGCACTTTTGGTAATTACTTATAGATTACAAGATATCAGCTCCCAAAGTAGCCAAAAAGCTGCTGAAAATCTGCTACAACAGCAACTATTTCCAAAACCAAAAATGCCCGTTAGGCATCCGAAATCACCCCGAGGCCCTCGGGACCTCAACCAAAAATACAAACTCAACCTAATACTTCATTCAAACTTGCTCGGATAAAAAAACGATACCTTAAACATCAAAATCACCAAAATCCTAGAATTCGATTCAAACTTAAACTTAAACTTTCAAAATTCACATTCGATCAAAAACCCGACCAAACGATGTCCGAATGACCTGAAAATTTGCAGACATATCCAAAATCACCTAACGAAGCTACTGCAACTATCGGAATTCCATTCCGACTCCCGGATCAAAATATCACCTATCGATCGGATTCCGCCAAAATTCCAACTTCGCCAAAATAGGCTAACTTCTTCACCGGACCTCCAAAATTACTTCCGATTGCGCTCCTAAGTCTTAAATCATCCCCCGAAACTAACCGAATCATCGGAATTCAGTTCCGATCCCTGTAACTCATAAGTCAACATTGAGTTGACTTTTCCAACTTAAGCTTTCCTTAAAGAGATTAATTGTTCCATTTCCTACCAAAATCGATCCGAATTGACTCAAGATTTGCACACAAGTCACACTCGACATTACGGACTTGTACGAACTTTCGGAATCGCATTCCGACCCCGATATCAAAATTTTCACTTCCGGTCGAATTTTCTCATAAACCTTCAAATTCTTATATTTTGCCAAATGACTTCAAAATGACCTCCGGACACCCAAATTCACTTCTGATCGCGTTCCCAACTCCAAAATCACCATATGGATCTATTCGCAGACTCGGAATCCCAAACGGACATCTATAACTCTAAAATGCCTTCCAACCCAAATTTATGAAATCCTTCTAAAATACTAACTTCCATATACGCTGAAATGCTCACAGGTTATCAAAAACCAAATCCGGACATACGTCCAAGTTTAAAATCATCATACGAGCATGTTGGAACTTTTAGATCCAAATTCCGAGGTCATTTACTCAAAATTCCAATCGTAGTTTAGTTCTTCAACTTTAAGCTTTCAAAATGAGAATTTCCATTTAGATTTGACTCCAAACTTCCTGAATTTTAATTCTGACCATACACACAAGTCAATATACCTGAGATGAAGCTGTTCATGGCCTCAATCTGCTGAATGACGCGTCGCAGCTCAAAACGACCGGTCGGGTCGTTACAATCTCCCCCACTTAAACATACGTTCGTCCTCGAACGTGCTGAGAACTACGATGATGTAGTCTCAAATAACTTGTTTAACACATCATGCACCTTCCGTGCTACCACTACTTAGTTGAGCACATTAGCTATATAATTCTATGGATATAATTCTTTATTCAAGCGAATAAGCCATTAGGCCAAATTCCAACATCCTGAATTTCCTGCCAAGTCCGTTTCCATCATTCGACCACCATATCAATCTCCACATGTTGTACCCAAACATTAATGCATAACTTTGTTGAATTCACACTTTGCATCACTTTACTCATATGACCACAATAGATTTCGAAGCCAAACCTCGATATTACCTTTCTAACGAGCTGAGATCAAATATGCTCGTACTCATTAATGACTCCAACGATCTTGTCGATTATAACACACCGCATTGGTGACACGACACCTCAGCATCGGCCTAAGCCACAATGATCACAACACATGCTCCAATAAAAAAACGACCCGAACACACTCGAATCATGACAACTAACTCACACAAAAGAGCTATAGTTCAATTCACCCGTACCATCATAACATAGAACTGAGATCTCGTCTCACATCATAGAATTAGGGTACTTGAATCCTCCTCGAAAGGTCATAACATCACGTGGCCTTGCCACAACTCACGATTCTATCCAAGCACTATTACTCATGGAGCACCTCAAGTCACCATGCTCAAAACGGTCGGCCACGCACATATTTAGGTCTGAACTCAAGCAATCAATCACACCCGCGGTGATACATTTAATATATGCTATCAAATCCTGAATGGATACAACCGATGTGCTATTCCCCGAGCGGTACCCAATACGGACTATTCCTTAAAAGCTAGGAAGTATTGTATACAAAGTAACTTATAGGAAACTATATTTTCCACATCACACTGTTGCGGCGCGCAACCCGTTCCAATAACATACCCGTGGCGGCGTGCCACCCGATCCAGATACCATACCTGTGGCGGCATGCCACCCGATCCACGCATAAATCTCGCAAGAGGAAATGCATATTGAGTCAAGTTGCTCATTACAACAAACATATATATAGCCTCAAGCTTGGCCACATGAAACGCATCCGACAACGTTCCTCAATACCGAAACTGAATCAATGGTAAATACCTCTACACTGACATCCGCCACAAAGGCCCAACTGACAAAGCAATACCTACCATCCGTTTGCTGATTTTGGGTGCGACTACCCTGTTGAAGCATACTCTGATGCACTCTGCTACGCAATTTGTGCCATTTCCGATATAGTCCATATCACATTAGTCTAGGCAACCTGACTTATGACAACCAGTCTGCAATCAAGTCTCATAACCCAAATTCATTATATAGAGCTAAGGGAGAGCCACTAGGGCTTCCAACTTCCAATGATCGCTAAACGGTGCCGATACACACGATATACAACCACTGCATAGGCGGATTTACGAGAACTTCAAGTCTCCAACACATATATAACACATGAATCACTATGCCTGATTCCGTACTTCACCGTACGAATACATAACGCACATCAAGCGTCCATTCATACCACGAAAGCCATTCAGAAATTTCACTATGCCATTAACGACTCAATTATTACAGTCGATCCAACAAGAGAATACCACCATACCACTAGATATTATCAGTTTACATTGCCTTGTCCTTTTGGACCATATACCCTGCCAAATTACTAGAATAGCAGTACCATTTTCCTTAATTACCAGAAAGATCGATTCTAAATTCACCTGCAGCTGCCCGCACTGCTCAATAATTTTTAATGACTTCCCATATATTATGAACAAATCTCAAAGCCTTGAATATGCCATTATCAACTTTCCATAACACATCGCATATACCATACCACACTAAGATAACATGGGAATTCATATCCCCTTCCTACGCTGCAAACATCGGCGCACTCAACTAGTCAATGCCTTTCATGATCCCATATAGAGAAAACTCATTACACATTCCAAGCTTTGCATACCGACAAGAATATACTCACTTTTAAACCACGATAGGACCCATCACAAACTCTTTCTCCCAATCCATTACATAAGTTTAGCTGCCAGGACTGAGTCCTTCTACCCACATAGAGCTACGCAACTGCAAGCACTCAAGAGCTTGGTTGCACCATAGCTGCAAGACTTATCACTTCGAACACATACCAGGAATTAATTGTATCCCTATCATACCATTCCGGTTTATTAACAAGTTACTCCATTTTCCTTTCTGATTCATCTTTAATTTGATATTAGCCTTTACTGTAGCACTACAATATCTCAACTCATGTTACCACACGAGACTCGTACACAAGATCACACAATCTAAAGCCCATAGGTCACTTAATACTCTCTCAATGTTTCTCAAAAGTACCACATTCTACAATACTTTATTTTGAAGAATTTCTTGCGATTTTTGAATTCGTTATCATTACTCTCCAATATAGATACATAGAATCTCATCATTCACATATCATTACACAATTCTCGATCCCTTCTAACGAAACCACCGTCTTTAGCCACATACACAATCTTAAGACACCTAACCATTACAAGCAAAGTCCTGAACACCGCAAGGCTATTCTCGAGCGTCATTTACCCTTATTCAATTACAATTCACCTGTCTTATTGAACAGAACCACTCATGCCTTGTTAGAACTCTGACATCGCAGAACATGATTACATACAGCTGCATTTAGCTATCTCTCTTTTCTATTCACCGAACATTCCTTACCGACATCAGTTCAAATCATCCTAGGATTTCTTCACATCTATGAAGCACACAAACCTCTATCAGAATTTTCCCAACATACCTAGAGACAGCACCAACATAGCACACAACGGTGCAATTATTTAATCAATAAAAACCTCCCCAACTTGGCTCGGAGCCATACATCAAAGCACTTTTAGCCGCTCATAGCATTCTTTACTCAAATGATGCCACAATGTTATGGTGAGATTAAACTCAAGTCATTTACAAGCTTGACAGAGAATCGAATCATCAGAGACCTTAACTCCTCTGCAATTCTTGCATTTATTCACACTCAACATTTAAGCCTACTCTCCAGGCGACAAAAATATTTTTCTAAGTCCCAAATTTTTCAAAAATTTTGACAGAGTTTCCTTTGTAATTCGGCCTATCCACCTGCCAGAGAATCACCAAAACCATCCTAACAATACATCCACAACTCAACAAGACATCACAATGTTTATCAACAACATTAATCTCAATACTACACGGGTTATATTATCAAAATTGATACATGAACATGCGCTGCACCTGCTCGAATCATAACATATATCAAATACACTTCAATTACACATCAGAATCAACCCACCTATTTTTCCTCAATCTAGTATTTCAGTACAACACCTTCCACCGGGATACACATAACATAATCACTTTAGTCTTCCCGAGTCTAAACTCATTTTACTACACGTAAGACACTTTACCTTCCAACTAAGAGATATGATAAATTTTCACCACGCCCATAGCTCCGGGTTACATAACAGATTACAATAAGGATCTAACACCTGACAACTCGTACATTATTAAGCTGCCATTTCCACAATTAGGAACAATACCGATCACACGAAATTTCATAATACCAGTTTGTGAAATCAGCACTTTGGTGCTCATGTCATAGACAAAGATTTGGCCTCAAGTCCTCCCGACTGGCCCAACATGAACTCACAAAGATTATATCTTGACCCTCGATCAGGGAATCACAAGCCATCAAGGCAATTATATTACTGAGTGCTCGAAGCGTACACAGACGTGTGGAATGAATTTCAAAGATTATATCTCAAGCTGAATCAAGTACGCACGATAAGAATTCCAAGAAATGTGAAGTGTTTCCTAATGGTTTGCAGCCTCCCGAGGATAAGTACAGGCGTCCCCGTACCGATCCACAAGACTCTACCAACCGGCTCAAGACTCATGGGGCCTAGTAACCTAGGCTCTGATACCAACTTGTCACGACCCCAAATCCGGTCGTGATGGCGCCCAGCACACTGCTAGGCCAGCCCGACCAATTAACAACAATCACGGAGCCACAAGCTCACTTTATCCAATTTAAGCATAATAGTGATAGATATATAAAAAAACAGGGAACCAAGTCCCAACACGTGCCAACTCCCATAGACCGAAGGGTCAAGAGTCATGAGCCTCTACAGAGTATACAAAGTGTAAATAGTGAATATAACTGTGCACAAGTGTGGGATGATCAGAACAAAATACAGACAAACTGGAGAATCAGGTCCTGCGAACGCTGGCAGCTACCTCGACCGTCCAAAAGCACTCCCGAGCCGCAATAGAATCAGCCCTTCTGTGATGTACCTGAATCTGCACACAAGGTGCAGGGAGTCGGGTGTGAGTACTTCCAACTCAGCAGTAATAAAAGTAAATAATGCTGAAGGGAAGAAGACCACGATTGGCACTATCTCATGCTACACAATACGGAACTATCTTTTTATTCCTTTCAAGCATAAGTGAGTAGATTATTTAGAAAACTCAATTTTAGCTACTTTCTTTCATAATAATATACCAATACCTGGATACAATCTCAAGCAGTGCAAGTCCGCACTCAAATCAGCCCCTCGGGCTCAGCACTCCTTATCAATTTACACCAGGAGATCTGGTCAATAAGGCAACTAATGCATGTGTGCCAGTAATGTATGAGTGCTGAATGTTATGCCACGTAGTACACGTAAACCAATGTATGTATGCCATGCAACGCATATGACCGCTACGGCGTGTAGCCCGATCCAATTTGGGTACCCGTGCTCACCGTGGGGTTTCAGACTCCACAGGGGCTCCTACAGCCCAAGCACAATATTAAAATCACACCTGCTGCGGTGCGCAGCCCGATCCGTATACCACTGCGGCGTGCAGTCCGATCCATGCATGTGTATGCATATGCTCACATGAAATGTCATGCCCTAACATATGGCCCTCGGCCCAATCAGTCTAACAAATAATCAAGAAAGCCCTACGGGCAACAATATCACCTTAGCTCACAGCTAAAATATTATTAAGACCTTGTTCAAGTTTTTCATAACCTTATAAGAATGTTGAATAGCAAAAATCCCATTTTTAAACCTTAAATTAGAATAAAATATGCACAGTGTTATCAAAACAATGATACTAATCCCTGAAAGATTCAAATAATCGACACGAAGCCCAAACATGATAATTAGTCCTATTCACTTCAACAATTAGGTGTTATTATTTATTACGTGGGACGGACCAAGTCACAATCCCCAATGGTGCTCTACCCCACGCCCGTTATCTGGCGTGCAAGTCACCTCGACACAGCACTAAGATGTGCAAGTCCGGGGTTTACTAACCCTCGGGACATCATTTACAAGTATTACCCACCTCGAACCGACGAAAGCTCATGCCCGCGACGCCTTAGCTCCTCGAACCGACATCCACGCACGTCAAAACTAGCACAAATCAGCAAAAATATATCAAAATAGGCTAATGGAACATAACCCAATCGAAAGAACTCGAAAAATATCAAAAATCACGAAATTGGCAAAACCCGAGCCCCGGGCCCACATATCGAAAAATCTCGAAACTCATATTTCCAGAACCCTCGTCTCGCCACGAGTCCGTACATATAAAATTTACTAAAATCGGAGTTCGATTGGCCTTCCAAAACCCAAATTTTCGTTTTCAATATCTAGGCCACCATCCTTCATAATTTCTACCCAAATTCATGAAGATTGATGTTAATTCTACCATAAAATGATGTTTTTGAGTCAAGAAACTTACCTCCGATGAATACCCGATGATATCCCCTCTTGAAGCTCTCCAAAATCATCCAAACGAAATGAAATCAATGAAAGAAATAAACCAATTTCGTGTAAAAAAAAGAATCTGCCCGTGCTTCGTCGAGTTGTACCTTGCACCTGTGCTTTACAAGTTGTACATCCTATTGCTCCAGCAGTCCTTTTCCGTCGGTCATAACTTTCAGTACAAATATCCAAATTACGAGTTCTTTAGCTTTCTGGAAACTAGCCACGAAGGTCTACAACTTTCGTGTTTTGCACTTTTGGTAATTACTTATAGATTACAAGATATCAGCTCCCAAAGTAGCCAAAAAGCTGCTGAAAATCTGCTACAACAACAACTATTTCCAAAACCAAAAATGCCCGTTAGGCATCCGAAATCACCCCGAGGCCCTCGGGACCTCAACCAAAAATACAAACTCAACCTAATACTTCATTCAAACTTGCTCGGATAAAAAAAACGATACCTTAAACATCAAAATCACCAAAATCCTAGAATTCGATTCAAACTTAAACTTAAACTTTCAAAATTCACATTCGATCAAAAACCCGACCAAACGATGTCCGAATGACCTGAAAATTTGCAGACATATCCAAAATCACCTAACGAAGCTACTGCAACTATCGGAATTCCATTCCGACTCCCGGATCAAAATATCACCTATCGATCGGATTCCGCCAAAATTCCAACTTCGCCAAAATAGGCTAACTTCTTCACCGGACCTCCAAAATTACTTCCGATTGCGCTCCTAAGTCTTAAATCATCCCCCAAAACTAACCGAATCATCGGAATTCAGTTCCGATCCCTCGTAACTCATAAGTCAACATTGAGTTGACTTTTCCAACTTAAGCTTTCCTTAAAGAGATTAATTGTTCCATTTCCTACCAAAATCGATCCGAATTGACTCAAGATTTGCACACAAGTCACACTCGACATTACGGACTTGTACGAACTTTCGGAATCGCATTCCGACCCCGATATCAAAATTTTCACTTCCGGTCGAATTTTCTCATAAACCTTCAAATTCTTATATTTTGCCAAATGACTTCAAAATGACCTCCGGACACCCGAATTCACTTCCGATCGCGTTCCCAACTCCAAAATCACCATATGGATCTATTCGCAGACTCGGAATCCCAAACGGACATCTATAACTCTAAAATGCCTTCCAACCCAAATTTATGAAATCCTTCTAAAATACTAACTTCCACCATATACGCTGAAATGCTCACAGGTTATCAAAAACCAAATCCGGACATACGTCCAAGTTTAAAATCATCATACGAGCATGTTGGAACTTTTAGATCCAAATTCCGAGGTCATTTACTCAAAATTCCAATCGTAGTTTAGTTCTTCAACTTTAAGCTTTCAAAATGAGAATTTCCATTTAGATTTGACTCCAAACTTCCTGAATTTGACTTCTGACCATACACACAAGTCAATATACCTGAGATGAAGCTGTTCATGGCATCAATCTGCTGAATGACGCGCCAGAGCTCAAAACGACCGGTCGGGTCGTTACAGTTTAGGCTATGACAGATCAAATTGAACAAATGGGAATGACAATAGAAAACCAACTGAAGGTTTGCTTGCTGAAACTCTTGTAGTTGAAAAGTGCCTATGTATTTCAGTTGTAGAATGTATGATTTGGATTTTGGTTTGTTACAATCAACAAATTGAGGAGTTGCGAAGTAGATATGATCACCAGGCTCGTCAGTGCTCAGATTTGACATGTAAACTTGATGCCACACAGGTGAATTTCTAGCCTCTTATTCTAATATCATGTCTTAAAACATGTTCAAAAGCTCTTACTATTGAAGGTTCTTGCTGAAACACTATAACAAAACTACCTCAATGTTGGCGAATGCTGAGGAAGAACTAAGACAATGTGGGTACACTCTCAAGGAGCCAGATTTTATTATCTGTGAACAGAAAAAAGTTGGTATAGTGATCTGATCTTTGGTTTTAACTGTAGCCTTGAATTAGGTTTTAATTTCTTATTGATATTCACAAAAAATGCCCTTGCTCAACAAGCATGTAGTTTACGAGCTCAGTTGAAGAAATCAGTTCAAGACAATGCTTCATTGTTTTTGAAACTTTGTAAGGCATCTAATTACAATCTACAGAACTGTAGAAATGATTTGTTGGAATTTGTTACTATTTCCTTCTAATATGTTTTTTTTGCAGCAAGAGAAGACAAGTTGAGTGTTGATAATAGGTCAGTGGTGAACAACTTCCAAACTGACCTCGCGAAGCAACTTGGTTTTCTTTCTAACTTAGTGGCAATATCAGCGTGTTGACAAAACGAACACCTCCAGTGTGTTGAGAAATTGTGTCACAACTTTCTCGAATCACACGATAAGGTGACAACCATATTCCAGTGGCAAAGTTTCCTTTTTTATTTCCTTAATTATAAAATCTCTATTTGTTTGCTTTGTTCTACTACTGATACCGGGCTTCACATTGTTTCTCTCCTAATTTTAGATTAGTTGAAGATCCAGATTTGATAAACTGTGAATGCAAAATGTTTTGGTGATTGGTGATTCAGATCCAGCAGATCCCATCATTGGACTTTCTATATCATGCAAACTGCAGTAATTGGTGATTCAAATCTTCTACTAGGAGATCTGGTTACCATTTTGCTACCACCAACCAAGAGAAACATCTCACTTTAACAGCAGTCCTGGCTTTCCAACTATTCTTTCAAGGCCATATTGTGTCTAGTTGTCCAGTAGCAGTTAATGCATTATATGTTGATTAAAGTGTGCAACACTTTCTCCCATTACCTTTCCATATCATGGAATCTCCAGCGTCAGTTGTGCCTTTGAACATGTCCAGCACCTTGAAGAACTCACTTGAATTCTCATTGTCAAAATCATAACTTTTCTTAGAAATAGAGTATCCTGTTTCAGAAATGTGTTTGGCTTGAGATACTAGCTCTATAGCTATTAGATGGCTTTGAGACAGTTTTATTCTGTCCAAAGCATTTTCGGAGGATTTATTAGACGGTTCAAGTATTTATGTTTGTGATTCTTCTTATGCATTATTCTTTACTTTGCCATTATAGCTTGATAGTTTAAAAGTCTTGGTGTTTGGTAATAATATCAGATTGTTATTGCGTACAATTTGTTGAGATGAATAAGTTGGATTAATAAAAGAAGAAAAAAAACAGTTAAATGCTTGAGTATTCTTTGACCGGATTATGTTAAAGGGTAATAACTTTATTTATGCTCTTTTGTAGGTGGAGTTGATCAAAAAATGGATGTTGAGGACAATGAAGACGATGAAGAATTAGACCTTACTTGAAATGAAGTTTGTATTGTTATAGCTAAATGTTCTAGGAATCTTTTGTTGCCAACCTTTTTGAAACTTATTTAATATCTTGAAATGTACTAAGCCACTCATGGGTTAGAATATTTAGCTTTATGGATAATTTTGTATTATTAATAGTTTCATTTTATGATGTGTTTAAATTTTAGTGTTATTATAATTTATTATATGCATAAATATATATTTATAACAACTTATTTTGGTTTTAATTGAACTGATACATACAGAACCGTTCCAATAGGACACCAAAACCGTTCCAGTAGATAATGTAAACCGTTGCAATAGGTCCCACAAATTGTTCCAAATACTACTATAACCGTTACGATAGCCTAAGGCAACCGTAGTTATATCCAACATAACCGTAGCAATAGTTTACGTAAGTGTTGCTATAAATAATATGGTAACGGGTAAAAACCGTTGTAGAAACTATACAGCAACAGTTTTGACCCGTTCTAATTGAAAAATATGACCGTACTAATAGAGAAAGGAAAAACCGTTGCCATAGACCTATCTATTGTCACGGTGACGCAAACCGTTACAAGAACCGTTCCAGTAGACCAATAGGTACGCCGGCTGATGTAACGGTTGTTTAACCGTTCCAATATCCATATGGCAACGGTTTTGCTGTCTATGGGAACGGTTTTACAACCGTTCCTGTAGACCAATTTTTCAGTAGTGCAAGTTTGTCTTTGACGAGAGATGTATGGAATCTTTTGAGTTATTGAAGCAAAAGTTGACTACTACTCCCATCATTACCGCACCTAATTAGAACTTGCCATTTGAACTTATGTGCGACGCAAGTGATGTGGCGGTAGGAGCGATACTTGACCAAAGAATCACAAAGATATTCCATCTGGTGTACTACTCCAGCTAGACAATGAACGAGGCTCAAAGAAATTATACCGTTACCGAGAAGGAGTTGCTAGCTATTGTCATTGCTATGGAAAAGTTTCGTCCTTACCTTATGGGGGCCAAGGTGATTATTCATACCGATTATGCCGCCCTTAGGTATTTGATGACAAAGAAGGAGTCAAAGGCAAGGTTGATGAGATGGGTCCTACTTCTTCAAGAGTTTGATCTAGAAATTGTTGATCGCAAGGGTAGTGAAAACCAAGTGGCGGACCACTTGTCCCGTTTGGAGGAGGAGGGGAGGCCATCCAATGGCCTTGAAATAAATGATTCCTTTTCGGATGAAAAACTCCTCGCGGTGTCTATGCATGATATGCCGTGGTTTGCCGATGTTTCCAATTATCTTGTAACCGATGTGGTCCTGTATGAGCTCTCTTCTAACCAAAGGAAAAAGCTTAAGCGGGATAGCTTGGATTTCTATTGGGATGATCCTTATCTCTTCAAGATTTGCACGGATGGGGTAATTCGAAGGTGTGTTCCGAAAAGTGAGCAAATGAGTATCTTGGAGGCTTTTCACTCTTCTTCCTACGGTGGTCATCATGGGGGAGTGAGAACGGCTTCCAAAGTTTTGAGTTGTGGATTTTATTGTCCAACAATTTTCAAAGATGCTAGTGATTTGGTGAAAAGTTGTGATGCGTGCCAAAGGGCCGGTGGTATTTCAAAGAAAGACGATATGCCTCTCAATACCATTCTAGAGTTTGATATTTTTTATGTATGGGGGATTGACTTTATGGGTCCTTTTGTGAGCTCTTGTGGGAACACGTACATTTTGGTAGCGGTGGATTATGTGTCAAAGTGGGTTGAAGCTGTGGCTCTTCCGAACAATGAAGCTCTAAGTGCTGTGACCTTTTTGAATAAGTATATCTTTACAAGATTCGGGACTCCCCGTGCTATCATTAGTGATGGGGGTTCTCATTTTTGCAACAAAGCATTTGATTCATTGCTTACCAAGTATGGAGTAAATCATAAGGTCACTACCCCGTATCATCCCCAACTGAGTGGCAAAGTGGAAGTTTCCAACCGTGAAATCAAGAGTATTTTGTCTAAAACTGTCAATGCCAATAGGACCGATTGGTCAAAGAAATTAGACGACGCTCTTTGGGCTTATAGGACAGCTTAGAAAACTCTACTTGGTATGTCTCCTTACCGGTTGGTGTTTGGTAAGGCATGTCTTCTCACGGTGGAACTTGAGCATAAGGCTATGTGGGCTTTGAAGAAGTAGAATTTCGAATGGGATGTAGCTGCAAATCTTCGTGTGGAACACTTGAACGAGCTTGACGAGTTTCGGTTTCATGCATACTCCAGCTCGTCCTTGTATAAGGACAAGATGAAGTATCTCCATGACAAATATTCTCGAGGCAAGGAATTCAAAGTGGGTGATATGGTTCTTCTTTTCAATTCTTGGTTGACGTTATTCCCGGAAAAGCTAAAATCCAAGTGGAGTGGTCCATTTGAAGTGGTATGTGTGACTCCGTTCGGAGCTCTTGATCTAATGAACAAAAATGGTGAAGTATTCCGAGTCAATGGGCACCATGTGAAGCATTATTTGGGAAAGCCTGATGATAGGCAAGTGGTGGCGCTCTTGCATTTGAAATGAGTGAATGGTAACTTGCGTCATGCAACGACGTTAAATCAGGCACTTCTTGGGAGGCAACCCATATCTTTTTCTATTTCTTTGTTTTTCTTCATTCGAAGAGTAGGATTTTGAGCTGATAGTTTGTGAAGTGTTGCAGGGGTTATGTTGAAACAGTCCAGGGAGAATACACAAGTTGAGAAGTCTCTGAAGTTTGGCCATATGGCCGCACAACAAAATAGTGCGGTCCGCGTGGCTTTTCCAAGCCAAAAGAGTGACCTCAGGGCAACCCACGCGGCCTGCGTGGCAATATTATGCGGTCTGCGTGGAACGGATGAAATATGGCAGGTCTCTAAAGTTTACCACGCGGCCGCGCACCAAATTAGTGTTGTCCACGTGCAAACTACCCACCTTGGCAGGTCTCTGAAGTTGTCACGCGGCCGCGCACCAAAATAGTGCGGTCCGCGTGACCTTTCTTAACAAAATGATGTATGGTTAAAGCCTGTGCGGTTCGCATGACATTTCTGTGCGGCCGTGCAGGTCGGTAAGTGACAGGTCCCACTCCCTTTTCTATAAATAGGGTTCCTAGGCCTTCATTTAACCTTTTGGCCTATTTTACATCTGAGAGCTTTTACTGTTCACCCTGTGATATCTTGTGCTAAAAATTGCAATCACAATTAATCCTTCGTAACTTTTCACTTCTAATTCAATATTTAGATTACTTTGTGCTTTACATAGATTGATAAATGCTAGATTAGCTTCTTAATTTCTTTCTTTTTACCTCTTTGAATTACTAAACTAGGTTCAAATATGATAATTGTAGAATTAGGGCTAACATCTTTGCTACAATAACTAAGTAGGGGCACTTAGGACACATAGTGTTGGAAATATTAGACTTAAATGAACAAAACACCCTGCCAGTTGAATTTGCCCTACGCGGCCGCACACCATTTTTTGCAGTCCGCATGCATGAACCTTCATGAAGACTAAAATCTATGCGGCCGCGGTCCAAATCAGTGCGGACTGCATGCCCATGGTTCAGAAAAGTATGTTTTGGTAGTTCTCTTCTATGCTGACCGCGTCCATTTCTGGGCAGTCCGCATTGACCTCGCGCGGCCGCAACACAAATCAGTGCGGTCCGCGTATGTCACAATCCGGATTTTCCCCCAACATCGGGATCGTGATGGCGCCTACTCGTGGTAGCTAGGCAAGCCACTTTATTCACACTATCCTGTTTTTTGCAATATTTCATAATCAATTTATCAACCAAAACCATAACCTTAATTAAACTAGTGTGGAAGACTTTATAAAAATAGCGATAAACAGTTTCAAGGTAAAATAATACTGAAATCCTCTACCCAAGACGTGGAGTCACCAACTCATGAACTACTACTGAATACTACACATAAAAGTCTGAAAGAAATATAACATAATCTGTTTGTCTCAGAACAAAGAGACTACATCTAGTAACATAAGTAAAGGAAGAGACGCCGGGCCTGCGAACGCCTGCAAGCTACCTCGGTCTCAATCTGCTCAACTCCCACGCAAAAGATCTACTGCTGCTGCTCCTGATCGAAACCTGGACCTGTGCAAAAACGCACAGAAGTGCAGTATCAGCACAATCCGACCCCATGTGCTGGTAAGTGCCTGGCCTATCCCGGCAAAGTAGTGACAAGCCTAAGACCAGACACCCACATAAACCTGTGTGCGATTATATATATATATATATATATATATATATACACCACAAAATAACGGGAAGTAATCAAGTAACAACTCAACAAGGAATATCTCAGAAGAACTCAACAATTAACAACAGTTAATAAGTCCACAAGGAAAAGAAAGTATAATGGAAAACAGGTAATATCAAGTCAAGGAATGGAAAATAGTTGCACGGCATCACCCTTCGTGCTTTTACTCTCATCCTCACTAAATAAGCAAATAAGGTGCACGGCATCACCTTTCGTGCTTTTACTCTTATCCTCACCAAACAAGCAAATAAAGTGCACGGCATCACCCTTCGTGCCTTTTCTCTCATCCTCGCATCCATGGTACGGCATGATCCTTCGTACATGGTTCAATAACAAGGCACGACATGATCCTTCGTGCATAATCAATAACATGGCACGGCATTAACCTTCGTGCATAATCAATAACAAGGCACGGCATTAACCTTCGTGCATAATTAATAAATCAAAGCACGGCATCACCCTTCATGCATTATCATTCTTCCTCACCCAAATAACAATCACAGTTAAGGGCAGAGAAAGAAAACAATAAATCATGAACCGTCCCGGCAAGGGACACAATAATCATCACAACAAAATCCCGGAATAGGCAATCAATATCTCACTTCACAACAAGTTCCGACAAGGGAGAACAATAACAATTCTACAACCCGGCAAGGGTTCAACAATTTATCTTTCAATATGTCTCACAATAAGCATTAACAACGACACACAGTCATGCAAGACGCCAGTGTATGGATGCTCATCACCACAGCCCATACACCGCACTCGATCACATAGCACACAGCACATAATCCTATTCCCTCAAGCTATGATAGAACAAACACTTACCTCTAGCCTTATAGTCCAAATTACTCTTCAATTATAGCTTTTTCCCCGAATTTCCACTTTCAACTAGGTCGAATCTAATCACAATTGATTCCATTATATTAATAAATACTAATTAACTTGGTTTGAATGCTTAAAAATGGTTTTCTCAAAGTTTGCCCCAAAATTTCCCAAAACGCCCCTGGCCCATGTGGTCGGAACTCGGGGTTCAGACCAAAATCTGGTTACCCATTCCCTCACGAGTTCAAATATATGATATGTTTCAAAATCGGACCTCAATTCGAGGTCCAATTGCCCAATTCATAAAACCCTATATTTTACCCAAGAACATTAATTTCTACAATGAAAACCTTTGATTTCTATTGAAAAACATGTTTAATGTTGTTAGGAATTGAAAGAATTAACTAAAAAGTGACTTACAATTGCTTTGGAGTGAAATTGCTCTTGAGAGGTCGTGTGTGGTGTGTGGGTTTTTGAAAGAATGAAGAATGAGCTTTAAAATTCGTTTAAGTATAAAATTGCACAGTTGCGGATATCGCAAATGCGAACTTTTGTTCGCATTTGCGAACATAGCAGGCTTGGGGACTGTCAGCATCACATTTGCGATATTAAGTTCGCATTTGCGAACTAAGCTGAACTGCTGGGGCCTTCACATTTGCGACATTTTAGTCGCATTTGCGAAGCTGGACCTTTTACTGAAGGCCTCTCATTTGCGAGGTATGGTTCGCATTTGCGAACCCCTTCAGTCCCCTGCCATCTTCGCATTTGAGAAGATTGGTTCGCATTTGCGAACCAAGGCCAGCCTAGGACTTCTCGCATTTGTGAAGCCAACAGCTGGGTGAAAAACCAGCAGTGTTAAAATTCAGAAATTGATCCAAAGGCCTATCAAATCTTTAACCGAGCCCCCCGGGCTCCAAACCAAACATGTACACAACATCAAAAACACATTACAAACTTGCTCGTGCGATCACATCGCCATTATCACATCGTTTTCATCAAATCAAGCCTCAAGTTCATAATTGTCATACTTTTGGTTTTCAAAACTTTCAAGCTTGGGACTCAAGGTCCAAAACATATCAAACGACATCCGAATGTCACCAAACTTTGCAGAAAGCACATATATAATATTTAAGACTTGTACCGGGCATCGAAACCAAAATACGAGCCCGATACCAAGGTCATTTAATTCATTTTCCTTTAATAATTACAGCAAAAAAACAATTTCACAAAAAAATTCATAACTTGGGCTCTAGGCCTCAGAATTCGACTCCGGACGCATGTCCAAGTCCCATATTTTCATACGGACCTTCCGGGGTCGTCCGATCTCGGGTTCGGGTTCGTTTACCAAAAATGTTGACTGAAGTCAACCATATCAATATTAATATCATTTTTCTTCAAATTTCTCATAGAATTCATATATTATATCACAAAATCTTTCCGGCTACATACCCGGATCGTGCACGTAAATTGAGGCAACATAGAATGAGGTTTTCAAGGCCTCGGAAGTGCGGAATAAGTGAGGAAAACAAGTGATGACCCTTTGGGTCGTCACATCCTCCACCTCTAAAACAACCGTTCGTGCTCGAACGGACAAGAGAAGGAAGTACGTGAGTCGGGGAACAAATATGGGTAGCGGCTCCACATATCAGACTCGGACTCCCAGGTCGATGCCAAAAGAGGCTGACCTCTCCACTGAACACGCACATAAGGGTAACTCTTCGACCTCAACTGTCGAACCTGCCGGTCTAGAATGGTCACCGGCTCCTCCTCGTAGGATAAATCATTGTCCAATTGGACAGTTCTGAAGTCTAACACATGTGTGGGATCGCCGTGGTATCTTCGAAGCATAGATACATGAAAAACTGGATGCACGGCTGACAAGCTGGGCGGCATAGCTAGTCTGTAAGCCACCCCTCCCACTCGGTCTAGAATCTCAAATGGACCAACATACCTAGAGATGAGCTTGCCATTCTTCCCGAACCTCATCACGCCCTTCATAGGCGACACTCGGAGCAATACTTGCTCACCAACCATGAAATCTACATCTCGAACCTTACGATCCGCATAAGTCTTCCGTCTGGACTGAGCTGAACGCAATATCTCCTGGATAGTCTTGACCTTATCCAAGGCCTCCTGAACTAAGTCTGTACCCAACAACCGAGCCTCCCCCAGCTCAAACCATCCAAATGGAGATCGATATCGCCTAGCATACAATACCTCACACGCGGCCATCTGGATGCTGGACTAGTAGCTGTTGTTGTAGGTGAACTCTCCTAATGGCAGAAACCGGTCCCACGAGCCTCCAAAATCAATGACACAGGATCGAAGCATGTCCTCTAGAATTTGTATAGTCCTCTCGGACTGGCCATCCGTCTGAGGATGAAAAGCTGTACTCAGCTGAACCCTGGGTGCCTAACTCCTGCTGGACCGCTCTCCAGAACCGCGAGGTAAACTGGGTACCCCGATCAGAGATAATAGATACCGTCACCCCATGGAGTCGAACAATCTCCCTAATGTAAATCTCTACTAACCTCTCCGATGAGTAGGAGACAGATACTTGAATGAAGTGTGCTGACTTGGTCAGCCTATCAACAATGACCCAAATAGCATCAAATTTCCTCCGAGTCAAAGGAAGTCCAGTAATGAAATCCATAGTGATCCACTCCCATTTCCACTCGGGAATTTCAATTCTCTGGAATACACCCCCAGGCCTCTAGTGCTCATATTTCACCTATTGACAATTTAGACACCGAGTGACATACGCAACGATATCTTTCTTCATCCTACGCCACCAATAGTGCTGCCGTAAGTCCTGGAACATCTTCGTTGCGCCCGATTGAATAGAATACCACGAACTGTGGGCCTTCGCTAAGATCAACTCTCGAATCCCTTCAGCATTGGGCACACAAACTCGACCCTGCAATCTCAATACCCCATCATCATCTAGATTTACCTTCGTGGCACCTCCCCGCTGTACTGTATCTCTCAAGTCACGCAAATGAGGATCATCAAATTGCCTCTCACGGATACGCTCTAATAGAGAAGAACGAGCGACCGTGCAGGCTAACACACTCAGCTAGGCTCAGAAATGTCTAGTCTCACGAACTGGTTGGCTAAGTCCTAGACATCTAGAGCAAGTGGTCTCTGGTTGACCGGAATGTATGTGAGACTACACATGCTGGCAGACTTTCTACTCAATGCATCAGCCACCACATTGTCCTTACCTAGGTGATATAGGATAGTAACATCATAGTCCTTCAGCAACTCTAACCATCTCCTCTGTTGCAAATCCAACTCCTTTTGCTTGAATAAGTACTGTAGGCTTTTGTGATCCGTGTACACCTCACATGTCACACCATATAGATAATGCCTCCAGATTTTTAAGGCATGAACCACTGCTGCTAACTCAAGATCATGGACTGGATAATTCTTCTCATGTATTTTTAGCTGTCTCAAAGCATAAGCGATAACCTTACCATCTTGCATCAATATCGCTCCAAGCCCTGTACGAGATGTGTCACAGTAAACTATATAAGGCCCTGCACCCGTAGGTAGTATCAACACTGGTGCGGTAGTCAAAGCTGTCTTGAGCCACTGAAAGATAGCCTCCCACTCATCTGACCACTGGAACTGGGCACCCTTCTGGGTCAACCTGGTCATCGGGGCTGCAATAGAAGAAAACCCCTCTACAAATTGATGGTAGTAACCGGCTAACCCTAAGAAACTCCGGATCTCAGTCACTGAAGCTGGTCGAAGCCAATTCTGGACTGGCTCAATCTTCTCTTGGTCCACCTGAATACCTTTAACTGATACGATGTGGCCTAGAAATACCACTGAACTCAACTAGAACTCACATTTCGAAAATTTGGCATATAGCTGATTATCCTTCAGAGTCTGAAGAACCACTATGAGGTGTTGCTCGTGCTCTTCCTGGCTGCGGGAGTATACCAGGATGTCATCTATAAAGACTATCACAAACAGATCTAAGTAAGGCCTGAACACTCGATTCATCAACTCCATGAATGCTGCTGGGGCATTGGTCAACCTGAAGGACATGACCAAGAACTCATAATGCCCATATCTAGTGCGAAAGGCTGTCTTAGGAATGTCAGCTGTCCTAATCTTCAGCTGATGGTAGCCTGACCTCAAGTCTATCTTTGAGAACACCCTCGCTACCTGGAGCTAGTCAAACAAATCATCAATCCTCGGCAGTGGACACTTATTCTTTATTGTGACTTTGTTCAATTGCCGGTAGTCAATACACATCAGCATCGAGCC
>JASVEL010000038.1:0-149785 GCA_032618575.1 Nicotiana noctiflora | reverse complement strand
CTTGCTCGTGAGTGGTGAGACCTATGTAACCTAGAGCTCTGATACCAACTTGTTGTTATACCCCAATTTAACACGGGTCAAACTAGAGTATAACATATTGGTAATTCTGAAGGTTTAATTAATAAAAGAGTCGCCACCTAATTATATAACGGTGAATTAGGGCACCAATTTTAGCAAAATAGTGCTTAAAATAACTCTGTTTTATATGGTCTGCTTAGTGTTAAGAGTATGGGTTAGGGTTCTAATTAATCCTATAGGGAAGGTTATTAAGGCACCCTATATGATCCGTAAACTATGATTAACCGGTCAAACTTAGGTTAATTAATAACTAAAATTATATTTAAAAAAAATCAGACATATATAGGATAAAATATTTGTTACATTGCCTTGAAAAGGCTTTCAAAACAGTGAGAAATCCTTAAATTGTAAAGTGGTGAAAATTTAACGTTTCTAATTCTTAAAACTATTTAAAGTGGATAAAATTAAAAACAATTTGAACTCTTGAAATACGAAAGAAACCGCATAATCATTTTTAGACTCAAAATATATTTAGCCCGATGCCATTAAGAAATTGATTTAAAATGTCTAAATTGATTCCATAAGAAATTGATTTAAAATTATTACTTCGGTGGTCTAATGCATTAAGTGTTTTTTATGTAAAATATTGTGATAGCATTCGTTAAATAACATATGTAAAAGTTTTATAAAAAAAAGTGTACTGTAGGTAGTACCGGTCTATCAAGATACAAAAATATTTATAATTAAAATAACTCCATTGTTAAATCTAAATTAAACACAATCTCACACTTTGAGATAAATTCCAAAACACAAGTTATTCAGCAATAATAACAAATAAATATAACACATAATAAAGGAAGAATAAGAACGCAATAGGCGCTCCCAAGGGTGTCACTTGTTTTCTTGCTATCGCGTGTGGTATAAGGAGGATGATACATAATGCGATGACTCCATGCTCGAGTATGGGGAGTCTTGCGTCAAAACTCCATGTTTTGCTCCAAGCACATATGCACAAAAGAGAAAACGAAACAAGAATTAGAATGAAAGAGCTCTATTTCTAGAAGTGCCACAGAGAAGGCGAACACTAGAGCTGAAATAAAGCAATCATCAATCATATTGGTATTCAAATTATTAAAATAAGCTATAATCTTAACACATAATTTCTTCTTACTCAAAGACTTTTCCCAGGTGTTCTCACGAGGAACCCAACCACACAAGTGTTCAATAAATTAAGCTTATGACTGTGGTTACTACGTTTAAGCAAGTTAGGGGACACATACTAGTAATTTTAAGCTTTATACATATGTGTTTTAATGCTCCTTTACGGTTATTTTCATATTTTTAGTAAATAAATGCCAACGCCTATACAGGATATGCAAGCATACTGTAACGACCCCGGCCCGTCGTTACGGGAATTTACGACCCCATTACCTTGCATTTACATATATTATGCTTTTAAAACAGTATTAGAGTATATCGGGTGAGTTAGGAGTGATTTGGATTGAAAATGAAACAAATAGCATGTTTGAAGAAAGCTTGAATATGAAAAGTCAACCAAGAGTTGACTATTGAGTTAGAGTGCTCGGAACCGGATTCGGATGATTCGACTAGTTCCGGGGGATCATTTATGACTTAGGAGAACAATCGGAATTGAATTCGGAGGTCCGGTGTAGTTTTAAGCTTGAATTGGCGAATGTTGAATTTTGGCGAAAACCGGATGGTAGGTGATATTTTGATCCGGAGGTCGGAATGGAATTCCGACAATTTCTGTAGCTTCGTTATGTGATTTTGGATATGTCCTGCAAATTTTCAGGTCATTCTGACATCGTTTGATCGAGTTTTGGATTGAATGTTAGTTTTGAAAGTTTTGAAAAAAACTTAGGCTTGAATTCGTGAGTAAATGGAGATTTTGATGTTTAGTATGGTGTTTTTATGATTGGAACAAGTCCGTATCATGTTTTGGAGTATGTTGGTGGTTTTCGTTGGGGACCCGGGGGCCTCGGGATGGATTCGGACCATCAACCGGGCATTTAGAACTTGGAAAAAATTCTGCAGAAAATTGCAGTCAGCAGTTGCTCTATGCGATCGCATAGAGATGATTGCGATCGCATAGAAGAGTGGAAGGGGCGTGAAGTTTACTCTATGCGATCGCGTGGAGGGCATTGCGATCGCATAGTATCCGGAATTTGTGCAGTGCGATCGCGGAGGCTCGATTGCGATCGCGGAGGGTAGGAATGCGAAGCTATGCGATCGCATGGCTAGGCCTGCGATCGCATAGAACAAATTTGAGGCCTGAGGAAAATTACTCTATGCGATCGCGATAGGGGACCTGCGATCGCATAGAACAAAAGTCTCTGGCAGTGAATTAAATTGCAGAACAGAGAGCTTACGGGTTTACACCCCCAAAACTCAATTTTGAGCCCTAGAGAGAAGAAAACTCGAGGAAATCACTGAGAAGTCATCGGGTATTCGTTGGAGGTAAGATTCTTGACTCAAAAACATCATGTTATGGTAGTATTAACATCAATCTTCATGAAATTGGGTTGAAATCTTGAAGAAATGTGACCCAAATATTGAAAACGGGATTTTGAGTTTTGGGAGGCCATTTGAACTCCGATTTCGATAAATTTTATATGCACGGACTCGTGGTGAGATAAGGATCGCGTTGGTACTAATTTCGAAATTTTTCGAGCAAGTGGGGCCGGGGTCGGGTTTTACCAACTTAGTGTAATTATGCGAATTTCATATAAATTGAAGTGGGTTATGATTCTTTGACCCGTATTTGATATAATTATTGTTATTTGACTAGATTCTACACACGAGGCAACGAAATTCAAAGGAAAAGGCATCGCGGAAGAGTCTACGACCGGCTGGAGGTGAGTAGTTTGTGTATATAGTAGCCTGAGGGTTCGAAACCCCGGCTTAGCACATTGTGACGCTAGTAGGGCGTGGCTCGCACACCGTGGCAGGTGCGAGATTGATTGTGACTGGGGATTGAGACTTGGTCCATCCCGGAAATGAATAATATGTTGTTAGTGTTGGAAATACACTGTATTTGATATATTTGTGGGATGTAAGCCTTGTTTGGGGCCTTGTGCCGATCCGTAGCGTCCTTAGAGGACAATATTTATGTGATAGCTATAATTGCTTAAATCACTAATCTCAGTCTTGGAAATTGAAATCACACTTTTGAAATGCTAAGTCACCGGCTTTTACAAATCTAATAAAGTTAAAGTATTTTTCATAAATTATGAATTGAGAACTGGAATTAAGGATAATGAATTGTTTTGTGACTTATTTGCTTATTGTGGACTGAGCATGGGATCGGGCTGCACGCCGCAGTGGTTGATATGAGGATCGGGCTGCACGCCGCAGCAGTATTGCGCTTGGGCTGTAGGAGCCCCTCCGGAGTCTGTACACACCCCCAGTGAGCGCCGTCGACGTTAAATTGGATCGGGCTACACGCTGTAGCGGTTATGTGCATTGCATTGCATCTGTATTGTTGAATTACTCTGTGGTAGCTGTATTGTATTATTGTTGCTAGTTTGTAGGAGATTCGGACTGTAGTGTAGCTACATATTGTGGTATTTTGTGGATTTCTCACTGTCAGCTACATATATATATTTGTTACTCACTGAGTACTTAGTACTCACCCCTACTCCCTGCACCTTTTGTGTGCAGACTCAGGTACTCAGGAGCAGTAGACAGGCATCTCCAGCGTTTGCAGTGTCATATCGGGTTGCTGAGGTAGCTGCCTACGTTCGCAGAACCTAGCTTCTCCTCTCGTTTCCAGTTGTTATTTTGATATTTTGTATTCAGACTTGAGTACTTCTATATCGTACTCTCTATTTCCTGTTGGATTTTGTTAGAGGCTCTAGACTTGTGACTCCGGATCTTTGGGAGTGTCAGTACTTTTGTTCAGTATTATTATTATTGGAGTTCTTACACTCATATATTCTTCTTGGGTTGTCCATTTGGGGACGGATATTTTGTGATAATTAAACTGTTGGTCTGGCTGGCCTAGCTTGATTGTTGGGCGCCATCATGACCGGATTTGGGTCGTGACACATACATCAATGTTTCGTAGCAGCACATGCTTTTAACTACAGTCTTTTCACTATAAGCACTGTCAAATGCTATTGTCATGGTCTATAAGACATGAGGAGAAATACTATAGCATGTGAATCCTTATTCTTAACAATTAGATAAGTTCCTCCCTTAAGATACACAAAAAAAAAGCCGTAAGAAATTCTTAAACCATTTCAAAAACTAAAAGAAGGCATTAATTTGCAAAGATTGTATTCCAACAGGACATTTCCAAAATCATATATACTTGACCAAGTCAAACAAATTCCACAATCATCATTCATAAAGAACATACATATCTCCTATATCTTATGATACCCAGCTAGGTAAACCATAATAACAATCTAAGCTTTATGCCTTCTTGAATTTGATCATGTTATTCTAGTTCCGAAAGCTTGTTATGCATTCTATCGTACATGCATTACAAATTTCTCTAACCAGACTTTTACATAAAAAATCCCAGCAAAATTATTTAAGTCCTTAAGTGCTTTTCACATTTCAAGAACATTCAAATCAATTTCCTATCGACATAGTTTCTACTAGGCTGCCAAGCTTATGAGTATTAATTAAAAATCAGCTGTAGTATGACATATATGCATATCGAGGTGGCGTCCGTCATGTACGAAGCAAAACAAGTTGTAATAGTGTTTCTAGATTTCATGAACAACATTTTAATCTAAATCCTCAATATAACTAGACATCAAATCAATATTACAAACTTGTAGTCATGAGTATTTAGTTTGTCAACATATATGTTTTTTAACACATGGAGGCATTGGTCAAATATCAATATACTAACACATAAGAGGGGTGAGGCTGAATCAAATGAGCATTAAGAAAATCAATCAACACACACGTACGACAACTAGCATTCTCCTAATAGCATGGTTCTCCAAAGCATGAACTTTAGCTCATGGCTTTTGATTATACTGAATTGCAAATGGCTCATTAACAGTAAAGGTACATCAGATTAATTGGAATTTGAGATTTACTGACCTTTTTGTGGGCAGTGAACGGGGTTTGTGACGTCGTTTCAGATCTACCACTCCTTACTTGTCAAAAATATAAAAATAAAGACTAAATAATGAATCACTGGTTGTAAAGCTTGTTAAAAAAGGATGATATGAACTGAATTTCGGGAATTCCGGCCTCTTTCTGGCTGAAGGACTTAAGAGTATTTATAGCAAAAAACAACTATGATTCCATGAGCGGGAATTGAAATTTTGAATTGAAAATCTTGATCAACACATCCCAACGTTGGGCATATTCACGTGATTTGTTCAGGTCCTATCCGAAATGATGAAATCTCGACATGAAGCAAACATGATTTATTGTGTCTTTGACATAAGAGTAGAAAGATCATCTCTGAAGAGCGAAGATACGCCAAAATGGGAGCAGGGGAGGACAAATTTTATGCTAAAAAAAATGAAGTCATAAGTCTCACCATGGCTTAGAGATATTGGTGTTTTACTGGAAAAGGAAAAAGAAGGAAGAGGGGGTGGAGATAGCGGCTGATTTGGGACAAAATAAACCCTAATTGATTATGTATTATAATTAAATTTCCAAAATTGGGCTTTGGACTAAAGATTAATAAATGGGCTGAGAGTTGGACTTAAAATGATCTTGAAATTCCTTTCTTCTTAGTATTTCTTTGGGCTCCTAAATTTATTTTAATTAGCTATCAAAATGTATTGTATTAATATTAAGTAAATAATAATAATAAATATATATATATATATATATATATATATATATATATATATATACGGTTATTTTCAAATAAAAAAGAAAAGATTAAATGATACTACAATCTTAATTAGCATAAAACAATCCAAATCTATATGTGGATTGCAATTTGCTCTTAGTTGACAAGTCGACAATTATTCATATTTCAATAAATCAGAGGCCTTCTCATACAATAATTGAAAAACCTTTTCTTATTCGTTTAATTAGAGTATATTAAAGTCTACACTTGCACTACTTTATTACACCATCTAATATTGATAATAATATTAACAATAATAACTAGTAATAATAATAATTTTAACGACACGAATAGTAATTGTAATAGTAATCTTAGTAGTCGTAATAATAGTAGTAATAGTAGTAGTAATATTAATAATACTAGTAATAGTGCTATTAAGTAAATAATAATAATAATAATAATTTGGTCTAGTTTGTGCTAAAATGATAAAATAACTATTCGTACATTATTAGTGATATTAGAAACTTAAAGAAATAGTTTGGAAGAAAGGAGGGTCAAAATTGGATGTCAACAGCTGCCCCTCTTTGAGCGGAGATGATTAAAGAGTGTTCGGTCAAAGAATATTAACATAGTATACAATTTTGTCCCGACCACCAAGATTGGAATGGGACAAAGAGGACAACAAAAATATTTGTGGCCGAACTCCGGTTTCGAGTTGCCTACATATCTCGGGTTTCACGAGAATCAGGCCATATGTAGTTCAAGGCTGACGGTACCCAGGATTATGATTTAACGATTGATGTAGAGCCTAAAAAATGTTGCTCTAGTGTCGAATCATAAAGACTGTGGGTATCATGATTGAAAGAAAAATATTTGAAATAAAGATTTGGTTAGGAATTTTTGAGAGTTGAGCCGAGCGGAGTTCGAAGTAGATCTTTGACCTTTGTTGGAGAGTTTGGTATTCCTACCCCATTTTAACACGGGTCAAACTAGAGTGTAACATATTAGTAATTTTGAAGGTTTAATTAAAAAAAGAGTCGCCACCTAATTATTTTAACGGTGAATTAGAACACCAATTTTATCTAAATAGTGCTTAAAGTGAACTCTATTTTATGGTCTACTTAACCTTAAAATTTTTAGGTAAGGGTTCTAATTAATCCTATAGGGAAGGTTGTTAAAGCACCCTATATGATCCGTTAATTATGGTTAACCGGCCAAACTTAGGTTGTGTGACGACCCAAAAGGTCATCACTTGTTTTATTAATCATTTGAGCTTCTGAGGTCCTGAAAACCTCATTTATAGTTGCTTCGATTTGCGTGCATAGTTCGTGCACGAAGCTGGAAGATTTTTATGTTGAAATATATGAAATATGTGAAATATTTGAAGAATTTTGATATGAATATTGATATGGTTGACTTTGGTCAACATTTTTGGTAAACGGACCCGGACCCGTAATTTGACGGTCTCAGAAAATCCGTAGAAAAATATGGAACTTGGGCGTATGCCCGGAATTGAAATCCGAGGTCTAGAACCCCGGTAAAAGAATTTTTCTGTTAAATTGTTTTCTGAAAATGTTTAAGGGAAATGAAACTGAAATTTGATTAAAAAGTGGTGATATCGGGCTCGTAATTTGCTTTCGATGCCTGGTACAGGTCATATATATTGGTTAAGCGCTTCCTGTAAAGTTTGGTTGAAAACGGACGTCGTTTGACGTGTTTCGGCTTTAAATTGGAAATTTTGGGAGTTATGAAATTTTTAATAAAATCTTGAGTTTTAAGGCTCAAATCATTGATTTTGATGTTATTTTGGCGATTTGAACGTGCGAGTAAGTTCGTATGATGTTTTTAAGTCAGTGTGCATATTTGGTTTGGAGCCCCGAGGGCTCGGGTGAACTTTGGATAGGCCACGAGATCAATTTTTCATGTTAGAAAGTTGCTGTCAGCACCTGGTCTGCAGAGTTCGCAAATGCGAACAAATGTTAGCAAATGCGAAGTCGCAAATGCGAACAAAAGTTTGCAAATGCGAACTTCCCAGATTTTGCCTGTGTTCGCAAATGCGAACAAATGTTAGCAAATGTGAAGTCGCAAATGCGAACAAAAGTTCGCAAATGCGAACTTCCCATCCTTAGCTTATTTTTCAAACTCCAGAATTTGGTCGGGGTTCGCAATTGCGAACCCCTGCTCGCAAATGCGAACACAGAGACCTGTAAATCACGATTTCCAACTTCATTTTTCATATTTCACAACCCAAAACATCCATTGACGATTTTTCACGAACTCCCTCTTCTCCAAATCATTGGTAAGTCAACTTTTACTCAATTTCTTCAAACTTTAACATCATTTATCATGTTTTCATCTTCAATTTGAGGTTTTTCATCGGTAAAAATGGGGGATTTGGGTAGAACTTAGGTTTTCATAAAAATTGGATTTTGACCTTAATTTGAGGTCCGATTTAAGGACAAATTATATATTTGAACTCGTGGATGACTGGGTGAATTTATTTTGGCTCAAAACTTGAGTTTCGATTATGTGGGCCCGGGGTCGATCTTTACTATTCCGGGCAGAATGTGGTAAAAATTATAATTGGCCATATGAATTAGTTTGTTGAGTAGTATTGATGATATTAAATCAATTGTGTATAGATACGATTGGATTGGAGCCAAATTCAAAAGGAAAAGGCATTGCTACGGATTGAATCGTTCGTAAACTTTCGAGGTAAGTGTTTGTTCTATCCTAGCTTGAGGGAATAGGAATTGAGTTTATGTGTAAATTGTGATAGGTGGAGTCCGACTTATAGGCATGGTGACGAGTATCTTAACGTTGGGGGTCGAGCATGACCGTGAGTCTTAACAATGGATTAAATTCTTGGTAATCCTAAGTGATTATGTGAAGGGAAATTATTATTGGTTTTATACCGGTAAAACACATATAGATTATTGATTAAGGAGTTATTGGTGTTACACCGGTAACAGAGGTAAATTGTTGATTCATTATCATTTATTGGTCTTATGCCGGTAAAGTACGTATATGAAGTGTTGATTAAGAGTTATTGGTGTTACACCGGTAACGGGGATATATCGTTGATTTATTGTCATGTATTGGTTTTATACCGGTAAAATACATATAGATTATTGATTAAAGAGTTATTGGTGTTACACCGGTAACAGAGATAAATTGTTGATTTATTGTCATTTATTGGTTTTTACACTGGTAATATAAATATTGTTGAAGTAAGATTATTGGTTTAATACCGGTAATACTTATATATATTCACTATTGATCAGAGATTATTGGCTTATTGCCGGTAATATATATATTCTAATGAATTGGGATCGTGTGGCGTGCCGACCACTTTTATGATAAGAAATAGGATCGTGTGGCACGCCGACCACAAAGTGATTTGAATCTTGGCATTGGCCATAGTTGCCGGTAGCTTATTGTTACATTTGGGAGCGGGTGGTACGCCTACCACAAGATATGAAAGGCCTATTGTTATGTTTGGGAGCGGGTGGTACGCCTACCACAAGATATGGAATGAAAAATAAATTGAGGCATGAAAATAAGATTTGTTCCGTTGATCAGATTACTCCGGACATTATAAGATATTGACTGTTATTTCAGAGCAGATTTCTTTCCTTATAAATGTTCGATAACGTTTTCTGCTATTGTATATGTATATATATTTCAACTGTACATGTTTATATGGGTGACTGGCCATAGTCTCGTCACTACTTCGCCGGGATAGGCCAGGCACTTACCAGCACATGGGGTCGGTTGTGCTGATACTACACTCAGCGCTCTTTTTGCGCAGATACAGGTTACGGACAGTAGCAGTAGTAGTAGCACGATTGTGGATATTCCGACTACCGAGACTACGAGGTAGCCTTGCATGCGTCCGCACGACCCGTTGTCTCTTCTATCTATGTATTTCATTCTGTTATCTCATGTATTCGAGATAAACAACTTATATTTCTTTCAGACAATTGTGTGTATTATTCTTAGAAGTTCGTGTGTATTGTGACACCAGTCTTGGCTAGTGTATCATGTTTGGATTTCTGTATCTTATATGATAAAATTGACTAAGTGTGGTCAAAGCTGCCTTGAGCTTCTGAAAGCTCTCCTCGCACTTCCACATGAATGGTGCACCCTTCTGGGTCAATTTAGTCAATGAAGAAGCAATGGATGAAAATCCCTGAACAAACCGGTGATAATATCCCGCCAAGCCAAGAAAGCTCCTGATCTCTGTAGCTGAGGACGGTCTAGGCCAACTCTGCACCGCCTCTATCTTCTTTGGATCAACCTGAATACCATCACGAGACACCACATGTCCCAGAAATGCTACGGACTCGAGCCAAAACTCGCACTTGGAGAATTTAGCATATAGCTTCTCCTCTCTCAATCTCTGCAACACAATACTCAAATGCTGAGCATGCTCCTCCTGACTACGGGAGTAGACTAGAATGTCATCAATGAACACAATCATAAATGAATCCAAATAGGGCATGAACACACTGTTCATCAGATGCATGAATGCTGCTGGGGCGTTGGTCTGCCCAAAAGACATCACAAGGAACTCATAGTGGCCATATCGGGTCCTGAATGCAGTCTTCATAATATCTGAGTCCCTGATCTTCAGCTGATGATATCCTGAACGAAGATCAATCTTATAAAACACCCTCGCACCCTATAACTGATCAAACAAACCATCTATGCGCGGTAGAGGGTACTTATTCTTCACTGTCACTTTGTTCAATTGCCTATAATCAATACACATTCGCATGGAACCATCTTTCTTTTTAACAAATAATACCGGCGCACCCACGGAGACACACTAGGGCGGATGAAACCCTTATCCAGAAGCTCCTAAAGTTGCTCTTTCAGTTCTTTCAACTCAGCTGGTGTCATCCGGTGAGGAGGAATGGATATGGGCTGAGTGCTCGGTATCAAGTCAATGCCAAAATCAATACCCCTGTCCGGCGGCATACCCGGCAGGTCTGAGGGGAATACATCTGGGAAGTCCCTCACAACAGGTACAGAATAATTTCTAGGAGACTCAGCTCCCACATCTCTCACAAAAGCTAAGTACGATAAACACCCTTTTTCAACCATCTTCTGAGCTTTTAAGAACGAAATGACACGGCTAGGGACGAAATCAGTCGAACCCCGCCACTCAATCTGAGAAATACCAGGAATGGCCAACGTAACTGTCTTAGCATGACAGTCCAATATAGCGTAGTACGGAGACAACCAATCCATACCCAATATAACATCAAAGTCCATCATCCCCAATAATAGCAAATATGCCTGGGTCTCCAGACCCCCAATAGATATAACACAGGATTTATAGACATGATCCACAACAATCGTATCACCCACGGGGGTGGATACATGAACAGGTAAGTCATGACTACCACGAGTCGCACCCAAATGATGTGCAAAATAAGAGGACACGTATGAATATATGGACCCTGGATCAAATAGAACAGAGGCATCTCTATGACAGACGGAAATGATACCTGTAATCACTGCATCGGAGGCAACTGCATCACGCCCTGTCAGGAAGTGCATAGAATCGCGCCTGGCCTCCACCGGATCTCTCCTCGCCCCTGGGGCGACCACGAGAAGACTGACCTCCACCTCTACTAGACTTAGATGGTGCTGAAGATGAGGGTTGGTCCCTCTGCTGAGTCCTGTCCCTACGGAGTCGAGGGCACTGTCTCCTCGTGTGGCCAAACTCACCACACTCATAACATGCACCTGGTGCTTGGAGAAGGGGACCGAAGGGAACCCCTCGCCGCGAGAAGAACACTGGGCTGAAGAAGTAGGTGCTTCACTGCGGGGCTGGAAGGGCACTAAGTGATGAGTCGACCCTGCTGAAACCCCTGTCGACCACGACCATAAGAACCTCCGCTCTGCTGTGGGCGGTCTGAATGAGAAGGTCTAGATGAGCGACCTCTGCCTCCAAGAAATGCCCTCTAGTGGAGCACCACTGAAACTGCCCGAACCACGAGGCCTCTTGGCCTCCTGCTCCTCTCTGTCTCGGCGACGATCCACCTCAATGGAGCGTGCCATATCCACAACCTGCTCAAAAGATGATGATAGAACTCTCTCTCCGGTCATAAGAATGCGGATGGAGTAGTTGAGGCCATCAATGAACCTCCTGATCCTCTCCCTATCGGTAGGGATCATCCATGTGGCATGCCTAGCCAACTGTGTGAATCTGAGCTCATACTGGGTCACAGACATGTCGCCCTGAATCAACCACTCGAATGGGCGACGTAGCTCCTCGCGACGAGACCGAGGTACATATTTCTCTAGAAAGAGAGTAGAGAACTGCTGCCATGTGAGAGGTGCTGCTCTTGCAGGCCTACGCCTCTCAAACTCCTCCCACCAATCAAATGCGGGACCAGTGAACTGAAATGTAGGAATAGCAATAGATACAGTCTGGCCCTGAACTGGGGCTGCTGGAGCGTCAACCACTGGGGGCTGCTCCTGAACTGGTACTACGGGCGGGTCAGCTGGCACTGCCTCAGCTGCCCTACCTCTACCTCTAGCACGACCGCGCCCACGGCCTCTAACGGGTGGCAATGGGGGTCGTCCACCTCGTCCTGATGCTCGCATTCTCGCCATCTGCGAAAGAATAGAATATAGAAGTTCACTTCTTAGAACAACAAGATCGCATGACAGAGTTCAAGAAAAGTGAAGTGTTTCCTAAAGGTTCGCAGCCTCCCGAGGATAAATACAGGCGTCCCCGTACCGATCCACAAGACTCTACTAACCGACTCAAGACTCATGAGGCCTAGTAAACCTAGGCTCTGATACCAACTTGTCACGACCCCAAATCCGGTCGTGATGGCGCCTAGCACATTGCTAGGCCAGCCTAACCAATCGATAATAACAACGGAGCTAGAAGCTCGCTTTATCCCATTTAAGCATATCAAAACATGAAGCAACAGTGATACATATATTGAAAACGGGGAACCAAGTCCCAAAATATACCAACTTCCATAGACCGAAGGGTCAAGAGTCATGAGCCTCTAATGAACAAAAATGTATAATAGTTTACATGATACCAAGTACGGAAAGAAACATCAATACATAGTCAAAAGACAGTAGGAAGGAATATCGGGTCCTGCTGACTCTGTAGCTACCTCGTATATCCCACAGATGTCGCCTCGCACAGCCACTGAATCACTACTGAGAGGTACCTGGATCTGCACACAAGGTGCAGGGAGTAAAATGAGTACTGCCAGACTCAGTGGTAATAAACAAGGGTAAGACAGCACAGATAAGAAATCCGCAATAAAGCACTATGTAAAGCTGTAATCAAATACCTTGTCACAGAATCAATATCAACTGTACATGTACCAACAAGTACCAGCAAAATAGTATAACAGCTAGCAGATGTAGCTAAATGCAACGCAATGCATGATATGACCGCTACGGCGCGTAGCCCGATCCAATTTGGGTACCCGTGCTCATTGTGGGGGTTCAGACTCCGGAGGGGCTCCTACAGCCCAAGCACAATATCACTGCGGCGTGCAGTCCGATCCAACATATATACCGCTGCGGCGCGCAGCCCGATCCACTACCAGTCAGCTAATATGCAAATACAGCCTCGCAGGCTCAAAAGTAGTTTTTGAAAAACTCTTTTATCATTTTTTAGTTGAAAACAGAAATATCAAGTTCCAGAGATTGGAAATAGCATGATAACAGAAGTAGCTACGGACTAGTAGTAACTAACATGTCAATATGATAAGACAATGATAACGATCCTCGTGGGATCCAATAACTGGCTCACGGCCTACAAGTATACTCAACCACCCAAGAAGGGGGTTCAACGGCTCACGAGTGGCCAATATCACAATATATAGTATGCAACCATCCAAGAAGGAGGTTCGACGGCTCAAGGATAGCCAATATCACAATATAGTATCAACAGGTCGGACTAAGCCATAGTCCCCAATCACAATCGACCCCACACTCATAAGAGAGTACGTGTCTCGCCGCTATACAGAGCGTCACAAAGTGGTATACCGGGGTTTCGAACCCGCTGGTCATCACCCACATCTATTACTCACCTCAATACGGTGCGATGACTACTCCGCAATGCCCTTGCCACGAGAATCAAGCTCCGCACGCGTAGAATCTGATCAAATACAGTAGAAACACAATAAATTAGGCCAATGGAACGACACCCAATCAATACAATTCGATATAAACCAAAAATGGCAAAGTTGCCAAAACCCGACTTTCGGTACGCTTCTCGAAAAATTATGAAAGTCACATATTCGGAACCCTCATCTCGATACGAGTCTAAACATATCAATTTTACCAAATTCGGACTCCATTTGCCCATTCAAAACCTTGATTTTCTAAAATTCAAGCCTAGGGTTAAATCTTCCATGAATCACCCCAAATTCCTCCATTTTCATGATATAATTGCATAATATTATCAATACTAATCATAGTTTAAGTCCATCGTTGATTACCTGATGATTTCCCTTGAGTTTCTCTTCAAAATCGCCCAAATCGCCTCCTTAAGCCGAGACCCAAATGTGTGAAATGTTTCTGAAATTTTCTAACTTCGATACAATTAACTCACTGCGATTTTCGCTTCTGCGGACCATTTTCCGCCCCTGCGACCAATTGGTCGCTTCTGCGAACCTAGGCCTATTTGGCCATTTCCGCACCTGCGATCCAAGGACCGCTCATGCGGGTCCGCCCCTACATAAAATTCCTCCGCCCCTGCGGCCTTTCCCGCTTCTGCGGACAAGAGTCCGCTCCTGCGGACTCGCCTATGCGATCACCAATCCGCTTCTGCAGATTTCCCCATCTCGTCCCTTAACCGCTTCTGCGGTCTCAACCTCGCTCCTACGACGCCGCCTCATCGGACATTTTTCCGCTTCTGCGAAGACAAGCACTCCTGCACCCCCTCGTCCGCTCCTGCGCACTCGCTCCTGCGCCCCCATTTTCCGCAGGAGCGAAAACAATAGAACCAGAACACTTCCCTGCAATTTTCCACATTTTCTCCCGTTTAGCCACCCGAAAACACCCCGAGGCCCCCGGGACCCCAATGAAAACCACCAACATACCCCAAAACACGATACGAACTTGTTCCAATCAGAAAAACACCATTCTAAACATCAAAATGACCAATTACACACGGATTCAAGCCTAAGTTTCTTCAAAACTTCCGAATTACACGTTCCATCAAGAACCCGACCAAATGACGTCCGAATGACCTGAAATTTTGCAGGCACATCCAAAATCACCTAACGGAGCTACTGCAACTGTCGGAATTCCATTCCGACCTCCGGATCAAAATCTCACCTACCGTTCGGATTTCGCCAAAGTTCAACCTTAGCCAATTCAAGCCTATTTCTACAACGGGCCTCCAAATTCAATTCCGATTGCTCCCCGAAGTCCCAAATCACCTCCCGGAACTAACCGAATCATCAGAATCCGATTCCGAGCCCTCTAACATAATAGTCAACTCCAGGTTGACTTTCCATATTCAAGTTTCCTTCAAAAAGGCTATATGCCGGTAACAGAGATAAATTGTTTTTATGGAAATTATTATTGGTTTTATACCGGTAAAATACATATAGATTATTGATTACGGAGTTATTGGTGTTACACCGGTAACAGAGATAAATTGTTGATTCATTATCATTTATTGGTCTTATCTCGGTAAAGTACATATATGAAGTGTTGATTTATTGGTGTTACACCGGTAACGGGGATATATCGTTGATTTATTGTCATGCATTGGTTTTATACCGGTAAAATACATATAGATTATTGATTAAAGAGTTATTGGTGTTACACCGGTAACAGAGATAAATTGTTGATTTATTGCCATCTATTGGTTTTTACACCGGTAATATAAATATTGTTGAAGTAAAGATTATTGGTTTAATGTAACGACCCGGCCGGTCGTTTTAGAAAATTACGCCCCAATCCCCAATTTAACTGTTCCCCTAAGTTCATTTCTTCTATTGTGGTTTGCCGGGAGAGTCGGTTGTGAAATTTGGAGCATTTTGGGACACTTAGTCCCTAAATGAGAGCTTTAAAGTTAGGAAATGGGTTGTAGCTGGAATAGTGTTAAGACGACCATGGAACAGAAATCCGATGGTTCCATTAGCTCTATTAGGTGATTTCGGGGTTGGGTGCGCGTTCGGAATGTATTTTGGAGGTCCGTAGCTTAATTAGACTTGAAATGCCAAAGTTTGAAATTTCGGCGAATCCGAACGATAGCTGAGATTTTGATCCGGGGGTCGGAATGGAATTCCAACAATTTCTGTAGCTTCGTTATGTGATTTTGGATATGTTCGCAAATTTTCAGGTAATTCGGACGTCGTTTGGTCGGGTTTTAGATTGAATGTGCAATTCAAAAAGTTTTAAGAAACTTAGGCTTGAATCCGTGTGTAATTGGTGATTTTGATGTTTAGGATGGTGTTTTTATGATTGGAACAAGTTCGTATCTTGTTTTGGAGTATGTTGGTAGTTTTCGTTGGGGTCCCGGGAGCCTCGGGATGAATTCAGGGGTCCAAACGGACCAATTTGTGCCAAAGGCACTGCTGTTTCTGCTGCAATAATTGCAGAGCAATTTCGCTCTCCACGATCACGGAGATGGCCATGCGATCGCGTAAGGTGTGGTGGTAATGCATTGCGATCGCAATGCCTAGGATGTGATCGCGTAATGGAAAAGCCCGGAGCTCTACGATCGCGAGGTGAGGCGTGCAATCGCGTAAGTCTGGAAGTCGATGCATCGCGATCGCATGAGGTAGTATGCGACCGCGTAGGGTAGTTTGGGCAGCCGATCGAGTTTGTTCTTCGCGATCGCATTCGTATCATTGCGATCGCGTAGGGTCGCTATGTTGTTCACTGCGATCGCGTCCAGGACCACGCGATCGCGTAGAGGAAAAGTAGGCCGCCCAGGATTTGTGCATCGCGATCGCAAGCCAGTGCTGCGATCGCGTAGAGTTAATTGGCCTGGTAGTGACTTTAAGTCCAGAAACATTTCAGTCGCGGCCTAACACACAAAAACCGCCATTGTTGAGCTCCAAGAGAGGAAATTGAAGGGAAACGCTGGGATATCATCGGGAAATCATCGGGGGCAAGTTTCTTGACCTTAATTCGTTAGTTTATCATGAAAGCCTTGATTATTTCACTGAAAATGGAAGATTTAAGGTGGGTTTGAGCCCTAGGCCTAAATTTTAGAAAACCTTTGATTTGAATGGGTAAACAGAGTCCGATTTCGATAAATTTTATATGCACGGACTCGTATTGAGATAAGGAACCCGAATATATAACTTTCGTGATTTTTCGATAAGCGTACCGAAAGTCGAGGTTTGGTAACTTGTGGGTTTTGGTGTATTTCGAGTTGTTTTGATTGGGTAATGCCCAATTGGCCTATTTTGATGTGATTCTATTGATTTTTATCAGATACTACACCTGTAGAGGCCGACGTTCGCGGCAAGAGAGTGGTTTCTTAGCGGTTCTGTACCGGAGTTGAGGTAAGTGGCTTGTCTAACCTCGTGTGGGGGAACTTTCACCCCTAGGATATTATGTGATAGCTTTAATGCCTTGTACGTGAGGTGACGGGCGTGTACATGCACTAGTTGTTGTAACACACACTTTACTTGAATTTTCCGATTAGTGATATTTCTGCTCTTAGCTGATAAAGCGTTACTTTACCCGGTACTAGTTAGAAAAGCATGACTAGCTAGGATTTAACATGTTTAATTGCCTAGTTGACTTACTTGAACTTCTTGATAAATTGTTGGCACTAATTTCAGTGAAGTTGTAGTTAAACATATTATCTTCTCTCTGTGAGTTTTTCCTTATTTGATGTGTTAGTGGACTGCAGGTTCAATTCTCGGAGATCCCAGGGCTGTGGATTCGATTCCCAGAGACCCGGAGTGATATTGTTTGCGGACTGCGGGTTCGATTCCCGGAGATCCGGAGTTACTGAGATGTGGACTGCGGGTTCGATTCCCGGAGATCCTGAGTTATTGAAATATGGACTGCGAGTTTGATTCTCGGAGATCCTGAGCTATTGATATCATATTGAGATGTGGACTACGGGTTCGATTCCCGGAGATCCTGATGTTATTGAGATGTGGACTGCGGGTTTGATTCCCGGAGATCCTGAGATTTATTGAGACATGGGCTGCAGGTTCGATTCCCGGAGACTCATGGGTACTGTCAGTGGGACTGTGGGTTTAATTGCCACAGGTCCTGGACTTGTATTTGAGTTTTGTTACTTGTTGTTAGCTTAATTGTAGACGGTTGTAGCAATCTCTTCATTGTTGTTATTTCATAATTATTATCCTTTAAACTGCTTATTATTGTTACTATCATTTTGTTATTGTTTCCTCTCAATAGGGCCCTGACCTTCCTCGTCACTACTCCATCGAGGTTAGGCTTGGCACTTACTGAGTACCACCGTGGTGTACTCATGCTACTCTTCTGCACACTTTTGTTGTGCATCCAGGTACATTAGGTCAGGCACATACCTGGTGATTCAGCAGCACTTTGGGAGACCTCGAGGTATGGTCTGCTACGTCCGCGGATCCGGGGGCCTTAGTAGATGTTTTCCTTCATTTCGTTGTTAGATACTCCTTACACATAGAGCCACAGTTGTATACTCTCTTTTAGTATGTGTTGCCCGTGGGATTCCGAGTCTTGGTGTTGTTTTATACAGTGTGTTTGACGGGTGTATGTGCCAAGCGGCACGAATTACATATCTTTTTATGCTATTATTTCTACTATTTCTTATTTAATGTTCATAAACTGGTATATTCTGCAACGTGTTAGGCTTACCTAGTCGTGGGGACTGGGTGCCGTCATGACATGTTCACAATTAGTGAACTAGGGTCGTGACAAGTTGGTATCAGAGCTCTAGGTTCGTAGGAGTCACGGGACATAGACCGGTTACTTAGATTCTCGTTGATCGATACGGAGATGTCTGTATTTATCTACAAGGGGCTATGTAACTGTTTAGGAAACTCTTCAATTCTTTGAATTCCTTATCGTGCGCCATTTATTCGGTTGGAGCCTATGTCATATGTTCTTTTGCATCCACTCGTGTATTGAAATTGCGCACTCGGTATCAAGTATGCGCCGACGGTTCGTGATGCTGCAGAGGGATTTCAAGAGAGTCAAGAATTTACTCAACTATTGTTACCGTGTGTCATCCATATCGATAATGCAAGAGAATTGAGAGATCTTCAATTGTGCACATGGGGGTGCACTAGGTTCTGACATTCGGTTGATAAGTACGGTCTTGAGAAGGTTTACTTAACTGCCTAATCGTCACAGTAATGGTAGAATCATAAGGTAGATGTAGATCTAAAGATAGTTAGTGGTAATAAAAACTATATGGTTCATATGAGATATCTATTTAGCGAAGGATTCAGCCAGCAAAGATACTGGGGGGAAATGAGTTTAACTGATACTGGGGGGAAATGAGTCTTAAGAAGGACATGCACCAAACGAATGTCTTTGGCTTGTCTTATGATGAAGACGTACGAATGTTAAAGGCTAGTATCATGGATTAGCAAGATGTATCTTAAGCTTTGTGTCAAGTGAAAAAATTTGACTATCAACGATCAAATTATGGGTCATGTGTCATATCAGATTTGGCCTACGATGTATCTAGGTGCTATTCAAAAGGTTCTTTGAAACTTGCGGATGGGCAAGAGTTGAGGCTCGTATGGTATGATGTTGGGACTTTTGATGTTCCTGTATCACTAATAAATTCTACCTTTCATTATCAGCAGGGAAGATTTCGGTGAAGGCAACATGGTGCTTCGTAGGCGTGTGATAATCATAGTATGTTTTAAGATGTCGTCGGTAAATAATGCTCGATGCATGGAGCGAGAAGATGTTTGGTTGTATTGGGATGAGGTCATACCCTATGGTGTTAGAGTGCTAATAGAGCACATGTGGTTATATTCGTTGGATCAAGTGAGTTGCAGTTGAATAATAGTAAATGACTTGAGAGAATGGTTCTAATGTGTTCGAGAGTCGTGTAATAGTGGCTTTGGGCTAAGTGGGAGAGTCCCACCGTTTAATATTGGGTCGCATGGTTAATTACCTATGTGAATTCTGGATACTAGCGTATTATTTTGTTATTGTAGCCACGGAAAAGGGTAATGAGTGGTAATTTGAGTATATGAATTGTTGAATGCATGTTATGGTTAGCCTTACTGCCTCGTGTTCAAACTTGAGGAAAGATTCATGATTTATGCCTCGTATACGTGCAGGCTTCGCGGGAAGTGGTTCCGCTGGGGGCTTTATCGAGAGGGTATTCATATGTTATAAAATTCAATAGAGTTGATTGCGTACTAGGGAAAGTCAGGGCCGGATGGATCTCAATAGCGGTCCTAGTGAATTCAAGAGGAAAAGTGTGGTGCCTGATAATTCTAAGTCTATAAGTACAGTTGAGGATCAAGCTTTGAAGCAACTTATGAAGAAAGGCACAAAACGATCTATGATGTTTCGACTTGTGGTGTAGTGATTGAGAGACATGAAATGGTCGTCGTTCTTGAGATAGCATGGCCTCATGATTTAAGGTCACTCGGGGTAAGTGCGGTTGGAATAAGTTAGGTATTGCAGGAATATATTAACATTTCTAAGGCAATCAAGGATAACCTGGAAGGAAGTAGATTGATCAGCCATAGTTGAGTTGGCGTATTGGTGTCAATGATCGATTCATGCAACATGATCGAATTATGCATGTGATTTGTGGTGGTGCATTTGAGACTTGTCGGCCGCAGTGATTGATGTTATTCTGAAGTATTCTTCTATTAGGGCCTGTTATGAGTAGGCGGACCTCGAAAAGGGTTATGGTGGCTTGGACCACTACTTAGAGATTCGCATATTCAACGGTTATGAGAACTCGCATGTGTGTTGCTATAGTTCTCCTGAAATAAGTTAAATGGAAAGTCTTATGTGATGGAGTATTAGCCTATCGTCAGTTCTAGAGTTGTGATGGAAATCGTGTCTATCGTATATCGGCACGTGGGGTGCAGTGAGTGGTATGGAATTTGAAGTAAGGACCAAGGTCGCAGTTTGGTCAATGAATGTGATATAAAGAAGCTCGGATGAGCAGGAAAGGAGTTTCAGTGTTTGAGTAAGATGGGTATTAACGTCAGTATCACTTGAGATCAGTGTTCTGTGGGAAAGGCTTTGCATCCCGGTTAGGGACTCCTGATCGCTTTTCAGTGTTAGTGCAGCCGGTGGGTTAAATGTGCAGGCCCGTTTAATTATTTGGAAGATGGTGGGAGCTTGTCCCACAAGAAGATTGTATAGGTGTGACATGTAGTCACTTGATTGGTCAGAAATTTAAACCAAGTATGAGGATTTTGGTGATATCATCCATTTGAGAATTTATGCCTGGAGGGCACTCTGCTTATTGGGATATAGACCTGTGAAATGTTATTGACTTAGCTTGGCACGATCAGGATAGACTTAAGGTCGATGGATAGATTTAAATGTTGAAGTGAGCCTTCCGTCATGCCGGTTGTGTTTCTTCTAGTAATGCGCCCTTTATGGAGGGGTAGTCGCGGTCCTATTTCGCGGTTAGTTAACTCATGTAAAGATATATTGCGCCGTATAAGTTGTTAGACGGCTTGGTAAATTCCTTATATGTTGAGGTTCCGCTCAGCGGTGATGTTATATGAGCATGATGGCTCTTGAGACTCAGATCATATATCGCACCTCAGTTGTGCTTGAGTTTGTAGCCTATGGCGCTATATGTTTCCTTGTGACTGATATCTTGCACCTTAGTGTGCTTATGATCGATAATCAGTATTTTGATGTGATGTGCTATCCAGCTCGACATATGACTCCTTGTGTGAGTTCTATATTATTTGGATCGGGTGGCACACCGCCATGGTTATATTGTTGGGATCAGGTGGCACGCCACCGCGGGTATATTGTTGGGATCAGGTTGAACGCCGCAACAGTGTGATGTTTATTTCAGTATCTATAATTGCTTTTATGTGTTCCGTTTCCTATTTTTCTGAGGAGGTCCATGTTAGTGTGAGAGTTGAATAGTTCTCTCTAGTGTTCGCCTTCCTTTTGTACCACGTACGAATTAATAGCCTACCAGCACATTGTGTCATCTTGTGGGACTTTTGATTATGTTTGATGTGGCTTATCGCCTGAGCAGTTCGTACTGGGTGAGATGAGATTATGTGATTTGGGGTTAGTGCAAACTGATTATATGAAGTATATTATAGAGGAAAGGATCATCCTCTGGTTTAGGACAAGGTAATGGATCTTGTCAGGAGTATAGACCCAATGAATTGTTGATTCAGTAGTTGGTTATGAATACCGGCACATCTCTTCCGTCGTGTCAGTATTGTAAAAGTTAGAACGAGACCTATGTAGATCGTGAGGTACAATGGGAGCATGTGATTCGTTGAATTTTTTGTCTAATTTGATCATAAAATATTATCGTGGTCCTGTGGATTTTGTGTTGCAAGGTAAGAATCCAGCAAGGTTATGTAGTCATGTTTGAGGACGGCGTTTGAGGAATATCGAGTGATCTCTTGATGAAAACAAGCCTAACATAGAATTTCGGATGTTAGAATTAGGCTCTAAGACTTAATTGTTTGAACAAGAGGGAATATCTTCGGATTATATCAGGCTAATGTGCTCAGCTGAGTCCTAGATTCAATGGCCCTTTTGATATTTTGAGGCGTGTTGGGGAGTTTGCTTATGAGTTGGCCTTACCTCCCGGCCTAGCCGGGGTCCATCTCATGTTTTATGTCTCTATGCTCCAGAGATACCATTGTGACCCGTCGCGTGTGTTGGATTTCACTTCTGTTCAGCTAGACGAGGATCTGTCTTACGTTGAGGGGCCAGTGGCCATTCTAGACAGGCAAGTCAGGAAGCTAAGGTCAAAGAACATCGTTTCAGGAAAGGTTCAGTGGCAGGGTCAGCCGGTCGAGGAGGCGACTTGGGATACCGAGTAGGATATGCGCAGCCAGTACCCTCATCTTTTCACCACTCCAGGTATGTTTTCTATACTCGTTCGAGGACGAACGAATCTTTTAAGTGTGGGAAGATGTAACGACCCGGCCGGTCGTTTTAGAAAATTACGCCCCAATCCCTAATTTAACTGTTCCCCTAAGTTCATTTCTGCTATTGTGGTTTGCCGGGAGAGTCGGTTCTGAAATTTGGAGCATTTTGGGACGCTTAGTCCCTAAATGAGAGCTTCAAAGTTAGGAAATGGTCCGTAGCCAGAACAGTGTTAAGACGACCTCGGAACGGAAATCCGATGGTTCCATTAGCTCCGTTAGGTGATTTTGGGGTTGGGAGCGCGTTCGGAATGTATTTTGGTGGTCCGTAGCTCAATTAGGCTTGAAATGCCGAAGTTTGAAATTTCGGCGAATTCGAACGATAGGTGAGATTTTGATCGGGGGTCGGAATGGAATGCCAACAATTTCTGTAGCTTTGTTACGTGATTTTGGATATGTTCGCAAATTTTCAGGTCATTCGGACGTCGTTTGGTCGGGTTTTAGATCGAATGTGCAATTTGGAAAGTTTTAAGAAACTTAGGCTTGAATCCGTGTGTAACTGGTGATTTTGATGTTTAGGATGGTGTTTTTATGATTGGAACAAGTTCGTATCGTGTTTTGGAGTATGTTGGTGGTTTTCGTTGGGGTCCGGGAGCCTCGGGATGAATTCGGGGGTCCAAACGGACCAATTTGTGCCAAAGGCACTGCTGTTTCTGCTGCAATAATTGCAGAGCAATTTTGCTCTCCGCGATCGCGGAGATGGCCATGCGATCGCGTAAGGTGTGGTGGTAATGCATCGCGATCGCGATGCCTAGGATGCGATCATGTAATGGAAAAGCCCGGAGCTCTGCGATCGTGAGGTGAGGCGTGCGATCGCATAAGTCTGGAAGTCGAAGCATCGCGATCGCGTGAGGTAGTATGCAACCGCGTAGGGTAGTTTGGGGAGCCGGCCGAGTTTGTTCTTCGCGATCGCGTTCGTATCATTGCGATCGCGTATGGTCGCTATGTTGTTCACTGCGATCGCGTCCAGGACCACGCGATCGCGTAGAGGAAAAGTAGGCTGCCCAGGATTTGTGCATCGCGATCGCGAGCCCAGTGCTGTGATCGCGTAGAGTTAATTGGCCTGGCGGTGACTTTAAGTCCAGAAACATTTCAGTCGCGGTCTAACACACAAAAATCGCCATTATTGAGCTCCAAGAGAGGAAACTGAAGGGGAAACAGCCAGTCCATGCCCAAAATCACATCGAAGTCCACCATACCTAACAATAACAGATCCACCTGGGTCTCCAGACCCCTGATAGAAATAACACATGATCTATAGACATGATCCACAATAATTATATCACCCACAGCGGTGGATTCATGAACAGGTAAATCAAGACTACCACGAGTCGCACCCAAATGATGTGTAAAATAAGAAGACATGTATGAATATGTGGACCCTAAATCAAATAAAACAGAGGCGTCTCTATGACAGACAGAAATGATACCTGTAATCACTGCATCGGAGGCAACTGCATCACGCCTATCAGGGAGTGCATAGAATTGTGCCTGGCCTCCACTAGATCTCTCCTCGCCTTTGGGGCGACCACGAGAAGACTGACCTCCACCTCTACTAGCCTGAGATGGTGCTGAAGATGAGGGTTGATCCCTCTGCTGAGTCCTGTCCCTACGAAGTCGAGGGCACTGTCTCCTCATGTGGCCAAACTCACCACACTCAGACCAAGCACCACAACCTTTATCAAAATTTTCCAACATACCTAGTGACTGAGCCAACACAGCACACAACAGTGCAATCAGTTAATCAATAACAACCTCCCCAACTTAGCTCGGAGCCATACATCAAAGCACTTTTTGCCACTCATAGCATTCTTACTCAAATGATACCAGAAGGTTCTAGTTAGATTAAACTCAAGTCATTTACAAGCTTCGGCGGAGATTAGAATCATCAGAAATACTAACCTTTTTTGCAATTCTTGCATTCATTCACACACAACCGTTACGCCCACTCTTTAGGTGACAAAAATCTTTTCTAAGTCCCAAATTTTTCCAAAATTTCGACAGAGTTTCCTTTGTAAATTGGCCTATCCACCTGCCAGAGAATCACCAAAACCATCCTAGCAATACATTCACAACTCGACGAGACATCACAATGCATATCGACAACATTAGTCTCAATAATACACAAATCATATTATCAAAATTGTTACATGAACATGCGCTGCACCTGCTCGAATCATAAAACATATCAAATACCTTTCAATTACACGTGAGAATCATCCCACCTATTTTGCCTCAATTTAGCATTTTAGTACAATACCTTCCACCGGATACACATAGCATAATCACTGTAGTCTTCCTGAGTTTGAACTTGTTCCACTACACATAAGGCACTTTACTTTCCAATTAAAAGATATGGTAAATGTTCACCACGCCCGTAGCTCGGGGCTACACAACAGATTAGATAAGAGTCGAACAATTAACAGCTCATCCATTAGTAAGCCTCCCTAATACTCTACAGATCGGCACAAGGCCCCAAACATGGCTACTAGCCCAAATACATAGATATAAGCCCAGCTTCAGTCATTATACACTGTAATCTATCAATCGGGAAGGAGCAAGTCCAAATCCCCAGTCACAATACCACCACGCTCGTCACATGACGCATGTATCATCTTAGCATAGCATTGTATAGTGCAAATACGGGGTTTCAAACCCTCAGCACATTATCTATTGCCACCACTCACAAAATTAGCTCCTCGATGCTCAAGTCATAGACAAGGTCCAGCCTCAAGTCATCCCGACTGGCCCAACATGAACTCACAAAGATTATATCTCGCCCCTCGTTCGGGGAAATCACAAGCCATAAGGCAATTTATATTACTGAGCGCTCGATGCATACACAGACGTGCGGAAGGAATTTCAAAAATGTATATCTCAAGCTGAATCAAGTACGAACGATAAGAATTCCAAGAAATGTGAAGTGTTTCCTAAAGGTTCGCAGCCTCCCGAGGATAAGTACAGGCGTCCCCGTACCAATCTACAAGACTCTACTAACCGGCTCAGGACTCATGAGGCCTAGTAAACCTAGGCTCTGATACCAACTTGTCATGACCCCAAATTCGGTCATGATGGCGCCCAGCACACTGCTAGGCCAGCCCAACCAATCAACAGCATTTATGGAGCTAGGAGCTCACTTTACCCAATTTAAGCATAACAAAATAAGTCGATGAAGACAGAAATACCAATACGGGGGTCAAGCCCCAAACAGTACAACTCCCATAGACCGAAGGGTCAAGAGTCAAGAGCCTCTAAAAGAACATAAGTGTAATAATGGTTTACAAGATACCAAGTGCGGAAAGAAATATCAATACAGAATCAAAGATAGTAGGAAGGAATATCGGGTCCTGCGGGCTCTGCAACTACCTCGAATATCCTACAGAAGTCGCCTCGAACAGCTACCAGATCACTGCTGAGAGGTACCTGGATCTGCACACAAGGTGCAGGGAGTAAAATGAGTACTGCCAGACTCAGTAGTAATAAACAGGGGTAAGACAGCGTAGATAAGAAACCTGTAATAAAGCACTATGTAAGGCTGTAATAAAATCCCCTGTACCAGAATCAATATCAACTGTACCTGTACCAACAAGTATCAACAACAAGTATATATAACAGCTAGCAGGTGTAGCTAAAATGATGCATGAAATGACCGTTACGGCGCGTAGCCCGATCCAATTTGGGTACCCGTGCTCACTGTGGGGGTTCAGACTCCGGAGGGGCTCCTACAGCCCAAGCACAATATCATGAATATACGCTGCGGCAAGTAGCCCGATCCACTATATATACCGCTGCGGCGCGCAGCCCGACCCACTACCAGTCAGCTAAAATGCAATTACAGCCTCGCAGGCTCCAGAGTAGTTTTGAAAACTCTTTTATTATTTTTCAGTTAAAAACAGTACTACCAAGTTCCAGAGGTTAGAAATAACATGATAACAGTAAATAGCTATGGACTGGTAGTAAACTAGCATGTCTATATCACAAGACAATGATATCGATCCTCGCGGGATCCAATGACTGGATCGCAGCCCACAAGTATACTCAACCATCCGAGAAGGAGGTTCAACGGCTCAAGAATAGCCAATATCACAATATAGTATGCAACCATCCCAGAAGGAGGTTCAACGGCTCAAGAGTAGCCAATATCACATTATAGTATGCAACCATCCGAGAAGGAGGTTCAACGGCTCAAGAGTAGCCAATATCATATCACAGTATCAACATGTCGGACTAAGCCATAGTCCTCAAATCATAATCGACCACGCACTCCCAAGAGAGTACGTGTCTCGCCGCTATACAGCGTCACAAAGTGGTATACCGGGGTTTCGAACCCGCTGGTCATCACCCACATCTATTACTCACCTCAATACGGCGCGACGACTACTCCGCGATGCCCTTGCCATGAGAATCAAGCTTCGGACGTGTAGAATCTGATCAAATACAGTAGAAATACAACAAATTAGGCCAATGGGACGACACCCAATCATTATAACTCAATTTACATCATAAATTCCCAAAGTTGTCAAAACCCGACTTTCGGTACACTTCTCGAAAAATTACGAAAGTTACATATTCAGAACCCTCATCTCTATACGAGTCTAGGCATATTAAATTTACCAAATTCAGACCCCATTTGCCCACTCAAATTCTTGTTTTTCTACAATTTAGGCCTAGGGTCAAAACTCACCTTTAATCTTCCATTTACAGAGAATTAACCAAGGATTTCATGATAAAATGATGTAATTAAGCCATAAAACTTACCTCCGACGAACACCCGATGATTTCCCAGCAATCTCACGTGATTTCTCCTCTCTATGGCTCAAAATTGTGTTTTGGGGTATGAAACCCGCGACATGCTTCTGTTCTGTTAATATGCTGACTGACAGGCGACCCTCTGCGATCGCAGCCATAGCCTTGCGATCGCGATGAACAAATTCACCAGGCTCCAAAATTACTCTACGCGATCGCAACATACCTTACGCGATCGCACTGCTTTAGGCCTCAACACTACGCGATCGCGTGAATACACCAGCGATCGCACTGCTTTAAGTCCCAGACCTACGCGATCGCACACAAGACATCGCGATCGCGATGCATCCCGTCATAACCTCACACAATCGCATACTCTTCCTCGCGATCGCAGAGCTCTCAATTCTCCTCTTACGTGATCGCATTCAAAGCTTCACGATCGCGAAGCACAAAAATCCTCTGTACTTATTGCAGCAGAAACAGCAGTGCATTTTGCACAAAATGGTCCGTTTGGACCCCCGAATTAATCCCGAGGCTCCCGGGACCCCAACGAAAACCACCAACATACTCCAAACACAATACGAACTTGTTCCAATCATAAAAACACCATCCTAAACATCAAAATCACCAATTACACACGGATTCAAGCCTAAATTCCTTAAAACTTTCCGAAACTAAAATTCGATCAAAAACCCGAACAAACGACGTACGAATAACCTAAACATTTGCGAACATATCCAAAATCACATGACGAAGCTACAGAAATTGTCGGAATTCCATTCCGACCCCCGGATCAAAATCTCGCCTACCGTCCGGTTTTCGCCAAAATTCAACCTTCGCCAATTCAAGCCTAAAACTACACCGGACTTCCAAATTCCATTTCGATTGCTCTCCTAAGTCATAATTGATCCCCCGAAACTAGTAGAATCATCAGAACCCGATTCCGAGCACTCTAACTCAACAGTCAACTCTATGTTGACTTTCCATATTCAAGCTTCCTTCAAGCATGCTATTTGCTTCATTTTCAATCCAATTCACTCCTAACTCCCCCGATAGACTCTAACACCGATATGAAATCATAAATCACATAAATATAAGATAACAGGGTGGTAATTCCCGTGAAGACGGGCCGGGTCGTCACACTTTCACCCCTATGATATTATGTGATAGCTTAAATGCCTTGTACGCGAGGTGACGGGCGTGTACATGCGTTGGTTGTTGTAACACACACTTTACTTGAATTGTCCAATTAGTGATATTTCTGCTCTTAGCTGATAAAGCATTACTTTACCCGGTACTAGTTAGAAAAGCATGACTAGCTAGGATTTAACATGTTTAATTGCCTAGTTGACTTACTTGAACTTCTTGATAAATTGTTGGCACTAGTTTCGGTGAAGTAGTAGTTAAACATATTATCTTTTCTCTGTGAGTTTTTCCTTATTTGATGTGTTAGTGGACTACGGGTTCAATTCCCGGAGATCCTAGGGCTGTGGGTTCGATTCCCAAAGACCCGGAGTGATATTTGTGAGCACGTGATTTTTGCCTTACCTGAGAAGTACTCCCAGAAAATTCAAAATAAAAATAGTTTCGTGTTGGGCATGATTTTTGTGATTTTGTGTTATTTTATCTTAAATTTACATTTTTGTGTGCATGTTTATTTATTTAAATTAATAAAATACAAAAAAAATATACATTAGGTTTTGCATTTTTAGTGTTTGATATCAAAATTATGTGATTTACATTTTTCAAGTGATATGTAATTATGTGGGATAATTGTAGTAAAAAATAGTTGTGTTATAGGTTAGTATATATGTATATATATATATATATATATATATATATATATATATAAATCCCATACACCAGGCCCGTATTAATTCAACACCCAGCCCAATACTCACCCAAGCATCAGTTTAAGTAACGTTTGATCTGGACCGTTGGATTTTATAATCCAACGGCCCAGATTAATCATTAAAATCCCAAAATACTCGCCCAGCATCAGTTAATGTAACGTTTGATCTGGACCGTTGGATTTTATTATCCAACGGCCCAGATTAATCTTTTAATTCAAATATACACCCAGGCTGTGACTTAACCAAACGACACCGTTTGGTTATGGGAAGAGATCCTGGTCGTTGATCAAGTTTGATCCAACGATCAGGATTTAACCTCTTAAATCATATATAATCTAACAAACGCACCCCGCCTCCCCAAGCCAGACCCCCCCCCCTCAGACATATCGTCTCTCTTAGAGACTTTTAACCTCGCCGTGCCTCCGCCGCACACCGCCTGCCGGAAATTGCCTCACGGCGGTTCCGGTAGGCCAACGGCCACCATCTTAACACCAAATACTCCCCTCACCTCCCCCATTACGAATCCAGCCTTCATTTACCTTGAATCACTCCGGAGCTCCTCGAATCTTCATTTGAAGATTCGAGTCAAACTCGAGCCAACGCCAAATCGCCCCAAACTCATACCCTAGCCCCTCCAGACCACCCTCACACCCCTACTAACCCTGGCTTGGTTCGAATCAAGCCCGAACTACCCAAACCCCAAATCGAGTCTCAAGAACCCTAATTTTTGAAGAGGTCCAATTCGAGCCGAATTAATCGTAATTGAAGTCCAAGGGACTTTAGTCTAGGTGTTCTCAATCGAGAACATCTCGATTAAAGCCCGTTTGGCTTCAATAGTTCCAAACCAAAGTTCGAAGCTTGGGTCGGCATATTTCTTTGAGGTAATTCGTGTCCTTTACGATTGTTGGTTGTAATCCGTGTGTGTATTTATGTTTAGCTTCAGAAATTCTTAGCATTCTTCTACCCTTCTCAACAGACCTTTTATTTGGTCGATTCCCATTCTTTTGCCAATTCTTGTTTAAATTCAATGCTGCAATAGCTTTGTATGCCTAGTTTGTTTAATGTCATCAACAAATTAATTTGTTTGTATGTTTTGTTCATGCTCTGGCCTGCCCGTATGCAATGCATAAGTTTAGGCTTTGTTGTTTGTTTAATTCTGGATTAAGAGTTAGTTGGATACAGTTGTTAGGATTTGATTAAGGTTAATTGTTTAATCACTTGCCCATAAAAGGGCTAGTGGAACCTGTACAGCAGGGTATCCCACTGATGTCCTGCCACCAGCATTATTTTTATGCTGTAGTCCATACCTGGACACTGGATAGTGGAGGTTGCAGGGAATATGATGGGTTGGGGATTCAGTTTAAGGGGAGTACCACTAGGAGCTGGATGAAAAAAATCTATATAAGGAGAGGCTTAGGCATTCATATAGGGAGGTTTTTTTTATCAGGGACTTTGGGATAGAGATACACACAGCAAGAATATAGTTCGAAAACACATAGAGAGATATTGAAAAGCATATAGTCATTCACAGACAGTAAGGATTCAAATAGACAGACACACACATAAAAGAGATAGATAGAGAGAGCTGGGAGTTAAGAAAAACAGGGGGAGAAACGATATTGAAACCAAAAATACAGCGAGAACAAGAAGGATAGACAAGTTACTGTTTCATTGGCTTTTTGTTACTGTTTCGTTTGTTGGTTGCTGCAATCCTGTTTGTCATTCTTTGGCTACTGCTGTGGTTGTGCTTTGCTATTGGTTGTAGTGGTCGTTTGGTTGCTGTTGTTCTTGTGTTGGTGGTGGTGCTGTGCTACTGTTTTAGCTGTGTTCAGTGGTTGAGTGTTGCTGCTGGTCTGTGTTGTTTGTTGTTGCTGCTGTGTTGAGTGTTGCAGCTGGTCTGGTCTATTGTGTTGCTGCTGTTGATTGATCATTGTGTTGCTCATTGTGGCCTGCTGTTGGGACTTTTGTTTGGCTATTACTGTTGGGTTGTGATTTGGGTGTTAAGTGCTGTGGGGGATTGATTACCTTTGATACTTCTGTGTTGATTACTTGTTGGGGCTACTGCTACTGTTTCTTTTTGTTCTCCTGCCATTGCTGCTGGTTCACCTACTATTACTTTGCTGCATTGCCATCGCTCACTCTTCTTTATTCTTCCGCATTCCAGGTACACATCTCTGTTATTGTAGTTCCTTGGTTCGAAAAGAATGAAGCCTGAAGCTTATGTTTAAAGTCCGTCGAATCATGTAGTCGTCCAAAGTTCTTGTGTTTGTTACGTTCTGTTATTCTTTAATTAAGTTTGTATTGCTAGCTTTGGTTATGAAAAATGTATCTAGATCAAAGATACATTATCATTAGATGTGTAGGTAAACCTGAATCACTCTGCTATAGCTGTGCCCTATATTCACCATTCATGTGCTTAATCTCAAATCTGTTAATACTAGGCCCCATGTAAAACGTGAGATTAGCCATTTGTTTAAGTAGAAAATATAAGGTAATTTGAACACCCGTGAATAATGACATCTTGAACTTGCGAAAATATACGATAGTGGCTCTTTGAGGATTAGTTGGATTCGAAGTAAGTTCTTCCCATATAATAGGCCACCCTAGACTCAAATCTCCTCACTTAACTAACTAACCGTACGGTTGCTGAATTGGTTATGGTTGAGTAGGATTTTGTCATATTGTAGGAATTAGTGAGTTGTCACACTGAATGACGTAATTAGGTTAAAGGAGTCGGGGGTGCATTTCATGCGACCCGACCCCAATTTCAAACAAGAGTAAATAAAGCGTGTCAGGAACCGCAGGTGCATCTCATGTGGTGCGGCTCGTAACAAGTTTTAAATAGTTCGGAATCAGCTCCTAAATAAATACAGTGGGATGTAGCTCACTTTAGATTTGAAATAAAGGTGCGCCTCGCCCAATAGTTACACTAATCGCAAGGCCTTCATAAATGTACATATAAAATACTTAGATTTCGAGATGTGTCGTTTCTTAGCGAATATCACGTCCTTCTCAACAGTGTAAATAAGTAATCGCTCCGGGCGCATATCTTAATTCTACCTTCTTAAATACGGGTGTGCATTTCATGCGACCCAAATCCAAACCCCGAAATGTTGAAAAAGAATGTGTCGAGGATCCGGGTGCATTTCATGTGACGTGATTCGGAAGCATATTTTTAAGCAACTTTCTCTTTCGTAAATCATAATCAATAATAAAAGCGGTAAAGGGATATTAATTTGCACTAAGTACGTAACTGTAAAAAGCAGATAGATAAGCCGAACACGACAGTTGAGCGACCGTGCTAGAACCACGGAATTCGGGAATGCCTAATACCTTCTCCCGGGTTAATAGAATTCCTTATCCGGATTTCTGGTTCGCGGATTGTTAAATAGAGTCATTCTTTTCCTCGATTCGGGATTTAACCGGTGACTTGGGACACCATAAATCTCCCAAGTGGCGACTCTGAAATAATTAAATAAATCCCATCTCGATTGTCCTTTAATTGGAAAAACTCTTTGCACCCTTGCGGGTGCGTAAAAAGGAGGTGTGACAGCTCTGGCGACTCTGCTGGGGACTAGTTTAGAATTCGAGCTCGGAATAACTGTTGTATTTGGCATATTTATTATCTGATTCTTTTACATGTTGGCATCAATGTGCTAAATGTTGTTTTTACTGCTTTGATATTTTGTGAACTGTACATATAAATTGTGCCGGAACCAATCTCCTCTCTGAGTCTTCTAAATCATGAAGAAGGGTGCACTTCGTGTGACTTCTTTTATGTATAGTGTCTAATTCCCATTTTAGAACGAGGTTTGGATAAGTTGCAAAACCGGTGAAGCTTCTGTATTCCCGGGTTGCTGCCTCCTCCTCGGCTCGAGCTGTCCGCTCGGGTAAGCCAAGTCTAGAACAGATAAACCCAGGTTTTTAAACCTAGAATAACAAAGCTTCATGCCGGATCCCTAGTAGGAAACGTTTATTTGCATCATGTTGCATTTGGCTTAGGGGACTCAACACAGGGGTTGGGTCCGTCTAGGACAGGTGACCTGAAATGAACGGACTATCCTGCTGCATCCTGTTTGTCTTGCGCATTTATCTGTTATAGACTTGCATGCTGACCGGCTTTAGAGATTAGAAAAAAAAAATGAATAAATAAATAATGTCGTTTGTTTCGTTAAAACCGAACTACGTGGGTTTGATTCTCATTGGATGTGAGATACGTAGGCAACCTCCATCAGGTCCAACTTCACCTTTTGAAAAATGGCCAAAATATCAAAACTAACTTTTGTACTAAATAAGTCGGTGACGTTGTTTTCAAAAATAGCCGAATGTTCCCGAAAGGGACGCCGGAAGGCTAATTTCGTATAAACGGCCACCTTTGGGTCAATTTTGATTTCGATCAATTTACCCCACAGCCTTAAAAGCCTTCGTCCCCGAGACGTTGAAAGGCCGTGATTGAAAACTAATTTTCTATTTTTAGCAAAACAAAGTTGTTTTTTCTTATTTCAAATCACCTTAATAAATGTGCAGGATGAGCACGAATCAGAATAAATCATTTTCAATCTTTAGCGAGGTCCCTCAGCAGCTCCGTATATGGTGGAACGATTTGGAAGACAGTAGCAAAAAGGTAGTGGGGAGAATTTTGGGAGGTTTGGTTGATCTGTTGAATATCGAGCCAAGAAAAGACATCATCAATGCACTGGTATCTTTCTGGGATCCGACCCGCAATGTGTTCCGTTTTGTTGACTTTGAACTGACGCCCACGTTAGAGGAAATTGCGGGCTATGCAGGACTAAATGGGAAATTAAGAGGACAATACCTGCTCTCGCCAAGACCGGTATCTCCACATGGGTTTTTGGATTTGCTGAGCATTAGTCGGAAGGTGAAAAATGATGATCTGCTGAAAGGATGTTGCGATCTCCAATTCTTATACCAACGGTACGGCACTCCTCGGGGTTTTGAAGAGTCAAACCTTGGACTAACTCATGCAGGGAATAGAACCAAGTGGGAGGCCAGACGAACTCTAGCATTCATAACGACATTCTTGGGGATTGTGATTTGTCCGCGCGAAGATAAGAAAATAGAGATAAGTCTGGTAGGAATAGCCGATGTTGCAATCAAAAAGGCTACCGGCACGGTGGTCCCTTTGGTTTTGTCCGAAATCTATCGAGCCTTGACTGTATGCCGAGAAGGGGGCAATTTCTTCCAAGGTTGCAATCTGTTACTCCAATTATGGATGCAAGAACACCTCCATCACCGAACACAATACATGAACCATGGGTTGACCGGAAAAAACTGTATCAGGGGTTTCGAAGAACGGATGATGGGTGTTGTATTCCCTGAAGGCGTCGAGGCATGGCTTGCACGACTGAGCTCAATAGAAGCCGATCAGATTGAATGGGCATTCGGGTGGTTACCCGATACTGAAGTAATATATATGGCAGCCGAGGAGTGTTATATCCTTCTGATGGGGATCCGCGGTGTCCAACCATATGTCCCTCACCGTGTATTACGTCAACTAGGAAGGTTTCAGGTTATTCCTACCGATCAAGACCCGAGGAAATACGCCATTGAGTTGAGCCCGGGAGTCGTATTCCCCGAAGAGAAGATTAGAAGGCTGTGGCACGAATGTCGGTTCCTTGAGCCTAAAACCATGGTCCGGGAACTAGCTAAGGGAGAGGTGGACCCAAAGTACAACGTGTGGTTCGGGAAAAGATTTCGGATTCGTCGGAAATGTTCTAAAAGAGCCCATGTCCAACAGTTCACGGAAGATTCACAGGAACAATGGGATTGGTTAGCAAAGGAGGAGGGGTACAGGACGAAGATTGGCAGGATAGAACAGCAGGTCCGGGACCTTCAGTTCGAGAAGAACATGCAGGCTGCCACCGACGAAGGAGACAAAAAGAAGTTGGCACAAGAAAATGACTTCTTGAGAGCTCAAATCCAGCAAATGAAAAGAGATGCTGACAGACAGTCGAGGAGTCGGGCCGACGAAAAATTGATAAAGGGTTTGAGAAGCCAAGTCACCGATATCCAAAGAGAATTGGACGAGTCGAAAGCCCAGACAACGAGGATCCGTGCTAGCTGGAGAAAGGAGGCACATCAACATGCACTTCACCTAAAACGGGTGGAAGAAGATTACACTGAGATCATCACTAGCTTGAGGGAAGCAAATGTTGTCCTCAGGGAGCGGGTTTTCAAGCAAGCCCAAGATGCCAGAGCGGACCTCGACCGTTGCCACAATTTGATGACCCGACTGCAAGGACAAGTGGATAGGCTCCTAGACCAAGTCACCGACAATGCTCGAAGATTGGGGGCGAAAAACCAGCAGATAGAGCGGTTACTCATAGAAAGGGACATGATCAAGGACAGAATTGGAGAAATCGGGCACTATGTCACCATGAAGTGCTTAGCTTGTGAACAAATGCCCCGCACCGACCTTTTTGCTTCAATTATGGGCTATGTGCATCAGATCATGAGAGAATTAAGGGGACTGCACAAGGACCTCACACCAAGGCCCGCGGCAAGGCCGAATGATGCCTCGCGGGCCCCCAGGAATTTTAGAGCATTAGATTTCTGACTAAAATGTATTTTTGAGATCTTGGGTCAAGCTAGTTGGCAGTTTTACTTTTACTTTTTCGAGTCAAGCACTTCTTTTGCTGATTATTGTAAGACATGTTTTGTAACTTTAAGTTTTCATTTGATATAAAAGTTACTGAATTTTGCCATAATTTTGTGACCAGAACTACGCTCGGTCTGATTCACGCGGGGTCGTGATACGTAGGCAATCCACATAAGATTCGACCACCACTAAAAAGAAAGGAAAAGAATCCATAGGTTAAATAACAATAAGGCTTGCAAAGATAGTCGAAAAAGAAAAAAAAAGAAGAAAAAGAAAAAGAAAAAAGAAAAAGGGCCGGAATGACGCATGTTAAGAGTACATGTAGAAAGGGTTATTTGGTTAGGTGCATTGCATCCAACGTGCTATAACATATCTGTCAAACTCGGTGAACTAACAAGTTTGTTGCATTTCCAGAAAGTTTAGCAGTTGGTTTGACAGAATATACTGGCCAGCCATCATTACCGTACTAGATCCAAAGGACCGATTACAGTAAGCATGTCTAGTTCTGGCAAGAGTCTCGAGGAAGAAAAATCCGAGCTACAAATCATGAAAGAAGAGGTAGACCGGTTAAAACAACGGATAACAGAGATGCACCTGGCCTGGGCCAGGGAACAGTCTTCACCAAACCGCCCTACTCTCGCCTCAGCTCCGGAACATCCGCCCATCGATCCTTCAACAAGCGCCCCGAGCTATCCGTACTTTCAGGGGGAAAACCCATATGCCACCCACGTTCCACCAGCCAAACCAAATCCTCCTCCGGCCACCCCTGTTTTTGTGGCACCTCCACCTGCTCCTCTGCAAAGGCCGGCCAGGCGAGCCATATGTTCAGATCCATGACAACTCTTACTATCCTACAGAGCCTACTTTCAGGGCCCCTGAACCACAATCACATACACCTCACTGGGATAATCCGGCCGAACCGGAAAAGCACTTCCAAAGTTCGGAACACGAGGAAGTTATCAGAAAAGTTAAAAGCACTGGAGCGAGTCCTTCGGGAATATGCAAGGTTTGGGCAACCAAGGTCGGCGTCGCCTACAAGGATGCTGTGTCCATTTCCGGACGTCCGGTTGCCAGCGGGGTTTAAAATGCCCAAATTTGACCTATACGAGGGGCATGGTGACCCGGTAGCCCACCTCCGAGGGTTATGCAGTAAAATGAGAGGGCCGGAGGACGGGACGAGCTTCGGATAGCTTACTTCGGTCAGTCTGGGAGGATCTGGGCTGGAGTGGTACACTAGACAGGATCCCGGTAGATGGTTTACGTGGGATGATTTGGCTCAAGCTTTTATCGGCCGGTTCCAGTACAATCTTGAAATAATCCTCGACCGCCTATCATTGCTAAAATTAGAGAAGAAGCCCGCTGAAAGCTTCAGGGAATTTGGTTTCCGTTGGAGGGAACAGGCGGCCAGGGTAGATCCGCCGATGAGAGAGAGCGAGATGGTGGACTACTTCTTGCAGACATTAGAGCCCACCTACTTCGGACATCTGGTAACGTCCGTAGGCAAATCATTCACCGAGGTGATAAAAATGGGGGGTATGATCGAGGAAGGTTTGAAGGCCAACAAGATCATGAGCTACTCAGCATTGAAAGCCACCACTCAGGCTATCCAAAGCGGTACTGGAGGAGTACTGGGGAAAAAGAGGAGAGAGGAAGTTGCGGCCGTCGAGTCCGGGGCATGGTTCGGAAATAGAGGCCCCGCACCCCAATATAGCCCACCCCAGCCTCACCACCAAAATTACCCCCACAACCCATATAACCACCCGCAACATTACTATCCCGCACCTGATCCCCATTTTACTGTCCACCACGCACAGTCCTATTCTGCACCTCCCGTCCATGCACCGTGGCGTGCACCAAACCCGCAGAATAATTATCTACCCCCAAGAGCTTACAGGAACCCCTCGGGCGCAAGTTTTTGTCCGAACCAGGCATTGAGGGGCGACCGGGCGCCAAGGCCGAAGAATTTCACTCCCTTGGGGGAATCTTACACCAGTCTGTTCCACCGGTTAAAGCAAGTAGGGTTGCTGAATCCGGTTGAAGCTAAGCTACCAAACCCTCTTCCAAAGAACCTGGACCATTCAGTAAATTGTGCATACTGCTCAGGATGCCGAGGACACGACACGGAAAAATGTTGGAGGTTGAAAACGGCCATCCAGGAGCTCATCGACACTCGCAGGATTGAGGTCCAGACTCCTACAGAGCCCAACATCAACCAGAACCCGCTTCCAACTCATCATGAGACCAACATGATCGAGTTGGTTCGGGTGGAAGAAGGAAAGGAGAAAGCCTCTCAGATGGTAATGATGATCAAATCTGGCGGGGTAGGAATGAGAAAGGGGCCGAGCTTTGATGAGCCATCCATTTGCAAGAAGGACGTACCAGGAGGGTCAGAAGCGGAAAAAAGTGTGAACGAAGTACCGGTGAGGCCGGGGGAAGCAAAGATAATTGTACCAGGGGCAGCAATCAAGCCCATCTTGACAGTAGCAGGCGTTCGAATGGATCCTTTCATCATCCAGCCAGCAATACAGTTGCCAATAACTGATAGCCGGACTGTTCCATGGAATTATGCTCGGATTACAACGACCTACAAAGGAAAGGAAGTGAAAGAGGAAGTCTGCGATGCACAAGGGTTGACCCGCTCGGGGAGATGTTTTGCCCCTGCGAAATTGAGGAAGATCACTCCGGCAACATTGAAAAAGCCGGTAACTGATGAAGAGGCAGAAGAATTCCTCAAAAAGATGAAGTTGCATGACTACTCTGTCTTAGAGCAGTTGAAGAAGACTTCTGCGCAAATATCATTGCTATCCTTGCTGATACATTCCGAAGAACACCGGCAAGCTTTGATGAAAGTCCTGAATGAGGCACATGTACCGGATAAAATCTCAGTAAATCATCTGGAGAAGATCACCAATAGGATCTTCGAAGCAAATCGGATCACCTTCACCGATGATGAGTTGCCCGAGGAAGGCACCGAGCACAACAAGGCTTTATATCTTACGGTGAAGTGTGAGGAGGCGGTGGTTACCAAAGTCCTTGTCGATAATGGGTCCAGTGCTAACATTTGTCCTCTCTCTACACTGGACAAATTGAAAGTAGACATCGGCAGGATACGCAAGAACAACATATGTGTTCGAGGGTTCGATGGGGGAGGCAAGGCATTGGTTGGGGACATAGTGTTAATCTTGACGATTGGGCCAGTGGAGTTCACCATGGAATTCCAGGTGCTGGACATGGTGGTGTCATATAACCTTCTGATAGGGCGACCGTGGATCCATGCCGCAAGAGCAGTTCCATCCAGCTTACACCAACTCGTCAAGTTTGAGTGGGACCAACAGGAGATCGTCGTCCATGGAGAAAATGATCTACAATCAGGCACCATCATCCCCTTTGTTGAGACGGAAGAAGATGTTGGGCCGTGGGTGTATCAGTTCTGCGATGTGGTATCCGCCAACCGAGTTCCAGAAGGGGAATGCATTCCCAATGACAGAATGATTACTGCAGACGTCATGGTGGCACATGAAATGTTGAGACATGGTTTCATACCCCGTAAAGGTGTAGGTGCATCTCTGCAAGGAATCATACAACCGGTATCTGTGGTCGAAAACTTGGGAACCTTTGGCTTGGGATTCCAGCCAACATCAGAGGACATCCGGCGAGCAAAGAGGAGTAAGCAGAAGACATGGGTGCTCCCAAAGCCTGTTCCACGCCTTTCCCAATCTTTTGTCAGGTCCGGAGCAAGAGGACATCCAACGACAAAGATTCCCGGTCCTACGATCAGGCCAGACGAAGAGTTCTTCGGGAAGTTCGAGGACCTATTCACAGATGTATGTATGCTCGAGGATGGTGAAGGATCCAGTCATGCCGAGATACAGTTTGTGGGACCAAAGGCAAAACTGAATAACTGGAAGGCTACTCCTCTCCCTGTCCGGAAGGAGTCTTGGTAGTTTGTCTTGGATTGTTTTTCTTTCAAAATTTTGTGTTGGGGGTTTGTCCCCGGAGTAAAATCCAGTTGTTTTTAGTTCATTTTTGATTTAAGCTTGCAGTTTGTTTTCCCTTGTACAGTTCCCATTAATGAAATTTGGTTCCCTTCGTGTCTAATTTGGTTTATTTTTTTTCCTTCTTTTTACTTTTCTGAACAGCCTTCTTTCAACTGATCTTAATGATATGGCGTGCTTAAAGATTAATCAACCCAGTCTAGAAAGTCAATCGGGTTTGGAAATAATAACGCATGAAATAAGAAGTGACGAGAGTGAGTCAGAGTATGGCGATGATGAAGCCGTAAAAGAAATCGGTGAAGAATTAAGTCACTTCGAGGAAAAACCCAAACCAAATTTAAATGATACTGAGGCCGTTAATCTGGGGAATGCGGATGACGTCAAAGAAACCAGGATAAGTGTCCATATTGAACCAAACCTGAGAGAAGAGTTGATCAAAACACTCATGGAGTTTAAAGACATTTTCGCATGGTCGTACGACGACATGCCGGGACTCAGCACCGATCTAGTGGTTCATAAATTACCCACTGATCCGGCATATCCTCCCATCAAGCAAAAACTGCAGAAATTCAATACGGAGATGAGTGTGAAGATTAAGGAGGAAGTAACCAACCAGTTGCAGGCGAAAGTCATTCGTGTCACTCGATACCCTGAATGGTTGGCTAATGTGGTACCAGTGCCAAAGAAAGACGGAAAAATCAGAGTATGCGTGGACTATCGCAACCTCAACAAGGCGAGTCCTAAGGATAATTTCCCGCTTCCCAATATCCATATCCTGATTGATAATTGCGCCGGACGCGAAATCGGATCCTTTGTGGATTGTTATGCGGGATATCATCAGATTTTGATGGATGAAGAGGACGCAGAAAAGACGGCTTTTATCACACCGTGGGGGACTTATTGCTACCGAGTGATGCCGTTTGGTTTGAAGAATGCGGGAGCAACATATATGAGGGCGATGACTACGGTATTCCATGACATGATACACAAGGAAATTGAAGTGTACGTGGATGATGTGATCGTGAAATCCAGACGTCAAGAGGACCATGTCGCTGACCTCAGGAAGTTCTTTCAAAGACTTCGAAGGTACGACATCAAGCTCAATCCGGCCAAATGCGCATTCGGAGTTCCATCAGGAAAGTTGCTAGGATTCATCGTCAGCCGACGGGGCATTGAGTTGGACCCATCCAAAATCAAGTCCATTCGGGAGTTACCCCCGCCGAAGAATAAAACAGAGGTAATGAGTATGTTGGGAAGGTTGAATTACATCGGTAGGTTTATTGCCCAACTTACGGCAACCTTGTGAACCCATATTCCGTCTATTGAAAAACGACGCGGCGATAGAATGGACGGCAAGAATGTCAGGAAGCGTTTGACCGGATCAAAGGGTATCTGTCAAATCCACCCGTACTAGTTCCGCCTGAGCCAGGTAGACCCCTGATTCTTTATCTGACGGTCTTGGAGAATTCGTTTGGCTGCGTACTGGGGCAGCATGATCTTACTGGCAGGAAGGAACGGGCCATTTACTACCTCAGTAAGAAATTCACAGTCCACGAGGTTAAGTACACTCATCTAGAAAAGACATGTTGCGCCTTGACTTGGGTAGCCCAAAAGCTGAAACACTATTTGTCTTCTTACACCACTTACCTCATTTCGCGTCTGGATCCGTTGAAGTATATTTTCCAGAAACCTATGCCTACAGGGAGGTTAGCAAAATGGCAAATATTACTTACGGAGTTCGACATCATATACGTGACAAGGACGGCTATGAAAGCTCAAGCCCTGGCCGATCACTTAGCTGAAAATCCCGTTGATGACGAATACGAACCTTTGAGGACGTATTTTCCAGACGAAGAGGTGTTGCAAATTGAGGGGTTAGAACTAACCAAGGATCCGGGGTGGAAGCTCTTCTTCGACGGAGCGGCGAACGCAAAAGGAGTCGGAGTAGGGGCTGTGCTCATATCTGAAACAGGACATCACTATCCTGTTACTGCTCAACTGTGTTTTCATTGTACCAATAATATGGCCGAGTACGAGGCATGTATCCTGGGGTTACGATTAGCGGTGGACATGGATGTAAAGGACGTCTTGGTCTTGGGAGACTCGGACCTTCTGGTACATCAGATTCAGGGAGAATGGGAAACCAGAGATTTAAAGCTTATCCCATATCGTCAGTGTTTGCATGATTTGACCAAACGCTTTCGATCAGTAGAATTCAGACACATCCCAAGGATGCATAATGAGGTTGCCGACGCTCTAGCTACTTTAGCGTCGATGCTACATCACCCGGACAAGGTTCGTGTCGATCCGTTACACATCCATGTTCGGAATCAACATGCTTATTGTAATGTGATAGAGGAAGCGGTGGATGGTGAGCCGTGGTTTCATGATGTCAAGGAATACCTCAGGTTAGGAGTATACCCAGAGCAAGCAACTGGAGACCAAAAGCGAGCTATTCGGCGGTTGGCGAACGGATTTTTCCTTAGTGGAGGGGTGTTGTACAAAAGAACCCCGGATTTGGGATTGTTGAGATGTATAGATGCAAGTCAAGCCACAACAGTGATGACAGATATACACTCGGGAGTGTGTGGACCACACATGAGCGGATACGTATTGGCAAAGAAGATTCTTCGAGCAGGATATTACTGGCTCACGATGGAGCGTGATTGTATAAGTTTCGTGCAAAGATGCCATCAGTGTCAGATACACGGAGATTTGATTCACTCTTCGTCGACTGAATTGCATACAATGTCAGCACCGTGGCCGTTTGTAGCATGGGGTATGGATGTTATTGGACCCATTGAGCCTGCGGCTTCCAATGGTCACAGGTTCATTCTGGTAACGATCGATTATTTTACCAAGTGGGTGGAGGCCAAAACATTCAAATCGGTGACCAAGAAGGCGGTGGTGGACTTCGTACACTCCCACATCATTTGTAGGTTTGGAATTCCAAATATAATCATTACAGATAACGGTGCAAATCTTAACAGTGGATTGATGAAAGAGGTATGCCAACAGTTCAAGATTACACACCGAAATTCCACACCGTATCGCCCAAAAGCAAATGGTGCGGTCGAGGCAGCAAACAAGAACATAAAGAAGATATTGAGGAAGATGGTAGAAGGGTCTAGGCAGTGGCATGAAAAGTTACCATTTGCGCTGTTGGGTTATCGCACCACCGTCCGGACTTCGGTAGGTGCAACTCCTTACTTGTTGGTGTACGGGACTGAAGCAGTAATACCAGCAGAAGTTGAAATCCCATCCCTCCGAATTGTCGCTGAAGCTGAGATTGATGACGACGAGTGGGTCAAAACCCGATTAGAGCAATTGAGCTTGATCGATGAAAAGAGATTGACAGCAGTATGTCACGGCCAATTGTATCAAAAGAGAATGGCGAGAGCATATAACAAGAAGGTACGTCCCGGGAAATTTGAAGTGGGACAGCATGTGCTGAAGAGAGTTCTACCACATCAGGCCGAGGCGAAAGGCAAGTTCGCTCCAAATTGGCGGGGACCATTTGTGGTGACTAGAGTATTATCCAACGGCGCTCTATGTTTGACTGATGTTGAGGGAAGATGCACCGATATGGCTATCAATTCTGATGCGGTCAAGAGATATTATGTGTAATTCTTTAATGCATTTGTCAACGTTTGGTTTCGTTTGTGTGTATTTGGCATTTTTCGGAGAATGAAATGACAGAGGCAATTTTTCTACTCGCCAAACACTTTAACCTTTGTTTTCCCCTTTGAGCCTTAATTATTCTTTCATATACCCTCTTTCGGAATCATCAAGGAAGATGTGTAACAAAATAGAAAAAGAAACAAAGAAAAATACAAGAAAAAGTGAACTACGTTCGACCTGATTCCTCAAGAAGGATACGTAGGCGCCACACGGCTCGGTCATAATAAAATAAAAATCAAAAATCCCCCAAGCAACAAAACTGGGGCAGAAGTTATTGTTTCGTTGGAAAGATAGTGTGGATTCCGAAAGTTGTAATAAGCTAACCGTTGAGGCTAAACCCCTTTCTTCAGCCTCACGCGCAGAAACCATATTAAGAACCAGAAAGACCTCTCGATCAGTATTTGAGAAGTGCCAAGTCATGTGAACGAAAGCTAAGAGTGACATCCCAACCCTCGATTGAATCCAGGATGCACAAGCCGAAAGGGGATAACGCTCTAGAAGGAATCTCAGGGGTGATACCCCGCCGCAGGGAAAGAAAGCGTAAATGAGAGAGTCTTAACGGTGAAAACCCTCGAGGGCACCTTAAGGCGAAGGAAGTTGATGAGAAGTAAAATGAGAGAGTCTTACGGTGAAAACCTTTACGGGCACCTTAAGACGACGGGAGATAGAGAGAAATGAGAGAATCTCATTAGTGAAAACCCTTTGAAGGGCACTGTGAGATGACAAGGCGAGATGGTTACAAGATGTCTGCATGAGACAAGGTTTGGACATCCGTTTACCTCTCGCAGAACGCGGCATCAGAAAGTGATTGACATGAATAGACTGGGTAGTTTAATCTCAAAGGCGCGGCATAACATTGGATCAGGCACACATTCAGATAAGTTTTCCTATTTTTGAGTTCAGAAAAGTTTTTCTCTTCTTTTGTCATTTGCGGTCGGTATTCTTTTCTTTTCTTTCATTTTCGAAAATTGATTTTTCAAAGCTTACTACCAAGTCTCCCAAAGCAGTATATTGAAAGTGAATAGGCATGGAACAAGGCAATGAGACAGAAGTCGTTACGATAGTAAGATTGGGATGACAGGCTGATTGGAAGGTTCGCAAGAATTATGGAGTATGATGGACACATGTGGCACGTCCGAAAGATGATTTCACGCAACAGATCATCGGCTAAAAAGAGTCGGATCAAACCAAAGATTGGAATAAAAGGAAAGATGAGAGGTCGTTCGTGGAAAGAGCATCGTCCCCAGCAAGCGTCAACGTCGCCCTCAAAGTTCGAGAGAGGCCAAGCAGCTGAAAGAGAAAAGAAAATGGCCCCAACAAGAGTGGCACGACCACTCACCGCGTTTTGAAACTAACAATTTTTCTTTGATTTAAAAGTAGGAAAAGAGGGTTCGTTGGCAGAAAAGCATACCGTCCAGAAGTTTATCAAACTGGGGCAGAAAATTTTCTCCTGTTGCGAAAATTTTCTTGAAAGCAAAGACCCAGGGGATAAAGGTAGAAAGCAACGCAAGATGGGATGATCTTTGAGCCTGGTATCATCCCCAGCAGTTGTTGGAAAAATGAAACAATGGCTTCGAGATTCCCCCAGCAGTATTACATTCCATAATTTGCTCGAGGAGGCAAAAGCGTGAGTCCCACAGGAGGTATGGGAAGAAGGAAGAGAATGAGGGGTGAAGGAAACAAAGAATGCTTCCTCAGCAGCATCATCCCCAGCAGGCGAGTAAACGGTTCAAAAATATCCCCAGCAGCCAGGAGAAAAGTAATACGACCCAGGGGAAGGCAATTCCAAGACAGGATAATTCAGAAGAGAAGGTGGTCCGAGAGGCAATGCAGGAAGAAGGAAATGGTACAAGAGGCAAGGAAGGTAATCAAGATAGGATGAAATCAGTGAGTAGTAGTTGAAGTCAGGGAGCCCGCCTGGAGAATGGAGTGGCGATTTAATTTGAAGTAGTAGTTGAAGTCAGGGAGCCCGCCTGGAGAATGGAGTGGCGATTTTATTTTGAAGTAGTAGTTGAAGTCGGGGAGCCCGACTGGAGAATGGAGTGGCGATTTTATTTTGAAGTAGTAGTTGAAGTCGGGGAGCCCGCTTGGAGAATGGAGTGGCGATTTTATTTTGAAGTAGTAGTTGAAGTCGGGGAGCCCGCTTGAAGAATGGAGTGACGATTTAATTTTGAAGTAGTAGTTGAAGTCAGGGAGCCCGCCCGGAGAATGGAGTGGCGATTTAATTTTGAAGTAGTAGTTGAAGTCAGGGAGCCCGCCTGGAGAATGGAGTGGCGATTTTATTTTGAAGTAGTAGTTGAAGTCGGGGAGCCCGCCTGGAGAATGGAGTGGCGATTTTATTTTGAAGTAGTAGTTGAAGTCAGGGAGCCCGCCTGGAGAATGGAGTGGCGATTTTATTTTGAAGTAGTAGTTGAAGTCGGGGAGCCCGCCTGGAGAATGGAGTGGCGATTTTATTTTGAAGTAGTAGTTGAAGTCAGGGAGCCCGCCTGGAGAATCGAGTGGCGATTTTATTGTAAAGTAGTAGTTGAAATCAGGGAGCCCGCCTGGAGAATGGAGTGGCGATTTTATTTTGAAGTAGTAGTTGAAGTCAGGGAGCCCGCCTGGAGAATGGAGTGGCGATTGTATTTTGAGTAGTAGTTAAAGTCAGGGAGCCCGCCTGGAGAATGGAGTGGCGATTTTATTTTTGAGTAGTAGCTGAAGTCAGGGAGCCCGCCTGGAGAATGGAGTGGCGATTTTTATTTTGAAGTAGTAGTTGAAGTCAGGGAGCCCGCCTGGAGAATGGAGTGGCGATCTATTTTAATTTGGTTGAGGAAAGCAGTTGAATGTAACAGAAATCTCCGGCATGAATCCAAGTTCGTAAGCAGAGGGAGGCAACAAGGATCAGAACAGATAGACTCAGATTGCGAAGGAGAATAGTTCAAAGATCATAAAGAAGGAAACAATGGTCGGAGTTCGGCAATCAAGATAGGCCGAAATAACAATTGGCGGAAGAGAAGAAGCGTCAGAAGGAACACCAAGTCAGACAGGATGGCAAGGAACGCGACAAGATCAAGTTAAAAAGGGATAGATAAGAACTTGTAGTACTGTAACTTAGTCTAGCTTCTTGTTTTTGTTGCTTAGTACGGTGTAACAAGGAGATCAGCTAAGCGGTGGCAACAGCAGTAATAGCAGTAACAGCAGTAACAGCGAGATCGCAACAGTCATGGTAGTCCCAGCTACCAGAACTTCCCGAACTACATTGACCTGATTCCCTTTTAGCCGGGGATATGTAGGAGACCTTTGAAGCAAGGTTCGGTCAAAACTTTTCCAAAATGCTTCATACGGAGTGCTCGAATGGGAAAAAATCGCTTATATCCGCTCACTTATCTTTGCACAAAAACTCTGCGTGTTTACGCGCAAAGAGGGGCAGCTGTGAGCACGTGATTTTTGCCTTACCTGAGAAGTACTCCCAGAAAATTCAAAATAAAAATAGTTTCGTGTTGGGCATGATTTTTGTGATTTTGTGTTATTTTATCTTAAATTTACATTTTTGTGTGCATGTTTATTTATTTAAATTAATAAAATACAAAAAAAATATACATTAGGTTTTGCATTTTTAGTGTTTGATATCAAAATTATGTGATTTACATTTTTCAAGTGATATGTAATTATGTGGGATAATTGTAGTAAAAAATAGTTGTGTTATAGGTTAGTATATATGTATATATATATATATATATATATATATATATATATATATATATATATATATATATATATATATACATATACATATAATATATCATGGAATGTAGTATAAAGAGCAGACTTGGGCCATGTTTTAGTCCAAAAAACTGGCCCAAACCCCTCATCCGTCCAGCCCAATATTCACCCCAGCATCAGCTTAATGTAACGTTTGATCTGGACCGTTGGATTTTATTATCCAACGGCCCAGATTAATTGATAAATCCCAGATACACCCAGGCCGTTAATTTAACCAAACGACACCGTTTGGTTATGGGAGGAGATCCTGGTCGTTGATCAAGTTTGATCCAACGATCAGGATTTAACCTCTTAAATCATATATAATCTCACAAACGCACCCCGCCCCCCCAAGCCAGACCCCCCCAGACATATCGTCTCTCTTAGAGACTTTTAACCTCGCCGTGCCTCCGCCGCACACCGCCTGCCGGAAATCGCCTCACGGCGGTTCCGGTAGGCCAACGGCCACCATCTTAACACCAGATACTCCCCTCACCTCCCCCATTACGAATCCGGCCTTCATTTACCTCGAATCACTCCGGAGCTCCTCGAATCTTCATTTGAAGATTCGAGTCAAACTCGAGCCAACGCCAAATCGCCCCAAACTCATACCCTAGCCCCTCCAGACCACCCTCACACCCCTACTAACCCTGGCTTGGTTCGAATCAAGCCCGAACTACCCAAACCCCAAATCGAGTCTCAAGAACCCTAATTTTTGAAGAGGTCCAATTCGAGCCGAATTAATCGTAATTGAAGTCCAAGGGACTTTAGTCTAGGTGTTCTCAATCGAGAACATCTCGATTAAAGCCCGTTTGACTTCAATAGTTCCAAACCAAAGTTCGAAGCTTGGGTCGGCATATTTCTTTGAGGTAATTCGTGTCCTTTACGATTGTTGGTTGTAATCCGTGTGTGTATTTATGTTTAGCTTCAGAAATTCTTAGCATTCTTCTACCCTTCTCAACAGACCTTTTATTTGGTCGATTCCCATTCTTTTGCCAATTCTTGTTTAAATTCAATGCTGCAATAGCTTTGTATGCCTAGTTTGTTTAATGTCATCAACAAATTAATTTGTTTGTATGATTTGTTCATGCTCTGGCCTGCCCGTATGCAATGCACAAGTTTAGGCTTTGTTGTTTGTTTAATTCTGGATTAAGAGTTAGTTGGATACAGTGTTAGGATTTGATTAAGGTTAATTGTTTAATCACTTGCCCATAAAAGGGCTAGTGGAACCTGTACAGCAGGGTATCCCACTGATGTCCTGCCACCAGCATTATTTTTATGCTGTAGTCCATACCTGGACATTGGATAGTGGAGGTTGCAGGGAATATGATGGGTTGGGGATTCAGTTTAAGGGGAGTACCACTAGGAGCTGGATGAAAAAAATCTATATAAGGAGAGGCTTAGGCATTCATATAGGGAGGTTTTTTTTATTAGGGACTTTGGGATAGAGATACACACAGCAAGAATACAGTTCGAAAACACATAGAGAGATATTGAAAAGCATATAGTCATTCACAGACAGTAAGGATTCAAATAGACAGACACACACATAAAAGAGATAGATAGAGAGAGCTGGGAGTTAAGAAAAACAGGGGGAGAAACGATATTGAAACCAAAAATACAGCGAGAACAAGAAGGATAGACAAGTTACTGTTTCATTGGCTTTTTGTTACTGTTTCGTTTGTTGGTTGCTGCAATCCTGTTTGTCATTCTTTGGCTACTGCTGTGGTTGTGCTTTGCTATTGGTTGTAGTGGTCGTTTGGTTGCTGTTGTTCTTGTGTTGGTGGTGGTGCTGTGCTACTGTTTTAGCTGTGTTCAGTGGCTGAGTGTTTGCTGCTGGTCTGTGTTGTTTGTTGTTGCTGCTGTGTTGAGTGTTGCTGCTGGTCTGGTCTATTGTGTTGCTGCTGTTGATTGATCATTGTGTTGCTCATTGTGGCCTGCTGTTGGGACTTTTGTTTGGCTATTACTGTTGGGTTGTGATTTGGGTGTTAAGTGCTGTGGGGGATTGATTACCTTTGATACTTCTGTGTTGATTACTTGCTGGGGCTACTGCTACTGTTTCTTTTTGTTCTCCTGCCATTGCTGCTGGTTCACCTACTGTTACTTTGCTGCATTGCCATCGCTCACTCTTCTTTATTCTTCCGCATTCCAGGTACACATCTCTGTTATTGTAGTTCCTTGGTTCGAAAAGAATGAAGCTTGAAGCTTATGTTTAAAGTCCGTCGAATCATGTAGTCGTCCAAAGTTCTTGTGTTTGTTACGTTCTGTTATTCTTTAATTAAGTTTGTATTGCTAGCTTTGGTTATGAAAAATGTATCTAGATCAAAGATACATTATCATTAGATGTGTAGGTAAACCTGAATCACTCTGCTATAGCTGTGCCCTATATTCACCATTCATGTGCTTAATCTCAAATCTGTTAATACTAGGCCCCATGTAAAAAGTGAGATTAGCCATTTGTTTAAGTAGAAAATATAAGGTTATTTGAACACCCGTGAATAATGACATCTTGAACTTGCGAAAATATACGACAGTGGCTCTTTGAGGATTAGTTGGATTCGAAGTAAGTTCTTCCCATATAATAGGCCACCCTAGACTCAAATCTCCTCACTTAACTAACTAACCGTACGGTTGCTGAATTGGTTATGGTTGAGTAGGATTTTGTCATATTGTAGGAATTAGTGAGTTGTCATTCACTGAATGACGTAATTAGGTTAAAGGAGTCGGGGGTGCATTTCATGCGACCCGACCCCAATTTCAAACAAGAGTAAATAAAGCGTGTCAGGAACCGCAGGTGCATCTCATGTGGTGCGGCTCGTAACAAGTTTTAAATAGTTCGGAATCAGCTCCTAAATAAATACAGTGGGATATAGCTCACTTTAGATTTGAATTAAAGGTGCGCCTCGCCCAATAGTTACACTAATCGCAAGGCCTTCATAAATGTACATATAAAATACTTAGATTTCGAGATGTGTCGTTTCTTAGCGAATATCACGTCCTTCTCAACAGTGTAAATAAGTAATCGCTCCGGGCGCATATCTTAATTCTACCTTCTTAAATACGGGTGTGCATTTCATGCGACCCAAATCCAAACCCCGAAATGTTGAAAAAGAATGTGTCGAGGATCCGGGTGCATTTCATGTGACGTGATTCGGAAGCATATTTTTAAGCAACTTTCTCTTTCGTAAATCATAATCAATAATAAAAGCGGTAAAGGGATATTAATTTGCACTAAGTACGTAACTGTAAAAAGTAGATAGATAAGCCGAACACGACAGTTGAGCGACCGTGCTAGAACCACGGAATTCGGGAATGCCTAATACCTTCTCCCGGGTTAATAGAATTCCTTATCCGGATTTCCGGTTCGCGGACTGTTAAATAGAGTCATTCTTTTCCTCGATTCGGGATTTAACCGGTGACTTGGGACACCATAAATCTCCCAAGTGGCGACTCTGAAATAATTAAATAATTCCCGTCTCGATTGTCCTTTAATTGGAAAAACTCTTTGCACCCTTGCGGGTGCATAAAAAGGAGGTGTGACAATATTGTTTGTGGACTGCGGGTTCGATTCCCGGAGATCCGGAGTTACTGAGATGTGGACTGCAGGTTCGATTCCCGGAGATCCTGAGTTATTAAAATATGGACCACGGGTTCGATTCCCGGAGATCCTGAGCTATTGATATCATATTGAGAAGTGGATTGCTGGTTCAATTCCTTAAGATCCTGATGTTATTGAGATGTGGACTGCGAGTTCGATTCCCAAAGATCCTGATGTTATTGAGATGTGGACTGCGGGTTCGATTCCCGGAGATCCAAGATTTATTGAGACATGGGCTATGGGTTCGATTCCCGAAGACTCATGGGTACTGTCAGTGGGACTGTGGGTTCAATTCCCACAGATCCTGGACTTGTATTTGAGTTTTGTTACATGTTGTTAGCTTAATTGTAGACGGTTGTAGCAATCTCTTCGTTGTTATTATTTCATAATTGTTATCCTTTAAACTGCTTATTATTGTTACTATCATTTTGTTATTGTTTCTCAGTAGGGCCCTGACCTTCCTCGTCACTACTCCATCGAGGTTAGGCTTGGCACTTACCGAGTACCGCCGTGGTGTACTCATGCTACTCTTCTGCACACTTTTGTTGTGCAGATCCAGGTACATCAGGTCAGGCACATACCAGGTGATTTAGCAGCACTTTGGGAGACCTCGAGGTATGGTTTGCTACGTGCGCGGATCCGGGGGCCTTCCTTCTATTCTGATAGTATTGGTAGATGTTTTCCTTCATTTCGTTGTAGATACTCCTTACATATAGAGCCACAATTGTATAGTCTCTTTTAGTCTGTGTTGCCCGTGGGATTCCGGGTCTTGGTGGTGTTTTATACAGTGTGTTTGACGGGTGTATGTGCCAAGCGGCACGGATTACATATCTTTTTATGCTATTATTTCCGCTATTTCTTATTTAATGTTCATAAACTGGTATATTCCGCAACGTGTTAGGCTTACCTAGTCGTGGGGACTGGGTGCCGTCATGACATGTTCACAATTGGTGAACTAGGGTCGTGACATTTAATACCGGTAATACTTATATATATTCACTATTGATAAGAGATTATTGGCTTATTGCCGGTAATATATATATATATATATATATATATATATATATATATATATATATATTAATGAATTGGGATCGTGTGGCGCGCCGACCACTTTTATGATAAAAAATGGGATCATGTGGCTCGCCGACCACAAAGTGATTTGAATCTTGGCATTGGCCATAGTTGCCGGTAGCCTATTGTTACATTTGGGAGCGGGTGGTACGCCTACCACAAGATATGAAAAGCCTATTGTTATGTTTGGGAGCGGGTGGTACGCATACCACAAGATATAACTTATTGTTACATTTGGGAGCGGGTGGTACACCTACCACAAGATATGATAAATTGAGGTATGAAAATAAGATTTGTTCCGTTGATCAGATTACTCCGGATATTGTAAGATATTGACTGTTATTTCAGAGCAGATTTCTTTCCTTATAAATGTTCAATAACGTTTTCTGCTACTGTATATGTATATATATTTCAACTGTACAGGTTTATGTGGGTGACTGGCCATAGTCTCGTCACTACTTCGTCGGGATAGGCCAGGCACTAACCAGCACATGGGGTCGGTTGTGCTGATACTACACTCCGCGCTCTTTTTGCGCAGATACAGGTTACGGACAGCAGCAGCAGCAGTAGCACAATTGTGGATATTCCGACTACCAAGACTACGAGGTAACCTTGCAGGCGTCCGCACGACCCGTTGTCTCTTCTATCTATGTATTTCATTCTGTTATCTCATGTATTCGAGATAAACAACTTATATTTCTTTCAGACAATTGTGTGTATTATTCTTAGAAGTTCGTGAGTATTGTGACACCAGTCTTGGGTAGTGTATCATGTTTGGATTTCTGTATCTTATATGATAAAATTGACTAAGTCTTCCGATAAGTTTAATTATTCCGCTGTAAATCCATGATTATATTTAATGTTTTAAAAAGGAAAGTTGTGACTACTGGAAATGTAAGTAAGATTTGGCTTGCCTAGCTTCCACTAGTAGGCGCCATCATGACTCCCGATGGTGAGAAATCCGGGTCGTGACATGTTGATTGATTTTAAAAATTAAGTAGCAACATGTGTGTACATTAAAATGTTTGTTAATTGAGTTAGAAAATACATGTAGAGAAATATTACGAAGAAAACGAGTATTTTAGAATTGTATTATTTTTCAAACACAAACGCATAAATAGTTTGGACTTATATTGTTGAGAAACTATTTTGTTTCTAAAGTGGATCTAATCCTGAAGCTTTTCTTAACTTGTTAAAATTCAAACCTCACATGATGGACAAGTACCCATTAGTTCAGAAAACTTTTCAAAAGTTGACTTGAATAATATTTAGAAAGAATGAGAAGAAAAGTATAGATAACATCTTTGTGTTTTAGAAATACTATTAGCTTCAGTTCTTTAAAAATCACAAAAGTTAAGTAATCAATTTTACAAAATGGGTAAAGTGGAGAGGAGAAGTTTAAAAGACATCGTTAATTTTTTAATACCTTAGCAGACTTAACACTTGGTATTCTAAATGAGTTTAAATTAGGTGTTAGTACTATGTGATAAAAGAATACTTTCACTATAAAATAAAATCTGCACCATTATGACTATGATTATATAGTAAATTTAGATCTTAACGGCCAATCATACAACTAAAAGATAAAACTAATTAATAATATAACTAAAGGATAATACTAGTTAATCACACATCGAATAAGAAAATAAGTGAAGCAGAAAGGAATGTTCAAGAGCCATGTTCAACTCCCAGAAGATTTTCTCTTCTGTGTGTATTGGCGTACGATGAAAGAACTGGAAAAGATGAGGATGTGTATTCTCTATGCAGTAGCGGCATCATTGAGTCTCATCATGAAACTCTTCGGCTCCGGTGTTCATGACATGCAAAAGGAAATCAAGGATAAAGATTAGCGGACAACTCATGCTTGGCAAAATTCACACATTATATTAAGAAAGATAATTTTAGATCGTTTCTGCAGGTTTGAGCGGAAATAAGTTATACATGAATGCTTTTTAGATTATTTTCCCAACTGTCAAAGTTTTAAAATTCCAAATACATTCATCACAGAGCCATCTTTAGCAAGGAAGGACTCCTTTACATAATTTTTTAAAAAAAAAGACTTCTTAAAACATGATCTTTTCCCGCTCAATTAGACAAAAGGCACATTTAAAACAAAAAATCTAGATAATATCACTAACACCTAATTTACCTATATAAACATCAAGCAATATTCTATTCTGACGTAAAAAAAAATTTGTGGCTGATTTTATAAAAAATGCAGATTAACTAAACAAATAAAAAAAAAGGTTGCTAATCATTTTAAACATCATCGGTAGTAACTAATTAGAGCACAACATTAAAAGGAGTTCTATTTTAAGTTGAGTAGAAATTAGTTAAGCCTATTGGCATGATCTCTAAGTTTCAAGAAAAATCTAAAGTCCCGTTTTTCTACTACCGGAAATCTACAAGAAAAGGTACATTAACACTTCAACAAAAATATGTTCCTTCAACATAAATAAAGATCTCTTAACTAAGAAAATGAATCCTAGGACATGCTACTAAACCCGTAATAAAGGACTCGGAAAGATACTTTTTTTAAAAAAAACTCGGAAAGATACTTTTTAAAAGAAATAATATATACTTACTAAAAGTTCTATAATATAAAATGAAGAACTATGAGACGTGATACAAATTTGTATTCATAAGAAGATTTTAACTTTATCGGGTCCGAGTCCTAGGTTCACGATTTTTATAATAAGAGTGTAGAACTTTAATGATATGACCCTATTCTGACATAATAACAAGTTTTGACAGAGTAAAATACTTTCAAGCAAGATATCAAATTTAATAGAGAATCTAGTTATAAATAATTAAAAGAAAAGCTATTAGGCTGACATATAGGATTATTCCTAAACATTCAAACATGCCTTAGAACATGCTAAATGAGCTTTTAAATACAAATTGTCACGGACATCATTTTTATTATTGCATTTGATATTAAATATCAATGTAACAAAGAATAGAATACTTGCCAAAGGCCTCTAAATAAGATTGCCATGTTTATTAAAGTATAAGATTTTAGCCTAACAACAAGGTTTGGTGATGTCAACAATCAGTCATTGATTCACATAAGCATATTAGCAAACATTTATCCTTCATGTTTTGGGTAGTGCACAGCCAAAAAAATAACCTCTCAAGACACGGTTTACAACTCCAGTGAATAAAGGAAAAGGCATGCACATAATTTCTAACAAAAATAATATGCATAGAACAACTAGCTTAAAACAAAAGGACATAAAAAATCAACCAAAAAGTCATGCCAGATGTCTAACGCAACAACATAGAGCTAAAATCCGCCGAACACGCCATAGATTCTAGAAATGAAATGTAGAGAAAAGCACGAACCTTGTGCGACGCAGTGAACTGGGGCTGGGCCTTATATCCAATCGAAGTCTGACCTCGAACTTGTTTCTCTCCGCAGTTGTTAGTCATTGGAAAATTGAATAAACCCCTTTCACTACTAAAAGAAGAGTCAAACAGAGGAAGAGATAGATGAAAGAAAAGCTAAAATTTTGGAGAAAACAACAGTAAGTTTCAAAGAAGAAAACGATGGTGGCTGAGGGTAAAGGGGCTGCTAAGCTCTAAGATTTTTTAGAGCGGCTCCAAAACCATATGTGGAGTAAAGGTGCAGCACAAGACCCTAAGGTTAAAGGAGGGTGTTCAAGCTTCATTTTGGCTGAAGGATTTAGAAGTATTTATAGGCTGATTTCTAAGGTTCTTGGTTTGGGCGGGATTTGGAGATTGAGTGAAAAGCTCTTGAACGTTTGAAATTTGAACGTTGATATTGAATAAAATTAAATGTGGTGCAGATCTTCTTGTTCAAAAATGGTAATGGCAGGTCTGCCATGGCTGAGCAACAACAGAGTTTGTGAAGAAAAGGAAAGGAAGGAGAAGAAGCATGCTTTTTTAGAGAGAGAACGGAAGAGATTAAAATGCTAATTGTGTCTAGGTCTTTGAGAATGAAAGAATGAATTTCAACCGCTAGATTAGGAGCTTACACGGCCGAGATTAAGTCTTGAATATTAGTCAAAATGACGTAGTTTTGATGAGGTTCTAGAGTGTTCTATAGTTGGGCTAAAGTAGATGATTTTTGGGCTGCTGGCTTGACGGATTTGGGCCGACTTATGGGCTAAATTCGTGGGCTACTGAGGACTTAAGGGAATTTAGATGATTAGGGATTGTATTGGATTTTAGGTTACTAGATATTGGATAAACGCACTTCCTGTTTCACGTCTTTCTTTGAGCTTTTAATTAAAATAATTTTTATTGGCCACATTATATAATACTACATAATATTATTGGTTGAACTATTTAATGTTACTTAAAAGAATTATGGTAGCTAGAATTTAAATTTACAAAATAATTTACACTAATTATTAAGTAAAATGTCACCACAAGTGTAAATATTTATAAGATATTTAATTCAAAATAATATTATTAATTAATTATATAAAGATAAAAATGTGTTTTTTTGGTAATAATAACAATGATATAACTGTAATAGTTTTAATAATAATATCAAATAGGCATAGTTTGTATTAAAATATAGTAGAACAACTACCTTATACTATAAGTTATATTAGAAGCTTAAAGAAATAATATAAAAGAAAGGAGGGACAAAATTGGATGTCAACAACTGCCCCTCTTTGACCGGAGATAATGAAAGAGTTTTCGGGCTAAGAAATTGACTTAGCCAATTTTGTCCCGACCACTATGGTTGGAATGTGACAAAGGGGACGTAAAAAAAAAGATTGCGGCCAAAATCGGGTTTCGAGTTGCCTTCATATCTCGGGTTTCACGAGAATCAGACCATATGTAGTTCAAGACTTATGGTATTATGGAATACAATTTAACGATTATTTCAAATCTTAAAATGCTGCCCCAGTGTTGAATTATAGAGACACTGAGTTCCATGATTGAAAGAAAGATGTTTGAAATGAGAATTTGATTGGGAATATCGTGAGTCTAGTCGCGTCGAGTGAAGTTCAAAGTAGATCCTTGACCGTTGTTGGAGAGTTTGGTATTCCTCTCCAACAAACTGCCGCAGTTCACTGCTAAGATATAGTTCCACGTTGCACTATATTTCCTGCAGAGCTTGACAATGCTAAGAAAATTCGTTAGGAAATAAGATGCAATATGCCATAAAACATTATCTTATGAAAATATTATTTAGGCGTTAATTCATAAGAAAAACGAATTTATTATGCAACATATAAAAATAATTTTATGGTGACATATTTCATGGTCGGCAATGGCACATAAAAATTTAGTTTATAAAGGTAAATACGTTTTGCAATGATTTATGAAACGTATGTTCTAGCAATGCTTCTAAAAGCGGGACCACTCTGGTCGAAATAAATTAAATGTCCTTAAGATTAACTTCAATATCCTATTTGAGGGCGGATAGACCCGAAATATGATGCTTGATTCGTAATTATAAAAAATTCGATTCTGTGCGATAAGCTTGATCTTATTTTGTAGTGTAATTCATAGTGCGATGCAAAAATCTTGGTGCAGTAACTCTATAGTAGCGAATATCCATGGTGCAGAGCGCTTGATGCAGTGCCTTTATAGAAGCAAATACTCAGGGAGTGGTGCCAATAATTTGGAATCTGCATACTAAAGAAAATTATGAGTTTCTGAATATAATATACAATAACTCGGCTTGATCGTCATGTTGCACTATATTTTCTGCAAGGAAAATTTGTCAGTAGAGTAGATATGAAAATGTCATGTGGTGTAACATAATATTATGAAAATAATACCTTTTGGGCGTTTACTTATACAATGCGGCCTAGTCGGCAAAAATAATTTGATAAAAATGTAGCTTTATGCAAATGATGATTTTCAACAATAACACGCAGTTTATAAATGTACTTTGCAATGATTTATGATGATGATGTATTTCAGCAATAACATTAACAACATGACAATCTAGGTCGAAATAAATTAATAAAAAATATGTGAATATGTGCTAATGTGTCCTGTTGAAGGCGGACAAGCCTAAATATCATATTAAAGGTAAATTTGCTTAAAATTCAATTAAATACAGATAAGCATAATTAATTAATACATAGATGTCATGTTAAAAGCGAACAAGTCTAAATATAATATTACAGGAAAATGTGATTAAATGTCCCATTAAAAACGGACGAGCTTAAATGTAATGAAGGCAAGCGTGCTTAAATATTCAATTAAAGGTGGATCAACTTAAATTTTAATGTATAAATATCCTTTTAAAGGTGGACAACCCTAAATACAATATTAATAGGCAAACATGCTTAAGAATCCAATTAAAGGCGGTTAAGCTTAAATATAATGCATAAATGTCCTATTAAAGGGGACACGCCTAAATATTACTATTAAAGATAAATATGCATAAATGTTAAATTAAAGGCGGATAAGATGAAATATTTAATTGAAGGCAACATGTGCATAACTGTCCTATTAAAGGTGGACGAGACTAAGTATCATAAAGGCAAACATGCTTAAAAATCCAATTAAAGGCGGCTAAGCCTAAATTTTAACTCATAAATGTCCTATTAAAGGCGGACAATCCTAAATACCATATTAAATGCAAGTGTGCTTGAAAATCCAATTAAAGGCAGATAAGCCTAAATATTTAATTAAAGACAAACTTGCCTAGAAATCCAATTAAAGGCGGATAAGCCTAAATATTCTATTTAAGGCGGATGAGCCTAAATATTTAATTAAAGATAAATGTTCATAAATGTTCTATTAAAGGCGGACGAGCCTAAATATTTAATTTAAAGATAAATGTGCAAAAATATCCAATTAAAGGTAGATAAGCCTAAATATTTAATTAAAGGTAAAATGTGCCTAAACGTCCTATTAAAGGCGGACGAGCTTAAATATCATAAAGGCAAGTGTGCTTAAAAATCCAATTAAATGCGGATAAGCCTAAATATTTAGTGCATAAATGTCCTATTAAAGGCGGACAATCCTAAATACCATATTAAATGCAAGTGTGCTTGAAAATCCAATTAAAGGTAGATAAGCGTAAATATTTAATTAAAGACAAACTTGCCTAGAAATCCAATTAAAGGCGGATAAGCCAAAATATTCAATTAAAGACAAACTTGCCTAGAAATGCAATTAAAGGCGGACAGGCCTAAATATTCGATTTAAGGCGGATGAGCCTAAATATTTAATTAAAGATAAATGTGCATAAATGTCCTATTAAAGGCGGACGAGCCTAAATATTAAATTTAAAGATAAATGTGCAAAAATATCTAATTAAAGGCGGATAAGCCTAAATATTTAATTAAAGACAAATGTACATAATTGTCCTATTAATGGCGGACGAGCCTAAGTGTCCTATTAAAGGCGGACAAGCCTAAATACGATGCTTTATCTAAAATTACTAGATTGGTGCAATGCGAAGAGCTTGGCATGGTTACTTTAAAGCAACATATATTGATGGTGCAATGCGGAGAGCTTGGCGCAATGGTTTTTTAATAGCAAATGGTGCGATGCAGAGTGCTTGATGAAATGCCTTTGTAGTAGTGAATATTCCTGGTGCAATGGTAACAGTTGTTGGAGCTTCAAAAGAAAGTTTTTCTATTAATAAATTCCCGCAGTCAAAGAAAAATTGTAAGTTTCAAAGTTTGTGCGCTTGCTTGGCTTTATCCTTTGCTTTGCATGAACTTTGCGACTTTTGACTTGATGCTGAGCTTTGCAATAGCGTATAACGTTCAAGAATAACTAAAATATGCCCCTGCATTACTCAAAGAGAACTCGTTAGTAAAAAATAAAGTGGTTGCCTTGCATTGAATGTAAAAGTTTGGCTTTGAATCTGCAACTTCTTTCCATGGCATTCTGGAATTTGCTGTTGTGCTTGTAATGAATATGTAGCTCGAGATTTTATTTTCTGCGTTGCCGAATGATGAGGATCCTTCTGCAAAATCTGCCCCGATTTTGGCTTTTGGGGTAAATAGAATTTTATTATGATGAGACAGAACCCATAAGGCTGCTTACGTATCCCCTCTTAAACGGGAATCAGGTCTGAACGTAGTTCATTACAAAAGTTTAACAGAAGTACATGAAACAGAGTAATCATGAAAGGGCGGGCAAAATAGTAGTGATGAAAAGCTCTGGTCAATCGTCTTATTTTGCTTCATGCTTTCTCTTCAGAGGTCTTGGTGCCAAATTTGAAAGATCGCCTTCAATCACGATGGTATTAGCAACTGAAGGGTCATATTTGGGGTATGGTTGCTCTTGCTGCACCATTACCTTGTTGCTTTCAATCATGTTTTGGATCTTATGCTCAAGTGCTGGGCACTCTTCTATGTCATGGCCTTGAATATATGAATGGTACGCACAAGTTTTAGACCAATCAAAATCTGAAGGAAGATTTTGCGGGATCCATCCTTTCCTTGTCTGTAAAAGTCCTTTCGCCTTCAATCTCTCAAATGTGCTTGTCAATGATTCTTTCAGAGGAGTAAAAGTGCGGAATTTCAGGTTCTCTGAATGACGATAGCTAGATTGTGCTTGATAAGCTTGATGTTGAATGCTTTGCTGAGTAGGTTGGAGTTTTATATGAGTTTGTATCAGCTGGCTGTTTTGTTGAGATTGTGGCTGATGAGCAGGAATGCAAGCAGAATCTATCTTCCTCTTTTTGCCTTGTAAATTCTCGGGTGTCTCTTCTTGGAAAGTGTCTTGTAATTTTGAATTGTCAATAATTTTTCCTGCTCGAATGCTTGCTTCTATTAGCTTTCCAAGTATAACAAAATCCGAAAAGTTATGTAGTCGCGCACATAACAACTTCTCATAATATATGCCTTTTTGCATATCGATGAAGGTGGAAATAAACTCATTCTCGGGTAATTGACGGTGTATTTTTGAAGCTTCCAGTCTCCATCGCATGGCATATTCTACAAAAGACTCGTGTTGCATTCTTTCTACTTCACGTATATCACAAAAACGTTAGACTATCTCCAATATTAAACTTATATTGTTCTACAAAATCGCGGGCCATGTCCTCCCACGTGTACCATTTGCTAAAATCTTGTTGAGTGTACCAATCAAGCGCTAATCCTGATAGACTCTGAATGAACAACTTCATTTGAATGGCTTCATTATGTCCAATCCCTACCAATCTGCTGCAGTAGTCTTTCAAATGAGAAATCGGATTTCCTTTCCCGTTGAAAGTATTGAATTTTGGAATTTTGAATCTTGGCGGAAGCTCAACATTTGGATGCATGCATAATGTAACGACCCGGCTGGTCGTTTTAGAAAATTACGCCCTAATCCCCAATTTAACTGTTCTCCTAAGTTCATTTCTGCTATTGTGGTTTGCCGAGATAGTTGGTTCTGAAATTTGGAGTATTTTGGGACACTTAGTCCCTAAATGAGAACTTTAAAGTTAGAAAATGGTCCGTAGCCGAAACAGTGTTAAGACGACCTTGGAACGGAAATCCGATAGTTCCATTAGCTCCGTTAGGTGATTTCGGGGTTGGGAGCGCGTTCGGAATGTATTTTGGAGGTCCGTAGCTCAATTAGGCTTGAAATGCCGAAGGTTGAAATTTTGGCGAATCCGAACGATAGGTGAGATTTTGATCCGGAGGTCGGAATGGAATTCCGACAATTTCTGTAGCCTCGTTATATGATTTTGGATATGTCCGCAAATTTTCAGGTCATTCGGACGTCGTTTGGTCGGGTTTTTGATCGAATGTGCAATTCGGAAAGTTTTAAGAAATTTAGGCTTGAATTCGATGTGAATTATGGGTTCTGATGTTGTTAGACGAGTTTTTATGATTGGAATATGTTCGTATCATGTTTTGAAGTAGGTTGGTGGTTTTCGTTGGGGTCCCGGGGGTCTTGGGACGAATCCGGGGGTCCAATCGGGCTAATTCATGCATTTTGGAAATGCTGTTAACTGCTGGTGTGTGCTGCAGACGAATGCTCTATGCGATCGCAATGGGCTAATGCGATCGCATAGAAGGTTTCGAAGAGGCCGAGTATTTGTTCTATGCGATCGCGGGCATGGATATCCGCTCGCATAGTTTTGGAAGGTTGTGCTCTGTGATCGCGTACTGTCCCATCCGATCGCATAGTGTATAGAGAAGAGGGGTCCCAGGTCCAGCTTTTGTCCTATGCGATCGCGGAGCAGGGTATGCGATCGCATAGGTATATTTTTGGTGAGCATTGCGATCGCATTGAGGACTATGCAATCGCATAGAGTAGTTTGGCGAGGGTCAAAATTTGTTCTATGCGATCGCAACAGGGTTCATGCGATCGCATAGAGTAAAAATGTCTGGCAGTGACTTAAGTCCAGAAACATTTCAGCCGCGACCCATAAATCAAAAACGCCATTTTTGAGCTCCAAGAGAGGGAATTGAAGGGGAAACGCAGGGTTATCATCCGTAAATCATCGGGGGTAAGTTTCTTGACCTTAATTCGTTGGTTTATCATGAAATCCGTGAGTATTTCACTGAATATGGGAGATTAAAGGTGGGTTTGAGCCCTAGGCCTAAATTTTAGAAAACCTTTGATTTGAATGGGCAAACGGAGTCCGATTTCGATAAATTTTATATGCACGGACTCGTATTGAGATAAGGAACCCGAATATATAATTTTTTCGTGATTTTTCGATAAGCGTACCAAAAGTCGGGTTTTGGCAACTTGTGGGTTTTGGTGTATTTTGAGTTATTTTGATTGGGTAATGCCCAATTGGCCTATTTTGATGTGATTCTATTGATTTTTATCGGATACTACACTTGTGGAGGCCGACATTAGCGGCAAGAGGGTTATTTCATAGCGGTTTGTACCGGAGTCGAGGTAAGTGGCTTGTCTAACCTCGTGTGGGGGAATTTTCACCCCTAGGATATTATGTGATAGTTTAAATGCCTTGTACGCGAGGTGACGGGCGTGTACATGCGCCGGTTGTTGAACACATACTTTATTTAAAATGCTCGATGAATGATATTCCTGTCTTTAGCTGTTAATTTGATATTTTACTCGGTAGTAGTTAGAAAAGCATGATTAGGTAGTACTTAACTGTTTAGTTGCCTAATTGTCTTAATTGAACTTCTTGATAATTATTGGCACTATTTTTCGATGAAGTTATAGTTAAGCATAATTTATTCTCTCTGTGTATTCCTTTATTTGCTGTGCTTGTGGACTGCGGGTTCAATTCCCGGAGACCCAGGGCTGTGGGTTCGATTCCCAGAGACCCGGAGTGATATTGGTAGGGACTGCGGGTTCGATTCCCGAGATCCTGAGTTATTGTGTCACGACCCAAACCGGAGGACCATGACTAGCACCCGACCATACTTGCCGAGCACCAACGTACATTTTATCTAACCTTCTTTATTATCTTTTAGGCTGACGAGACCAATATAAAAGGTAGACATGGATCATGAACAACCAACAATAAAATATGATTGCATGAACCTACATAACATGGGATGACCGGACAATCAAGAAACTATATACATATGGTACAAGCTACCACGCTAAAATGAAAGACTATACAACAAAAACCAGCCGACAAGGCATACCAAACTATACATGAGTCGACACTTGTCTATGAGCCTCTAAAGGAACATAAGTGCTGCAACATAGCCTGAACAGGGCCCCGACATACCCATAATGTCTATAACAAAAATGCATACCAAGACCAAGGTAAGTCCGGAGAAGGGATCTCGCCAATCACCGCTGAACTGGACAACCTACTGTGATGGGGAAGCTACACCTGCCTGTCTATCAGGACCTGCAGCACGACATGCAGCGTCCACAAATAAAAGGACGTCAGTACGAATAAAGTACTGAGTATGTAAGGCAGAGAACCATAAATACGAACAATAATGTAAGCAAGGATAGAGAATATACAACCTGTAACATCTGAGTACCTCTGAGGGCTACTGACATGAAATGCATGATACATATGTATAAATACATAATCTTTAAAACATACGTCTTTGTGGGCATCATCATCATCATGTCGTACCCGGCCATAATAGGCTCGGTAAAAACGTACCCGGCCATTATAAGGCTCTGTAGAATCGTACCCGGCCACGTGGAGCTCGGTAAAACCCAACTGATCAGTGGTTGCACAATAGGTGTCGTACCCGGCCGACTATAGCGCGGCTCGGTAGAGTAAAATAGATACATATATATAATGCATGCTCGACTCATGGAAACACCTTGTAGACCTTTCGAGTGACATAAGGTCGGCATCCTATGTACACCTTATTAGGACTAACTCTTCACTATGAACCTTATAGGAATCAGGAAGTACCAACAAGATTGATAACATAAGAATAAGAGAAGCAACATCAACATCAATTGTTCCATAAGAGGGAAAACAATGTAAGTACTGCTTAGCTTCTAAGAATATAGTATCTTTGGAAGCTCGTTCATTACATTATGTTAATCGGAGTCGTGCAAAAGAAGGAAAGGGATAGCCACACATACCTTGTATATACTGCCACAACCTCAAGCTATGCAAACGTCACGACTCCTTAGTCTACAATAGGAGAATGACACTATCGTTAACGTTTAAGCGTCGCAACTATTATGTACCAATCACAACCTATTTTGTGATGAAACGGACAGCACCTCCCCTATATGTATGACTTCACACCATTCAAAACAATCACCAAACAGCCTAAACAACATCAATAATAAACATATTGAGCCTCCCAAAACGGTCCACACACAACCTAATCACATCATACATATGACGGCCACTATAGTCGTACCAAATGACCCAAAAATATTACGAAGAACTAGCAGACCACAACCCAACATATATATGGTGTTTCTCCACACTCTGCCTCCTCCAAAACTCCACAAAACAGTAATAAAACGTAGCCCAACAGCAACACCAAACAGTCCACAAAACAGTCCACAAAACAGTCCGCTACAAGTGAATAACTTGAACTCACGGCTTCCGATCACCGTCCCGTGAGTTCTTACATGTATATAACGAATTACCATGAATTTACAGCAGAATAAATGTATGAAATATAGCAGTAAACTCACCTTTGTTGTTGGATAACTCAGCCTTTAACTTGGTTCTTCAAACTCTAGTGTTTACCCCCAATTTGAACTTGAAAGAGAGGGAAAATCAATTAGGGTTTGTGGATAATTTTTGGGAGGCATTTTGCAGGGTCTTAGGTCTGGTTATTTGTGAAATATAAAGAGGGATATATTGCAGAAGATAAGCCTTTTAATGGGCTGCTTATCTGACCCGAAATTCCCTCTTTTGGGCCGACATTTAACCAAGTAGGTGACTCACCTACTTGCACCTAGCAGCTTGTGCAGTCTCACGAAAATGTCTATATCTCTCTATTCCAATGTCCTATTGCTAAACCGTTTAATGCGTTGAAAATTAGACTCATAGATCTTAAATTTGGTGGGTAGATCACCTCGTAATTCCAAGTATATTGGTAGAAATACTTAATAACATTTGACATAAAGTTTAGGTAAAACTATGAACCTAAGTTGCAACAACGTTTGTCGACTTTTGTTTCATAACTCGTTTGACTTCAAGAATTATGATACGGATATTATATGATTCAAATACCTTAAATCATGACCTCCTAAGTATACTAAGAATCTATAGGTTTACCCAAAAGTACGAGTTATAGCATCCTTGATTCATTTAACTTCTAATACTTGTTAATCACCCTTATGCACCCTTGTATCACTTAAGATTAATCGGATTAACTTCTTATCATCTCAAGGATAATTCCTTCTTGGATTTGTGTTATCTAACTTATGGAATGAACTAACGTGTGTGGATATGGGTTGTAACACCCTCCCCTTAGGAACATTCGTCCTCGAATGTAAGGGTTTATGGGGAGTCCAAATCATCGTGGATTCCAACGGAAATATTTGGTCAATTTTCCCCTATAAAATGGTCACTAGCAAAATTTGCAAGCAGTGAAGCTCAAAGTATGACCACACAAGGCTACACAAAGCATTATGGACATGGACATTATTTACATATCACCACTTTGTATTAAGGAAGAGAGTTCTCAAGTTATTGCTTACCTCATAAAGCCATTTCACCTTTATAATGTATCTTGCGTTCCACCAACATCCTTGTTATCATCATTCTGGAATAGGTAAGGGTATTTAGACTTCATCTCTTCTTCCGCTTCCCATGTCATTTCTTTCACATTCTTGTTCCTCCACAATACTTTGACGGAAGCTACATCTTTTGTTCTCAGCTTGCGGACTTGTCGATCTAATATGGCCACTGGCACTTCTTCATATGATAGATCCTCCGTAACTTGAACATCTTTGATAGGGACAACTCGAGAAGGGTCTCCAATACATTTCCTCAACATAGATACATGGAATACCGGGTGGACAAATTCTAATTCGGATGGCAATTCTAACTCATAAGCAACTTGTCCAATTCGTTGAAGAATTTTATACGGACCGATATACCTTGGACTCAACTTACCTTTCTTCCCAAAACGCATAACACCCTTCATTGGTGAAATCCTCAGGAAAACCCAATCACCAACCTCAAATTCTAGATCACGACGTCGGACATCGAAATAAGACTTTTGCCTGCTTTGTGCCGTCCTCAATCGTTCCTGTATCACTTTCACCTTCTCAATGGCTTGGTGAATCAAATCTGGCCCATATAATTCTGTTTCACCGACTTCGAACCATCCAACTGGTGATCTACATCTCCTCCCATATAGTGCCTCATATGGGGCCATTTTAATATCGGAATGGTAGCTATTATTGTAGGCAAATTCTATGAGTGGAAGATGGTCATCCCAATTTCCCTTAAAATCTAGAACACATGCTCGTAGCATATCTTCCAATGTCCGAATGGTACGTTCAGCCTGTCCGTCAGTCTGCGGATGAAATGCAGTGCTGAGATTCACCTGTGTGCCTAAACCTTTCTGAAAAGACCTCCAAAAGTTAGCCGTAAATTGAGCTCCTCGATCCGATATAATAGATACCGGCACACCATGAAGCCTAACAATCTCCTTGATATACAACTTCGCATAATCTTCAGCCGAGTAAGTTGTCTTAACTGGCAGAAAATGAGCACATTTTGTAAGTCGATCAACTATCACCCAGATAGAGTCAAACTTATGATAAGATCGAGGTAATCCAATAACGAAGTCCATATTAATCACCTCCCATTTCCAGGTCGGAATTTCTATATTCTGAAGCAATCCACCGGGTTTCCGATGTTCTATCTTTACTTGTTGACAATTGGGACACTGGGCTACAAATTCTGCAATAGACTTTTTCATGTTATCCCACCAATACTGCTCCTTGACATCATGATACATCTTTGTTGAGCCAGGATGGATGGAATATCGGGATTGATGAATTTCATTCATAATCTTTTCTCGCAACCCTGCTACATTCGGCACACATAATCGGCCCTAGTATCTCAGTGCCCCATCTCCTCCGATCTCAAAAGCCGTAATTTTACACTGCTGAATGTTCTCTCTCAATCGTAGTAAGATAGGATCTTCAAATTGTCGTGCTTTTACCTCTGCTACCAAAGATGATTCTGATGTATTCTGTACAGTAACACTTCCGTCATTAGAGTCTAACAATCTGATTCTCATATTGGCTAGCTGATGAAGCTCTTTAGTCAACCCCCATCTACCTTCATCAATATGTACTAAGCTTCCCATTGACTTACGGCTGAGAGCATCTGCCACAACATTGGCTTTACCGGGATGATACAATATTTCGACGTCATAGTCCTTCAGTAATTCAAGCCACCTACGCTGCCTCAAATTCAACTCTTTCTGCTTGAAGATGTATTGTAGACTCTTGTGATCTATGTAGATGTCAACATGGACGCCGTATAAGTAGTGCCGCCATATCTTCAAAGCATATATTACTGCAGCCAATTCCAAATCATGGGTTGGATAATTCTTTTCATGCTTCTTCAATTGTCTTGACGCATATGAAATCACCTTCCCATGCTGCATCAACACGCACCCCAAACCTATACCTGAGGCATCACAATATACCACATATCCTTCTGTTCCTTCAGTGAGAGTGAGCACCGGTGCGGATGTCAATCGATCCTTCAGCTCCTGAAAACTACGTTCACAAGTGTTAGACCACTGGAACTTGGTAGCTTTCTGTGTTAACTTAGTCAATGGTGCTGATATAGAGGAAAACCCTTCTACAAATCGCCTATAATATCCTGCTAGCCCCAGGAAGCTACGAACTTCTGATGGTGTTGTAGGTCTCGGCCAATTCTTTACTGCATCAATCTTCTGAGTGTCGACACTAATACCCTCGTCATATATCACATGGCCAAGGAATGCTACCGAGTTCAGCCAGAATTCACATTTGGCGAGCTTAGCATATAACTTACGATCCTGAAGCATCCGTAATACTATCCGCAAGTGGCTCGCATGTTCCTCCTCCGAACGAGAATACACCAGAATGTCATCAATGAATACAATCACGAACACATCAAGATAGGGCCTGAATACAGTATTCATGAGATCCATAAAAGCGGCCGGGGCATTTGTTAGCCCGAACGACATCACCAAGAACTCAAAGTGTCCATATCTTGTCCGAAAGGCCGTCTTTGGAATATCCTTCTCCTTAACCCTCACCTGATGATACCCTGAACATAAGTCAATCTTGGAGAAATACTTGGCACCCTGGAGTTGGTCAAACAGGTCGTCAATTCTTGGAAGTGGATACTTTTTCTTTATAGTAAACTTATTCAACCGCCGATAGTCGATACACATCCGTAATGACCCATCTTTCTTCCGCACGAATAGGACTGGAGCACCCCAAGGTGAAGTGCTAGGCCTAATGAAGCCCTTATCCAGCAAGTCCTTTAACTGCGCCTTCAACTCTCGCAGCTCTGCCGGGGCCATTCTATATGGAGGGATAGAGATCGGTTGAGTGTCAGGCAACACATCAATGCTAAACTCAATCTCCCTTTCTGGAGGAAGGCCTGGGAGTTCATTTGGGAAAACATCCGGAAATTCATTGACCACGGGGATAGATTGTAGAGTAGGCAGCTTTGCCTCAGCATCCCTAACGTGAACAAGATGATAAATGTAACCTTTTGAGATCATTTTCCTTGCCTTAAGATAGGAAATAAACCTACCTTTCGATGTAGCAATGTTCCCCTTCCATTCAATGACGGGTTCACCAGGAAATTGAAACTTAACCATCTTCATATGACAATCAACATTTGCATAGCATGAGGCCAACCAGTCCATTCCCAGTATCACATCAAAATCAACCATTTCTAACTCAAATAAATCTGCCAAGGTTTGACGACTACAAATCATCACAGTGCAACCTCTATATACCCTTCTAGCAATCACAGAATCTCCTATTGGAGTAGATACCGCAAGGGGTTTATTTATCAATTCAGGTTCAATGCCAAACTTATTAGCCACAAATGGTGTAACATATGATAATGTAGATCCCGAATCAATCAACGCATATACATCATAAGAAAACACAGATAATATACCTGTAACAACATCTGGAGACGACTCGAGATCCTGTCGACCTACTAGAGCATATGTTCGATTTTGAGCACCACTCGAACTCGGCTTAACTTCTTATCATCTCAAGGATAATTCCTTCTTGGATTTGTGTTAACTAACATATGGCATGAACTAACGTGTGTGGATATGGCTCGGCTGAGCCATACCATCACCTCCCCTTTTAGGACAATCCTGCATCATATGGTCAGGCTGTCCGCAAGAATAACACACATCAGAGAACCTCGACGGCACAGTCCAAAGTGGGCCTTGCCGCACTGATCACAACGTGGTGTTGGGGGTTTCGTCTGACTAGTATCCCCGTGATGTTGCGATCCAGATGCCTGCGAACTCTGACCTGGACCAGAATAGGATCGATCATATCGAGGCCTCTGAAACTGTGGAGGAGCACTAGCTACAGATGGCACCGAACTCCTCGAAGACTGGGGCCTGGCGCTGCCTCTTAAGTCATCAGAATACCTTGCAAATCTTGCCCTCTTATGCTGGCCCCTATCCTGCTCCCTATCTGCCCTCTGCTGGCGCTTACGATCCTCTAGGGTCTGAGCATAAGCTTGAATACGGGAAATATCCATGCCTTCTACCAAGGAGGTTGTCATACACTCATTTATCATATGGGGTCCCAACCCGTTCACGAACAAATGCACCCTATCACTCATCTCGGCCACCATATGGGGAGCATACCTTGCTAAAGAATCAAACCGCATACTATACTCTCGCACACTCATATTACCTTGTCTAAGGTTCAAGAACTTATCAGCTCTAGCTCGTCGTATCTCAACTGGCAAATAGTGACGAAGAAAGGCCTCAGAAAAATCCTTCCACACAGCTGGAGGAGCGTTCGGACCCCTGGATCTCTCCCAACTATCATACCAAAGAATCGCTAAATCCCGTAGCCGATAAGAAGCCAACTCTACTGCCTCTGTATCACTAACATGCATAACCCGTAGTGTACGATGAACCTGGTCAATAAAAGTCTGCGGATCCTCCTTGGGGTCTGATCCGGTAAACACCGGAGGGTCTAAATTAATAAAATCACGAACTCTTGTACTAACTGGTTATCAGCAGCACCTATATTCTGCCTCTGAGCCTGAGCAGCTACCAAGCTTGTCAATAACTGCAAAGCACTCCGCATATCCTGGTCTGTAGTGCCAGACGGAGGAGCTGGAGGTGCTGGGTGCCACCTAATATCCTCTGGAGGAGACGGAGTAGATGAGGTATGAGACGGCATCTCACTCTGAGCCTCACTTTGGCCTGCTCCGGCTTGGGGCACCTGACTGGTACCCTCTCCCGCAGCTGTATCAAGCCATCTACTAATTGTTTGTTTCCTAGTCGAAGGCATTGCTGAAAGAAAACAAGGTGAATATTAGAGACGAACACTTACGACTCAACTCTATGCACGATCTAGATTCGGGAAGAAGGTAACAACCCTAGATGTCATGTAGCCTCCCGATTATAAATGTGGCGCGCTACACATCCATAATCAAGACTCTACTAGACATGGCTCATAGACAATCCCTAGGACAGACTTGCTCTGATGCTACATGTCACGACCCAAACTGGAGGACCATGACTAGCACCCGACCATACTTGCCGAGCACCAACGTACATTTTATCTAACCTTCTTTATTATCTTTTAGGGCCGACGAGACCAATATAAATGGTAGACATGGATCATGGACAACCAACAATAAAATATGATTGCATGAACCTACATAACATGGGATGACCATACAATCAAGAAACTATATACATATGGTACAAGCTACCACGCTAAAATGAAAGACTATACAACAAAAACCAGCCGACAAGGCATACCAAACTATACATGAGTCGACACTTGTCTATGAGCTTCTAAAGGAACATAAGTGCTGCAACATAGCCGGAACAAGGGCCCCGACATACCCATAATGTCTATAACAAAAATGCATACCAAGACCAAGGCAAGTCCGAGAAGGGATTTCGCCAATCACCGCCGAACTGGACAACCTACTGTGATGGTGGAGCTGCACCTGCTTGTCTATCAGGACCTGCAGCACGACATGCAGCGTCCACAAACAAAAGGACGTCAGTACGAATAAAGTACTGAGTATGTAAGGCAGAGAACCATGAATACGAATAGTAATGTAAGCAGGGATAGAGAATATACAACCTGTAACATCTGAGTACCTCTGAGGGCTACTGACATGAAATGCATGATACATGTGTATAAATACATAATCTTTTAAAACATACGCCTCTGTGGGCATCATCATCATCATGTCGTACCCGGCCATAATAGGCTCGGTAAAAACGTACCCCGGCCATTATAAGGCTCGGTAGAATCGTACCCGGCCACGTAGAGCTCGGTAAAACCCAAATGATCAGTGGTTGCACAATAGGTGTCGTACCCGGCCGACTATAGCGTGGCTCAGTAGAGTAAAATAGATACATATATATAATGCATGCTCGACTCATGGAAACACATTCTAGACTTTTCGGTGTGACGTAAGGTCGGTATCCTATGTACACCTTATTAGGAATAACTCTTCACTATGAACCTTATAGGAATCAGGAAGTACCAACAAGATTGATAACATAAGAATAAGAGAAGCAACATCAACATCAATCGTTCCATAAGAGGGAAAACAATGTAAGTACTGCTTAGCTTCTAAGAATATAGTATCTTTGGAAGCTCGTTCATTACATTATGTTAATCGGAGTCGTGCAAAAGAAGGAAAGGGATAGCCACACATACCTTGTATATACTGCCACAACCTCAAGCTATGCAAACGTCACGACTCCTTAGTCTACAATAGGAGAAATGACACTATCGTTAACGTTTAAAGCGTCGTGTGATGAAACGGACAGCACCTCCCCTATATGTATGACTTCACACCATTCAAAACAATCACCAAACAGCCTAAACAACATCAATAATAAACATATTGAGCCTCCCAAAACAGTCCACACACAACCTAATCACATCATACATATGACGGCCACTATAGTCGTACCCAAATGACCCAAAAATATTACGAAGAACTAGCAGACCACAACCCAACATATATATGGTGTTTCTCCACACCCTGGATCCTCCAAAACTCCACAAAACAGTAATAAAAACGTAGCCCAACAGCAACACCAAACAGTCCACAAAACAGTCCACAAAACAGTCCGCTACAAGTGAATAACTTGAACTCACGGCTTCCGATCACCGTCCCGTGAGTTCTTACATGTATATAACGAATTACCATGAATTTACAGCAGAATAAATGTATGAAATATAGCAGTAAACGCACCTTTGTTGTTGGATAACTCAGCCTTTAACTTGGTTCTTCAAACTCTAGTGTTTACCCCCAATTTGAACTTGAAAGAGAGGGAAAATCAATTAGGGTTTGTGGATAATTTTTGGGAGGAATTTTGCAGGGTCTTAGGTCTGGTTATTTGTGAAATATAAAGAGGGATATATTGCAGAAGATAAGCCTTTTAATGGGCTGCTTATCTGACCCGAAATTCCCTCTTTTGGGCCGACATTTAACCAAGTAGGTGACTCACCTACTTGCACCTAGCAGCTTGTGCAATCTCACGAAAATGTCTATATCTCTCTATTCCAATGTCGTATTGCTAAACCGTTTAATGCGTTGAAAACTAGACTCATAGATCTTCAATTTGGTGGGTAGATCACCTCGTAATTCCAAGTATATTGGGAGAAATACTTAATAGCATTTGACCTAAAGTTTAGGTAAAACTATGAACCTAAGTTGCAACAACTTTTGTCGACTTTTGTTTCATAACTCGTTTGACTTCAAGAATTATGATACGGATATTATATGATTCAAATACCTTAAATCATGACCTCCTAAGTATACTAAGCATCTATAGGTTTAACCAAAAGTACGAGTTATAGCATCCTTGATTCGTTTAACTTCTAATACTTGTTAATCACCCTTATGCACCCTTGTATCACTTAAGATTAATCGGATTAACTTCTTATCATCTCAAGGATAGTTCCTTCTTGGATTTGTGTTATCTAACTTATGGAATGAACTAACATGTGTGGATATGGGTTGTAACATATTGGTAGGGACTGCGGGTTCGATTCCCGAGATCCTGAGTTATTGGTAGGGACTGCGGGTTCGATTCCCGAGATCCTGAGTTATTGGTAGGGACTGCGGGTTTGATTCCCAGAGATCGTGAGTTATTGATTATCTATTGAGACATGGGATGCGGGTTCGATTCCCGGAGACCCAGAGGTACTGTCAATGGGACTGTGGGTTCGATTCCCACAGGTCCTGGACTTGTTTTATTGAGTTAGTTAATTGTTGTTCGCTTAATTGTAGACGATTGCAGTAATCATCTTATTGTTGTTATTTCGGAAATTATTATCATTTAAACTGCTTATTATTGTTATTATCATATGTTTATTGTTCTCAGTAGGGCCCGACCTTCCTCGTCACTACTCCATCGAGGTTAGGCTTGGCACTTACTGAGTACCGCCGTGGTGTACTCATGCTACTCTTTCTGCACACTTTTTTTGTGCAGATCCAGGTACATCAGAGCAGGCTCGTGCTAGGTGATTCTGCAGCTTTCTGGGAGACCTCGAGGTATGATCTGCTACGTCCGCGGATCCGGAGGCTTTCCTTCTATTCTAATAGTACTAGTTGACATTTTTCCTTCATTTCGTTGTTAGACACTCTTTACACATAGAGCCACAGTTGTATATTCTCTTTTAGTCTGTGTTACCGTGGGATTCCGGATCTTGGTAGTGTTTTATTCACTGTGTTGACGGATGTATGTGCCAAGCGGCACGGATTACATACCCTTTTATGCCATCTTTCCGCTGTTTCTTATTAAGTGTTCATAGCATGTATATTCCACAACGTGTTAGGCTTACCTAGTCGTGGGGACTGGGTGCCATCACGACATGTTCATGATTGGTGGACTAGGGTCGTGACAAGTTGGTATCAGAGCTCTAGGTTCATAGGAGTCACGGGACACAGACCAGTTACTTAGAGTCTCGCTGATCGATACGGAGACGTCTGTATTTATCTGCGAGGGCTATGTAACTGTTTAGGAAACTCTTCATTTCTTTTGGATTCCTTGTCGTGCGACATTTTTGGCATCAAAAATCTAAACTATTGCTTTCTATTCTCTCACGGATGGTGAGGACACGAGCTACTCGCGACGATCAGGTACCCGCGCCCCCTGTTGCCGCCGTCAGAGGCCGGGGCCGAGGTAGAGGACGAGGACGCGCCCGAGGTGCAGCCACAGCACCCGCGCCTCTGCCGCTGAGGTGCCACAGGTAGACCAGGTTGGAGCGCAGGCACTTGGTACACCGACCACAGCTGCTACTACTCCGGCACTACAGGAGACCCTGGCCCAGTTCATGAGTATGTATACCACTTTAGCTCAGGCAGGACTGCTTCCTCTTGTCGAAGCTACATCCCAGGCCGGGGGAGGGGCTCAGACTCCCGCAGCCGTTACACCTGAGCAGCGTGTGCCAGTAGGACAGGTTCCAGAGGTTTTGGTTATGCCTCCTGCCGCTCCAGCACAGCCCGGAGGTAGACCAGCTGCCTCTGAGGACGAACAGCGTAGATTGGAGAGGTTCAAGAAATATGACCCTCCAGTGTTCAGTGGGTTGGCTTCAGATGATGCATTGGGTTTTCTGGAGGAGTGTCATCGTATTCTTCGTACTATGGGGATTGTGGAGACCAGCGGGGTTTCCTTCACTGCTTTTCAGTTTCATGGGGCCGCTTTTGATTGGTGGCGCACGTATGAGTTGGATAGTCCGTAGGAGTCTACTTCATTGACCTGGACGCAATTTTCAGATCTGTTTTTGAGGGAGTTTGTTCCCCAGAGCCTTAGGGATTCTAGGCTCTCGGAGTTTGAGCGGTTGCGACAGGGTTCCATGTCAGTATCAAAGTATGCTATCAGTTTCACCCGTCTAGCTAGGCATGCACCGGCCTTGGTAGCCATGGTTCGGGAGAGAGTGCGGAGATTTATTGAGGGCTTGGTTTCGCCTATCCGATCCAGCATGGCCAGAGAGATGGAGACAGATATATCTTATCATCAGGCGTTAGCATTGCCAAGAGGATCGAGAGTATGCTCCCTAGAGAGCGGAGAGAGAGAGAGAGGCCAAGAGGTCTCGTGAGTCGGGCCATTTCTCTGGTGCCCGCACTTCATCAGCCGGTCGTTTTGGCAGGGGTTATTCCGGCCGACCAGTTCACTCAGCATTGCCCGCAGCCGGTAGTACTCCAGCTCTTCCAGCACCTCAGGAGCCTTATTATGCTCCCCCAGTTTCCAGTGCACCTCCTGCGCGGGGTCCTTCCAGGGGTCAGACTAGTGGGGGTGAGGCCGGTCAGTCACAGTCACCGTGTCCTCCCAGAGCTTGCTTTGGGTGCGGGGATACTCGCCATCTGGTCAGGGAGTGCCCCAGGCGTAGGAGGGGAGCACCTCATCAGTCTTCGCAGCCTCAGCGTGGTTCTCAGGGTCAGCAGGCTATCATTCCAGCTCCAGCTGCCACTCCACCTGCCCAGCCAGCCAGGGGCGGAGGTCAGGGTTCCAGAGGCCGCCCTCGAGAGGGGGGACAGGCCAGATTCTATGCTATTCATGATCGCACTGCGGCTGTTGCATCTAATTCTGTTATCACAGGTATTATTCTGGTTAGTCACAGGGAGGCATCGGTTATATTTGACCCTGGTTCCACTTTTTCATATGTATCTTCTTACTTTGCTTCTCATCTGGGTGTGCCTTGGGATTCTTTGAGTGTCCCCATTTATGTTTCCACTCCAGTGGGTGATTCTTTGGCTGTGGACCGTGTATATCGGTCGTGTTTGGTTACCATTTGTGATTTTGAGACCAGAGCAGATCTATTGTTGCTCGGGATGGTCGATTTTGATATTATTCTGGGCATGGACTGGTTGTCGCCCCATTATGCTATTCTTGATTGTCACGCCAAGACTGTGACGCTGGCTGTGCCAGGCATTCCACGTATTGAGTGGAGTGGTACCCTAGATCACAGCCCCATCCGTGTTATTTCTTTTCTCAGAGCTCAGCATATGGTTGAGAAGGGGTGTGCTGCTTATTTAGCTTATGTGCGGGATGTCAGTATTGACACTCCCTCTATTGATTCCGTTCCGGTGGTACGTGACTTTGCTGATGTATTTCCAGCTGATCTCCCAGGCATGCCTCCAGACAGAGATATTGATTTTGCTATTGATTTGCTGCCGGGCACTTAGCCCATTTCTATTCCACGGTACCATATGGCTCCTCCTTATTTGAAGGAGTTGAAGGACCAGTTACAGGAGTTGTTGGGTAAGGGTTTCATTTGACCCAGTGTTTCGCCTTGGGGTGCTCCTGTGTTGTTTGTGAAGAAAAATGATGGTTCTATGCATATGTGTATTGACTATCGTCAGCTGAACAAGGTTACAGTGAAGAACCGGTATCCTTTGCCCCGTATTGATGATTTATTTGACCAGCTACAAGGTGCATAGGTATTTTCTAAGATTGATTTGTGCTCTGGGTATCACCAGCTGAAGATTCGGGAGCCAGATATCCCGAAGACTGCCTTCAGGACTCGGTATGGTCACTATGAGTTCCTCGTAATGTCTTTTCGGCTGACTAATGCCCCAGCAGCCTTTATGCATTTGATGCACAGTGTGTTCAGGCCTTATCTGGACTCGTTCGTGATTGTCATTGATGATATTTTAGTATATTCCCGGAGCCGGGAAGGGCACGAGCAGCATTTGAGGATAGTGCTTCAGATTCTGAGGGAGAAGCAGCTTTATGCCAAGTTCTCTAAATGTGAATTCTGGTTGAGTTCAGTGGCATTTTTGGGCCACGTGGTGTCGAGTTATGGTATTCGAGTAGATCCGAGGAAGGTGGAGGCCGTGCAGAGTTGGCCCAGACCCTCCTCCGCTATTGAGATTCGCAATTTCCTTGGCTTGGCGGGCTATTACCGTCGTTTCGTAGAGGGGTTCTCTTCGGTTGCAGCACCTATGACTAGATTGACCCAAAAGGGTGCCCCTTTCCAGTGGACAGACGAGTGTGAGGCGAGCTTTCAAAAGCTCAAGACAGCTTTGACTTCGGCCCCTATATTGATGTTGCCTACAGGTACGGGGTCCTATACCGTATATTGTGATGCCTCACGAGTTGGACTCGGTGCGGTATTGATGCGGGACGGTAGGGTGATTGCCTACGCGTCGAGACAGCTGAAGGTGCATGAGAAGAATTACCACCTGTTCATGATTTGGAGCTAGCTGCCATTGTTCACGCCTTGAAGATTTGGCATCATTACTTATATGGGGTTCCTTGTGAGATCTACACTGGTCACCGGAGCTTGCAGCACTTGTTTAAGTAGAAGGACCTGAATATGCGAGAGGAGATGGTTGGAACTACTGAAGGACTATGATATTACTATTCTCTATCATCCGGGCAAGGCTAACGTGGTTGCCGATGCCTTGAGTCGTCGGGGCAGAGAGTTTGGGGAGTCAGGCGTACCTACCAGCTTCGGAGAGGCCTATGGCAATGGATGTTTAGGATTTAGCCAGACAGTTTGTTAGACTGGATCTATCGGAGCCCAGCCGGGTTCTAGCTTGTGTGGTTTCTCGGTCTTCTCTATTTGACCGCATCGGGGGGCGTCAGTTCGACGACCCTCATTTGCTTGTCCTTCAGGATAGAGTTCGGCGTGGTGATGCTCGAGATGTTACCATCGGGGATGATGGAGTTATGAGGATGCAGGGGCGTATCTGTGTGCCCAATGTAGATGATCTTCGAAAGTTAATTCTAGGAGAGGCCCATAGCTCGCGGTATTCCATCCATCCGGGTGCCGCGAAGATGTATCAGGGACTTGAAACAGCATTACTGGTGGAGGCGGATGAAGAGGGATATAGTTGATTATGTTTCCAGATGCCTCAACTGCCAGCAGGTGAAGTATGAACATCAGCGTCCGGGTGGATTGATGCAGCAGATTGAGATTCCGGAGTGGAAATGGGAGCGCATCACCATGGACTTTGTATCTGGGCTTCCACGGACTGTTAGGAAGTTTGATTCCATTTGGGTTATTGTGGATCGGCTGACCAAGTCCGCCCATTTCATACCGGTGAGAACTACTTATTCATCGGAATGACTGGCGGAGATCTATATCAGGGAGATAGTTCGGCTGCATGGTATTCCAGTTTCCATCATTTCGGATAGAGGCACTCGGTTCACTTCACGGTTCTGGAGAGGAGCAGTACAGCAGAGTTAGGTACTCGGGTGGAGTTGAGCACAACATTTCACCCCCAGACTGATGGGCAGTCCGAGCGCACTATTCGGATTTTGGAGGATATGCTCCGTGCGTGCGTGATCGAGTTTGGAGGTTCATGGGATCACTTCTCGCCGCTGGCGAGTTTGCTTATAACAACAGCCACCGTCTAGTATTCGGATGGCACCGTACGTGGCCCTATACGGTAGGAGGTGCAGTGTCTCCCGTGGGTTGGTTTGAGCCGGCGAGGCCAGGCTGCTAGGTATTGATATGGTTCGAGGATGCTATGGACAAGGTCAAGGTGATTCAGTACAGACTTCGTGCGGCCCAGTCCAAGACGAGAAGAGTTATGCGGACAAAAAGGTTCGCGACGTGGCTTTTATGGTCGGCGAGCGGGTTCTACTTCGAGTCTCGCCCATTGAAGGGCGTTATGAGGTTTGGCCCTTTTGAGATTTTGAGGCGTGTCGGGGAGGTTGCTTATGAGTTGGCCTTACCTCCCGCCTAGCCGGAGTTCATCCCGTATTTCATGTCTCCATGCTCCGCAGATATCATGGTGACCCGTCGCATGTGTTAGATTTCACTTCGGTTCAGCTAGACGAGGATATGTCTTATGTTGAGGAGCCGGTAGCCATTCTAGACAGGCAGGTCGAAAGCTAAGGTCAAAGAACATCGCTTCGGTAGAGGTTCAGTGGCGGGGCCAGTCGATCGAGGAGGCGACTTGGGAGACCGAGCAGGACATGCGCAGCCAGTACCCTCATCTTTTCACTACCCCAGGTATGTTTTCTATACTCGTTCGAGGACGAACGAATCTTTAAGGGTGGGAAGATGTAACGACCCGGCCGGTCGTTTTAGAAAATTACGCCCCAATCCCCAATTTAACTGTTCTCCTAAGTTCATTTCTGCCATTGTGGTTTGCCGAGAGAGTTTGTTCTGAAATTTGGAGTATTTTGCGACACTTAGTCCCTAAATAAGAGCTTTGAAGCTAGAAAATGGCCCGTAGCCGGAACAGTGTTAAGACGATCTCGGAACGGAAATCCGATGGTTCCATTAGCTCCGTTAGGTGATTTCGGTGTTGGGAGCGCGTTCGGAATGTATTTTGGAGGTCCGTAGCTCAATTAGGCTTGAAATGCCGAAGGTTGAAATTTTGGCGAATCCGAACGAAAGGTGAGATTTTGATCCGGAGGTCGGAATGGAATTCCGACAATTTCTGTAGCTTCGTTATATGATTTTGGATATGTCCGCAAATTTTCAGGTCATTCGGACGTCGTTTGTTCGGGTTTTTGATCGAATGTGCAATTCGGAAAGTTTTAAGAAATTTAGGCTTGAATTCAATGTGAATTATGGGTTTCGATGTTGTTAGACGATTTTTTATGATTGGAATAAGTTTGTATCATGTTTTGAAGTAGGTTGGTGGTTTTCGTTGGGGTCCCGGGGTTCTCGGGACGAATTCGGGGGTCCAATCAGGCTAATTCATGCATTTTGGAAATGCTGTTAACTGCTGGTGTGTGCTGCAGACTAATGGTCTATGCGATCGCAATGGGCTAATGCGATCGCATAGAAGGTTTCGAAGAGGCCGAGTATTTGTTCTATGCGATCGCGAGCATGGATATGCGATCGCATAGTTTTGGAAGGTTGTGCTCTGCGATCGCGTACTGTCCCATGCGATCGCATAGTGTATAGAGAAGAGGGGTCCCAGGTCCAGCTTTTGTCCTATGCGATCGCGGAGCAGGGTATGCGATCACATAGGTATATTTTTGGTGAGCGTTGCGATCACATTGAGGACTATGCGATCGCATAGAGTAGTTTGGCGAGGGTCAGAATTTGTTCTATGCGATCGCAACAGGGTTCATGCGATCGCATAGAGTAAAAATGTCTGGCAGTGACTTAAGTCCAAAAACATTTCAGCTGCGACCCATAAATCAAAAATGCTATTTTTGAGCTCCAAGAGAGGGAATTGAAGGGGAAACGCTGGGTTATCATCGGGAAATCATCGGGGGTAAGTTTCTTGACCTTAATTCGTTGGTTTATCATGAAATCCGTGATTATTTCACTGAATATGGGAGATTAAAGGTGGGTTTGAGCCCTAGGCCTAAATTTTAGAAAACATTTGATTTGAATGGGCAAACGGAGTCCGATTTCGATAAATTTTATATTGACGGACTCGTATTGAGATAAGGAACCCGAATATATAATTTTCATGATTTTTCGATAAATGTACCGGAAGTCGGGTTTTGGCAACTTGTGGGTTTTGGTGTATTTTGAGTTATTTTGATTGGGTAATGCCCAATTGGCCTATTTTGATGTGATTATATTGATTTTTATCAGATACTATACCTGTGGAGGCCGATATTCGCGGCAAGAGAGTTATTTCTTAGTGGTTTTGTACCGGAGTCGAGGTAAGTGGCTTGTCTAACCTCGTGTGGGGGAATTTTCACCCCTAGGATATTATGTGATAGTTTAAATGCCTTGTACGCGAGGTGACGGGCGTGTACATGCGCTGGTTGTTGAACACATACTTTATTTAAAATGCTCGATGAATGATATTCCTGTCTTTAGCTGTTAATTTGATATTTTACCCGGTAGTAGTTAGAAAAGCATGATTAGGTAGTACTTAACTGTTTAGTTGCCTAATTGTCTTAATTGAACTTCTTGATAATTATTGGCACTATTTTTCGGTGAAGTTATAGTTAAGCATAATTTATTCTCTCTGTGTATTCCTTTATTTGTTGTGCTTGTGGACTGCGGGTTCAATTCCCGGAGACCCAGGGCTGTGGGTTCGATTCCCAGAGACCCGGAGTGATATTGGTAGGGACTGCGGGTTCGATTCCCGAGATCCTGAGTTATTGGTAGGGACTGCGGGTTCGATTCCCGAGATCCTGAGTTATTGGTAGGGACTGCGGGTTCGATTCCCGAGATCTTGAGTTATTGGTAGGGACTGCGGGTTCGATTCCCGGAGATCCTGAGTTATTGATTATCTATTGAGACATGGGCTGCGTGTTCGATTCCCGAAGACCCAGAGGTACTGTCAATGGGACTGTGGGTTCGATTCCCACAGGTCCTGGACTTGTTTTATTGAGTTAGTTAATTGTTGTTCTCTTAATTGTAGACGATTGCAGTAATCATCTTATTGTTGTTATTTCGGAAATTATTATCATTTAAACTGCTTATTATTGTTATTATCATTATATTATTGTTTCTCAGTAGGGCCCTGACCTTCCTCGTCACTACTCCATCGAGGTTAGGCTTGGCACTTACTGAGTACCGCCGTGGTGTACTCATGCTACTCTTTCTGCACACTTTTGTTGTGCAGATCTAGGTACATCAGAGCAGGCTCGTGCTAGGTAATTCTGCAGCTTTCTGGGAGACCTCGAGGTATGATCTGCTACGTCCGCAGATCCGGAGGCTTTCCTTCTATTCTAATAGTACTAGTTGACATTTTTCCTTCATTTCGTTGTTAGACACTCTTTACACATAGAGCCACAGTTGTATATTCTCTTTTAGTCTGTGTTACCGTGGGATTCCGGATCTTGGTAGTGTTTTATTCACTGTGTTGACGGATGTATGTGCCAAGCGGCACGGATTACATACCCTTTATGCCATCTTTCCGATGTTTCTTATTTAAGTGTTCATAGCTTGTATATTCCGCAACGTGTTAGGCTTACCTAGTCGTGGGGACTGGGTTCCATCACGACATGTTCATGATTGGTGGACTAGGGTCGTGACACATAAACTTTCATATTTTAAACTCTGAATATTTCTTGCACGCATTTCTTCCTCCATGATCTTTTTTAGGTTATGGAGCTCTCTATCTGGATCATCCCAGCTAGTCGTCTTAATTTCCTTTCCTGGTCTTTTGTATGGAGATAGTTCCAGTTGATTTTGTTGGCGTTCTATGACAGATGTTGCAAATGCAGACGATTGGGCGGTATCGGTGGAGGACTTATGTAAATACTTGATGGATGAGGAGATATGGTCAAAGAGATATTTCGAGTTGAGTTGGAAGCAGAGTTTGGGTTTGGTAGAAGGTCGAAAGTATTTCCCAGATTAACCAAAATGTTTCTCCGTACAATATTTGTCTCCTTATCAACAGTCTCAACTTGCAACAAATCTTTACCGGTACTGACTGCTCCAAATCGATTTGCCATTATAGTTGCGTCCTTGATGTAGATTCGCAGCCAAAACAATGTTCAATGCTAGACAACCTTTAAAGAAAAATAAAACTTTTACAAAATAAAATAAAGTGTTAGCACATTCGTCATAACAAATAAATGCACTAAAATAATAAAATATATTATTAGATAGATTAATCCATGATATGGTCAAGAAAGAGACCTAAACTAGAAACAGTAGCCTAAGTTGCAAAATGGATGGACATGAATGACTTGTCATTTAGAGGGCTCTAACGCACGAGACTTGTTGACATGGAAGCGAAATGATTTGAAGTTTTATAAAGGGCTGACATATGTTGAATATCGAAGTTTTAACTCTAGTACAAGTCTTTTTCCTTGTATGACTCTAGAATTTTATAAATAATAAAATATTGCCCCAATTTTTAGGAAGTTATTTTTATATTACTCCATGGTATGGTGTCCCTTGCGAGCATACTCAATATGCGTGTTAAAAATGTGCCCCGGTTTATTTTGTGAAGATAAATAAAAAATTTGCTATAATGAGACTGAGTCTTATATAAACTGTGTTTTAAAGAGGCTAGGGATGAATAATTTTGACGCTGAAAATAATATTTGGCTGTTTGAATATCGACAAGTTGAAAATCAAGATACTTGATTAGGATATACGAGTCAATTAGACATGAAATGACTCTGGTATTATTTTTATTTTTTAGCATTGGCAAATCATAAAGTTATCGAGGCCCGGAATATGGTATCAACCATTTTGAGAATTATGGGATACTACCTCGACCCACATGCCAAGACTTAGAATTAATGGGTGCGTGAAGATGTCACGACCCCAAATCCGGTCGTGATGGCGCCCAGCACATTGCTAAGCCAGCCTGACCAATCCATATCAACCACGGAGCTAGAAGCTCTCTTTAACCCATCTAAGCATTTCAAAATATGAAACAATAACGATACTAATAACGAAAACGGGAAAACCAAGTCCCATAATACATCAACTCCCATAGACCAAGGGTCAAGAGTCATGAGCCTCTACTGAACATGAGTGTATAAAGGTTTACAAGATACCAAGTGCGGAAAGAAATGTCAATACAATAAATCAAAAGACAGTAGGAAGGAATATCGGGTCCTGTGGACTCTGCAGCTACCTCGTATATCCCACAAACGTCGCCTCGCACAGCTACTGGATCACTGCTGAGAGGTACCTGGATCTGCACACAAGGTGCAGGGAGTAAAATGAGTGGTAATAAACAAGGGTAAGACAACGCAGATAAGAAATCCGCAATAAAGCACTATGTAAAGCTATAATCAGCTACCCTGTCATAGAATCAATCTCCACTGTACCTGTACCAACAAATACCAATAAATAGCATAACAGCTAGCAGATGTAGCTAAATGCAATGCAATGCATGATATGACTGCTACGGCGTGTAGCCCGACTCCAAATTTTGGGTACCCGTGCTCACTATGGGGGTTCAGACTCCGGAGGGGCTCCTACAGCCCAAGCACATCTCATAGAGATATTCCTGCGGCGTGCAGTCCGATCCAACATATATCTCGCTGCGGCGCGCAGCCCGATCCACTACTAGTCAGCTAATATGCAGATACAGCCTCGCATGCTCAAAAATAGTTTTTTGAAAACTCTTTTATCATTTTTCAGTTGGAACACAGTAATATCAAGTTCCAGAGATTGGAAATTAGCATAATAACAAAATAGCTGCGGACTAGTAGTAAACTAGCATGTCTATATGATAAGACAATGATAACGATCCTCGCGGGATCCAATAACCGGCTCACGGCCCACATGTATAATCAACCGCCCAAGAAGGGGGTTCCTCGGCTCAAGAGTGGCCATTATCACAATATATATATATATATGCAACCATCCGAGAAGGAGGTTCGACGGCTCTAGAATAGCCAATAATACAGTATCAACAGGTCGGACTAATATATAGTCTCCAGTTCATGATCGACCCCGCACTCTCAAGAGTGTGCGTGTCTCGCCGCTATACAGCGTCACAAAGTGGTATACCGGGGTTTCGAACCCGCTGGTCATCACCCACATCTATTACTCACCTCAGTACGGCACGACGACTACTCCGCAATGCCCTTGCCACGAGAATCAAGCTCCGCACGTGTAGAATCTGCTCAAATACAGTAGAAATACAACAAATTAGGCCAATGGGACTACACCCAATCAATACAACTCAATTTACATCAAAATTCCCAAAGTTGTCAAAACCCGACTTTCGGTACGCTTGTCGAAAAATCACGAAAGTCACATATTCGGAACCCTCATCTCAATACGAGTCTAAGCATATCAATTTTACCACAATCGGACTCCATTTGCCCATTCAAAACCTTGATTTTCTAAAGTTCAAGACTAGGGCTAAATCCTCCATAAATTACCCCAAATTCCTCCATTTTCATGATATAATTGCATAATATTACCAATACTAATCATAGTTTAAGTCCATAGATGATTACCTGATGATTTCCCTTGAATTTCTCTTCAAAATCGCCCAAATCGCCTCTAAAGCCGAGACCTAATATGTGTGAAATGTTCTGAAATTTTTCTAACTTCTGATACACTTAACTTACAGCGATTTTCGCTTCTGCGGAAGAATTTCCGCTCCTACGCGTCCGCTTCTGCGGAGACTCGATCGCTCCTGCGGATAGTTCCGCTTCTGCGGCTGGGCGTCCGCCTCTGCGGACTCGCCTAAGCGGCTTCCTTCCGCTTCTGCGATGGCCGCTTCTGCGGCTCCCTGCCCGCTCCCGCGCTTCCGCTTCAGCGGAAAATGCTCCGCTTCTGCGGAGCCCAGCGCTTCTGCGCTCCTAGTCCGCTTCAGCGCACCCGCTCCTGCGCCCAAAATTCCGCAGGAGCGGAAACAACAGAAGCAGTGCACCAGTTCTGCAATTTTCCATGTTTTTCTCCCGATTAACCATCCGAAAGCACCCCGAGGCCCCCGGGACCTCATTTAAACACACCAACACATCCTAATTCCTTATTCGAACTTGTTCCAATCATAAAAACACCATCCTAAACATCAAAATCACCAATTAACCACGGATTCAAGCCTAAATTCCTTAAAACATTCCAAATTACACATTCCATCAAAAACCCGACCAAACGACGTCCGAATGACCTGAAATTTTGCAGGCACATCCAAAATCACCTAATGAAGCTACTGCAACTGTCGGAATTCCATTCCGACCCCCGGATCAAAATCTCACCTACCGTTCGGATTTCGCCAAAATTCAACCTTAGCCAATTCAAGCCTATTTCTACACCGGGTCTCCAAATTCAATTCCGATCGCTCCCCTAAGTCACAATTCACCTCCCGGAACTAACCGAATCGTCAGAATCCGATTCCGAGCCTTCTAACCAAATAGTCAACTCCGGGTTGACTTTCCTTATTCAAGTTTCTTTCCCAAAGGCTATATGCCTCATTTTCAATCCAATTCACTCCTAACTCACCCGATAGACTTTAATATTGATATAAAATCATAAAACATGTATTTACAACATAACGGGGTGGAAATTCTCGTGACGACGGGCCGGGTCGTCACATTCTCCCCCACTTAAGCAAACGCTCGTCCTCGAGCGGGTCAAGAAACATACCTGAAGTCTCAAACAAGTGAGGATATCTGCTCCGCATCTCCCGCTCGACCTCCCAAGTGGCCTCCTCCACGGGTCGACCTCTCCACTGAACCTTAACTGATGCAATCTCCTTAGACCTCAGTTTTCTCACCTGACGTCCCAAAATGGCAATAGGCTCCACATCATAGGATAGATCACCATCAAGCTGAATGGTGCTAAAATCTAATACATGAGACGGATCTCCAATGTACTTCCGGAGCATAGACACATGGAATACTGGATGAACGCTGGATAAGCTGGGCGGCAAGGCCAACTCATATGCCACCTCTCCAACTCTCCTAAGTATCTCAAAAGGACCAATGTACCCGGGACTCAACTTTCCTTTCTTCCCAAACCTCATGACACCCTTCATAGGTGAAATCTTCAACAATACTCTGTCACCAACCATGAAAGACAACTCTCGAACTCTACGGTCCGCATAACTCTTCTGGACGAGACTGTGCTGTACGAAGCCTCTCCTGGATCAACTTTGCTCTATCTAGAGCATCCTGGACTAACTCGGTCCCTATCAATCTAACCTCACCAGGCTCAAACCATCCCACGGGGGATCTACACCGCCTGCCATACAATGCCTCATACGGGGCCATCTGAATACTCGACTGATAACTGTTGTTGTAGGCAAACTCAGCAAGTGGTAGGAACTCATCCCACGAACCACCAAAATCAATCACACAAGCTCGCAACATATCCTCCAAGATCTGAATAGTGCGCTCAGACTGCCCGTCTGTCTGGGGGTGAAATGTTGTACTCAACTCAACCCGCGTACCCATCTCTCGCTGAAATGCTCTCCAAAACTGAGAAGTGAATTGAGTACCCCTGTCGGATATGATAGACACCGGAACTCCATGCAACCGAACAATCTCTCGAATAAAGATCGGTGTCAATCGCTCCGATGAGTAGGTAGTACTAACTGGAATGAAGTGAGCTGACTTGGTCAGTCTATCCACAATCACCCATACAGAATCAAACTTCCTCGCCGTCCGAGGGAGTCCAGGAACAAAGTCCATAGTGACCCTCTCCCATTTCCACTGAGGAATAGCAATGCGTTGAAATACACCACCGGGCCTCTAGTGCTCGTACTTAACCTGCTGACAGTTGAGGCACCGTGCTACATGTCTGACAATGTCCATTTTCATCTTTCTCCACCAATAGTGTTGTTTCAAATCTTGATACATCTTCGCGGCTCCTGGATGGATAGAATACCGCGAGCTATGGGCCTCCTCCAGAATCAACTCACGAAGGCCATCAACATTGGGCACACATATCCGGCCCTGCATCCTCAATACGCCGTCACTATCAATGGTGACATCTCTAGCATCATCATGCTGAACCTCTGTCCCTAAGGACAGCCAAATGTGGATCATCATACTGGCGCTCACGAATACGATCATATAGAGATGACCGAGATACAACACAAGCCAATACCCTGCCGGGCTCCGAAATATCTAACCTCACTAGCCGATTGGCTAGCACCTGAACATCATAAGCAAATGGCCTCTCCTCAGCCTGGAATATATGCCAAGCTCCCCATACTGACCGCCTTCCGGCTCAAAGCATCGGCCACCACATTGGCCTTACCCGGATGATATAATATAGTAATGTCATAGTCCTTCAGCAACTCTAGCCATCTCCGCTGTCTCAAATTAAGGTCTTTCTGTTTGAACAAGTGCTGGAGACTACGATGGTCGGTATACACCTCACAAGACACACCGTACAAATAGTGCCTCCAAATCTTCAATGCATGAACAATGGCGGCTAGCTCCAAGTCACGAACAGGATAGTTCTTCTCATGCGGCTTCAACTGCCGAGAAGCATAAGCAATTACCTTTCCTTCCTGCATCAACACACAACCTATCCCCACTCTCGAGGCATCACAATAAACGGTATATGAACCCGAAGTTGATGGCAATACTAACACTGGAGCTGTGGTCAAAGCTGTCTTGAGCTTCTGAAAGCTCTCCTCGCACTCATCCGACCACACGAATGGTGCACCCTTCCGGGTCAATTTAGTCAATGAAGAAGCAATGGATGAAAATCCCTGAACAAACCGGCGATAATACCCCGCCAAACCAAGAAAACTCCTGATCTCTGTAGCTGAGGTCGGTCTAGGCCAACTCTGCACCGCCTCTATCTTTTTCTGATCAACCTGAATACCATCACGAGACACCACATATCCCAGAAATGCTACGGACTCGAGCCAAAACTCGTACTTGGAGAATTTAGCATATAGCTTCTCCTCTCTCAATCTCTGCAACACAATACTCAAATGCTGAGCATGCTCCTCCTGACTACGGGAGTAGACTAGAATGTCATCAATGAACACAATCACAAATGAATCCAAATAAGGCCTCAACACACTGTTCATCAGATGCATAAATGCTGCTGGGGCGTTGGTCAGCCCAAACGACATCACAAGGAACTCATAATGACCATATCGGGTCCTGAATGCAGTCTTCATAATATCTGAGTCTCTGATCTTCAACTGATGATAGCTCGAACGAAGATCGATCTTAGAAAACACCCTCGCACCCTGTAACTGATCAAACAAATCATCTATGCGCGGTAGAGGGTACTTGTTCTTCTCTGTCACTTTGTTCAATTGCCTATAATCAATACACATCCGCATGGAGCCATCTTTCTTTTTAACAAATAATACCGGCGCACCCCACGGAGACACACTAGGGCGGATGAAACCCTTATCCAGAAGTTCTTGAAGTTGCTCTTTCAGTTCTTTCAACTCAGCTGGTGCCATCCGATAAGGAGGAATGGATATAGGCCGAGTGCCCGGCACCAAGTCAATGCCAAAATCAATATCCCTGTCCGGCGGCATGCCCGGCAGGTCTGAAGGAAATACATCTGGAAAGTCCCTCACAACAGGTACAGAATCAATGCTAGGAGACTCAGCTCCCACATCTCTCACAAAAGCTAAGTACGATAAACACCCTTTTTCAACCATCTTCTGAGCCTTTAAGAACGAAATAACACGGCTAGGGACGAAATCGGTCGAACCCCGCCACTCAATCCGAGAAATACCAGGAATGGCCAACGTAACTGTCTTAGCATGACAGTCCAATATAGCATGATACGGAGACAACCAGTCCATACCCAATATAACATCAAAGTCCACCATGCCCAACAATAACAAATCCGCCTGGGTCTCCAGACCCCCAATAGATATAACACGAGGATCTATAGACATGATCCACAACAATCGTATCACCCACGGGGTGGATACATGAACAGGTAAATCAAGACTACCACGAGTTGCACCCAAATAACGTGCAAAATAAGAGGACACATAAGAATATGTGGACCCCGGATCAAATAGAACGGAGGCATCTCTCGCGACGGACGTAAATGATACCGTAATCACAAGCATCGGAGGCAACCGCATCACGCCCGTCAGTGGAAGTGCATAAAACCATGCCTCGGCCTCCACCGGATCTCTCCTCGCCCTCGGGGCGTCCACGAGAAGACCGACCTCCACCTCTACTAGACCGAGATGGTGCTGAAGAGGAGGGCCGATCCCTCTGCTGAGTCCCGCCCCTACGTAGTCGAGGGCAATGTCTCCTCATGTGGCCAAACTCACCACACTCATAACATGCACCCGGTGCCGGAGAAGGGTACTGAACTCTGGGCTGGGAGGGCACTAAGTGACGACTGACCCTGCTAAAACCCCCGTCGACCACGACCATAAAGAACCTCCGCTCCGCTCCGGGCGGCCTCTGAACGAGAAGGTCCAGATGAGCGACCTCTGCTCCGCCGGGAATGCCCTCTAGATGGAGCACCACCGAAACCGCCAGAACCACGAGGCCTCTTGGCCTCCCGCTCTCTCTCTCTCGGCGACGATCCGCCTCAATGGAGCGTGCCATATCAGCTACCTGCTCAAACGATGATGATAGAACTCGCTCGCCGGTCATAAGAATACGGATAGAGTAGTTGAGGCCATCAATGAACCTCCTGATCCTCTCCCTCTCAGTGGGGATCATCCATGTGGCATGCCTAGCCAACCGAGTGAATCTAAGCTCATACTGAGTCACAGACATGTCGCCCTGAATCAACCACTCGAACCGGCGACGTAGCTCCTCGCGACGAGACCGAGGTACATATTTCTCTAGAAAGAGAGTAGAGAACTGCTGCCATGTGAGAGGTGCTCTGCTCTAGCAGGCCTACGCCTCTCAAACTCCTCCCACCAATCAAATGCGGGACCAATGAACTGAAATGTAGTAAATGAAACTCCGCTGGACTCAAGAATACCAGCCGTACGCAGCATCTTCTGACACTTATCCAAGAAACCCCGGGCATCCTCGCCCTCAACGCCACCGAAATGGGGTGGCTGAAGTCTACCAAATCTCTCAAGGCGACGCTCGCTCGTCCTCGGGCATAACCTCAACCATATGCTCTGGAGCCGGAGCTGGTGCAGCCGGAGGAATAACCGGTGTAACTACCCGAGCGGGGACAGTCTCGGCATCCGAAGTGCCTCGAACAACCGGCTCAGTGCGTGCGAGCTGCAGTGGTCCGCCGACCTCCCCCGACCGAGATGTCGCTACCGTAGCGGTAGCCGAAACTACCTCGAGCCAAACCGGAACACACCGATAATATCCGAGCGAGAGTCTCCCGAAGACCAGGAATTGCAATAGATATAGTCCGGCCCTGAATGGGACCGCCGGAGCATCAACCACCGGGGCCGCTCTCGAACCGGTACAACGGTGCGGGTCGGCTCGGTATCGCTCGCCCGCCCTACCTCTAACTCTAGCACGACCGCGCCCACGACCTCTAACAGTGGCAACGGAGGTCGTCCACCTCGTCCCGATGCTCGCGTTCTCGCCATCTCGCGAGAGAATAGAATATAGAAGTTCGGTTCTCGAACAACAAGATCGCACGACGTAGTTCAAGAAAAGTGAAGTTTTTCCTAAAGGTTCGCAGACCTCCCGAGGATAAGTACAGGCGTCCCCGTACCGATCCACAAGACTCTACTAACCGGCTCAAGACTCACGAGGCCTAGTAAACCTAGGCTCTGATACCAACTTGTCACGACCCCAAATCCGGTCGTGATGGCGCCCAACACACTGCTAGGCCAGCCTGACCAATCCATATCAACCACGGAGCTAGAAGCTCTCTTTAACCCATCTAAGCATTTCAAAATATGAAACAATAACGATACTAATAACGAAAACGGGAAAACCAAGTCCCATAATACATCAACTCCCATAGACCAAGGGTCAAGAGTCATAAGCCTCTACTGAACATGAGTGTATAAAGGTTTACAAGATACCAAGTGCGGAAAGAAATGTCAATACAATAAATCAAAAGACAGTAGGAAGGAATATCGGGTCCTGCGGACTCTGCAGCTACCTCGTATATCCCACAAACGTCGCTTCGCACAGCTACTGGATCACTGCTGAGAGGTACCTGGATCTGCACACAAGGTGCGGGGAGTAAAATGAGTACTGCCAGACTCAGTGGTAATAAACAAGGGTAAGACAGCGCAGGATAAGAAATCCGCAATAAAGCACTATGTAAAGCTATAATCAGCTACCCTATCATAGAATCAATCTCCACTGTACCTGTACCAACAAATACCAATAAATAGCATAACATAGCTAGCAGATGTAGCTAAATGCAATGCAATGCATGATATGACCGCTACGGCGTGTAGCCCGACTCCAAATTTTGGGTACCCGTGCTCACTGTGGGGGTTCAGACTCGGAGGGGCTCCTACAGCCCAAGCACATCTCATAGAGATATTCCTACGGCGTGCAGTCCGATCCAACATATATCCTGCTGCGGCGCGCAGCCCGATCCACTACTAGTCAGCCTAATATGCAGATACAGCCTCGCAGGCTCAAAAATAGTTTTTTGAAAACTCTTTTATCATTTTTCAGTTGGAAAACAAAAATGTCAAGTTCCAGAGATTGGAATTGGCATAATAACAAAAATAGCTGCGGACTAGTAGTAAACTAGCATGTCTATATGATAAGACAATGATAACGATCCTCGCGGGATCCAATAACTGGCTCACGGCCCACATGTATAATCAACCGCCCAAGAAGGGGGTTCCTTGGCTCAAGAGTGGCCATTATCACAATATATATATATATGCAACCATCCGAGAAGGAGGTTCGACGGCTCTAGAATAGCCAATAATTCAGTATCAACAGGTTGGACTAATATATAGTCTCCAGTTCATGATCGACCCCGCACTCTCAAGAGTGTGCGTGTCTCGCCGCTATACAGCGTCACAAAGTGGTATACCGGGGTTTCGAACCCGCTGGTCATCACCCACATCAATTACTCACCTCAGTACGGCACGACGACTACTCCGCAATGCCCTTGCCACGAGAATCAAGCTCCGCACGTGTAGAATCTGCTCAAATACAGTAGAAATACAACAAATTAGGCCAATGGGACTACACCCAATCAATACAACTCAATTTACATCAAAATTCCCAAAGTTGTCAAAACCCGACTTTCGGTACGCTTGTCGAAAAATCACGAAAGTCACATATTCGGAACCCTCATCTCAATACGAGTCTAAGCATATCAATTTTACCACAATCGGACTCCATTTGCCCATTCAAAACCTTGATTTTCTAAAGTTCAAGACTAGGGCTAAATCCTCCATAAATTACCCCAAATTCCTCCATTTTCATGATATAATTGCATAATATTACCAATACTAATCATAGTTTAAGTCCATAGATGATTACCTGATGATTTCCCTTGAATTTCTCTTCAAAATCGCCCAAATCGCCTCTAAAGCCGAGACCTAATATGTGTGAAATGTTCTGAAATTTTTCTAACTTCTGATACACTTAACTTACAGCGATTTTCGCTTCTGCGGAAGAATTTCCGCTCCTACGCATCCGCTTCTGCGGAGACTCGATCGCTCCTGCGGATAGTTCCGCTTCTGCGGCTGGGCGTCCGCCTCTGCGGACTCGCCTAAGCGGCTTCCTTCCGCTTCTGCGATGGCCGCTTCTGCGGCTCCCTGCCCGCTCCCGCGCTTCCGCTTCAGCGGAAAATGCTCCGCTTCTGCGGAGCCCAGCGCTTCTGCGCTCCTGGTCCGCTTCAGCGCACCCGCTCCTGCGCCCAAAATTCCGCAGGAGCGGAAACAACAGAAGCAGTGCACCAGTTCTGCAATTTTCCATGTTTTTCTCCCGATTAACCATCCGAAAACACCCCGAGGCCCCCGGGACCTCATTTAAACACACCAACACATCCTAATTCCTTATTCGAACTTGTTCCAATCATAAAAACACCATCCTAAACATCAAAATCACCAATTAACCACGGATTCAAGCCTAAATTCCTTAAAACATTCCAAATTACACATTCCATCAAAAACCCGACCAAACGACGTCCGAATGACCTGAAATTTTGCAGGCACATCCAAAATCACCTAACGAAGCTACTGCAACTGTCGGAATTCCATTCCGACCCCCGGATCAAAATCTCACCTACCGTTCGGATTTCGCCAAAATTCAACCTTAGCCAATTCAAGCCTATTTCTACACCGGGTCTCCAAATTCAATTCCGATCGCTCCCCTAAGTCACAATTCACCTCCCGAAACTAACCGAATCATCAGAATCCGATTCCGAGCCTTCTAACCAAATAGTCAACTCCGGGTTGACTTTCCTTATTCAAGTTTCTTTCCCAAAGGCTATATGCCTCATTTTCAATTCAATTCACTCCTAACTCACCCGATAGACTTTAATATTGATATAAAATCATAAAACATGTATTTACAACATAACGGGGTGGAAATTCTCGTGACGACGGGCCGGGTCGTCACAGAAGATTAGTCTCGACGATCCAAAATAAGACTATACAGACACTTCGAATAATTTGATGATGCAAGTTGACCAAAATAGTGGCCTTCTATTGCTCGGTAGATTGCACAAGTGTGGACATCTACCCACTTAGAATTGGCACGATTGTTAAAATTCTAAGAGATATGAAGCTATGAGACGAACATTATAGGTATGAATTTAAAATTGGTACGACGTGCAAGAATTGAAGGTATAAAATTATGTGAGGCAAGAGTGACATTATTTTAAGAACATGTAACCGTATTTTAAGAAAAGGGCGTGACTTAAATAACTTGCGAAATAAAATGGGCAAAAATCTAGAGTCGTTAAAAAACTAAGCGCGATACGATTGGTAATAATAAAAATAATCAAATCGGGAAGATGATATAAGCGCGATACGATCGGTAATAATAATAATAATCAATTCAGGAAGACGATAGAAAACTAAACTGAAGAAAAAAAATATGAACAAATAAAAAGTACTTAAATAAAACTATAAGCACGTTGGATAGTTAATATTTCCTTTTTCTGAAAAACAACACATAATGTTAGTAAAAATAATAAAGTAGAGTAAGCAACATAGCAAAGTAAGCAAATAAGCTAGCAGGCATGTTACAAATTTCAAAATATAACAAATAATTGCGTGTCCTAATATGTAAGGGACCTCTTTGTGCCGGAGGTAGGCCTACCGTATATTTGAAAGATAAATATGCCATTATGTATCATCTCATTTCTATAAATTAATTAAGTAATACTATTTTTTTTAAAGCAAATAAATAGTAAAATATAATTGCTTAAACATATATATATATTTAAAAGAGGGTTTATTTTCATCAAAAGAATAAAAATATATTTATTATAATCAGTTAAGTAAGTAATTTTATTTTCAAAAGCAAAAAAGAAGTACATGAATCGCTTAAGCCATTTATTTATTTTTACGTAAAGAAAATCAAAGAAAGCACAATAAAAGATATTTTGTCATATATAAACTTCTTGTTGTTCCGCAAGATTATATTATTTGAAAATATTACACATATTATAAAAAAGATAGTCATGCTCCTTTAACTAGGATTTAATTAATTTAAAGTAAATAATCTACATAATCGGCATGTTTACCCTTCAAATAATTCACATAAATATGATAAGTGTCACTTGGGGTTGAAAACCCACTTGGACATTTAGGTAAGGTTAACTAATGGATTTAATACACCTCGGGTATTAGATCACCTAAGGTTAATAATGATGCATGCTCTTAAAAAGGTTTTGGTTTAGCTCTATCTTATGTTGACTAAGATTGGGTTTTCTAGACTGGTTTGCTCCCAAGTGGACAACTTGAGAGTGAAAAGTCGGTGACTGTCGACTGCACCACTGATCGACTTACTCACGAACTTTTCCCTAAAATGCGTTTTGCGTAGTGCACGGCTGCAAACCGCATAACCGCTAGGTGTGTGCTTTGTGTGAATTTTCCATAAGTGGAGGAAGTGAAACGGAATAACAAATTATATAAAGTAATAAGAATAGATTAACAATTCATATAAAGCAGTTTATCACACAACGACATTTCATATAAGCATCATAAACAATTAAAAATATATAAATTAATTTTATTATTAACCTAAGTTTGTTGTGGTTTAGAACCTAGAATCCCCAGCAGAGTCGCCAAGCTGTTATACCCCATTTTAATACGGTTCAAACTAGAGTAAAACATATTGGTAATTCTGAAGGTTTAATTAATAAAAGAGTCGCCACCTAATTATATAACGGTGAATTAGGACACCAATTTTAGCTAAATAGTGCTTAAAATAACTCTATTTTATATGGTCTGCTTAGTGTTAAGAGTATGGGTTAGGGTTCTAATTAATCCTATAGGGAAGGTTATTAAGGCACCCTATATGATCCGTAAACTACGATAAACCGGTCAAACTTAGGTTAATTAATAACTAAAATTATATTTTAAAAAAATCAGACATATATAGGATAAAATATTTGTTACATTGCCTTGAAAAGGCTTTCAAAACAGTGAGCAATCCTCAAATTGTAAAGTGGTGAAAATTTAACGTTTCTAATTCTTAAAACTATGTAAAGTGCATAAAATTAAAAACAATTTGAACTCTTGAAATACGAAAGAAACCGCATAATCATTTTTAGACTCAAAATATATTTAGCCCGATGCCATTAAGAAATTGATTTAAAATGTCTAACTTGATTCCATAAGAAATTGATTTAAAATTATTACTTCGGTGGTCTAAGGCATTAAGTGTTTTTTATGTAAAATATTGTGATAGCATTCGTTAAATAACATATGTAAAAGTTTTATAAAAAAAAGTGTACTGTAGGTAGTACCGGTCTATCAAGTCACAAAAATCTTTATAATTAAAATGACTCCATATAATATATCGAGTCACAAAAATCTTTATAATGGTTGCCAAGCCATACCTCGATGGAGTAAGTGCCAAGCCTAACCTTGTTATCATCATTATATTATTGTTTTTCTCAGTAGGGCCCTGACTCCATACTCAGTAAGTGCCAAGCCTAACCTCGATGGAGTAAGTGCCAAGCCTAACCTTGTTATCATCATTATATTATTGTTTTTCTCAGTAGGGCCCTGACCTTCCTCGTCACTACTCCATCGAGGTTAGGCTTGGCACTTACCGAGTACCGCCGTGGTGTACTCATGCTACTCTTCTGCACACTTTTGTTGTGCAGATCCAGGTACATCAGGACAGGCTCACACCAGGTGATTCAGCAGCGCTGTGGGAGACCTCGAGGTATGATCTGCTACGTCCGCGGATCCGGAGGCCTTCCTTCTATTCTAGTGCTAGTAGATGTCTTTCCTTCATTCCGTTGTTAGATACTCCTTTTACATAGAGCTACAATTGTATGATCTCTTTTAGTCTGTGTTACCCGTGGGATTCCGGGTCTTGGTAGTGTTTTAAACAGTGTATTTGACTGGTGTATGTGCCAAGCGGCACTGATTACATTCCTTTCATCTTATTTTCCGCTAATTCTTATTAAATGTTCATAAACTGGTATATTCCGCAACGTGTTAGGCTTACCTAGTCGTGGGGACTGGGTGCCATCATGACATGTTCACGATTGGTGAACTAGGGTCGTGACAGTTTGCATCATATTGATAACATAAAAAAAATTTCTTCATATGCTAAAAGTTCATTATTTATTTTTATTTATTTTAATTAGTTTAGAACCAAATACTTTTAAGTTTAATTCTTGTATAGATAATTAGGATAGTCTAATTTAGTTAATAGTTAATCACAACTCCCTAAGGGTTCGACATCCAACTTTTGAGTCATTTTATTACTTAACGACCGCGTGTACTTACGTGAGGATTTTTGGCTGCAACAAGTTATTGGCGTTGTTCTCGGGGGCTTAGAAATTAACTAATATACTAGGTTAGATTTTTACTTTTTGTCTATTCAAGTTTCTTTTTATTTTTATCTTAGTTTAATATTTTATTATCTTTGTTGACATGGATTCTTGAAATGAGAATTGGTCGGATATTGGTTATTCTTATTATGATGATCCTTCTCCATATTGTGGAGGACCTCACTGGTGTAAAAATTGTCAGAACGTTCCCGGGAGCGAGTTGTGCGCCCAATATCAATCCTTTGAGTGAAATATTTATATTATATGTGGTGGTCAAGATGGTCATTGGGATGGTTGTCCTAATTCTTTCCTTCTCAGAGCTCTTATTATGATGTTTCTAATAATGTTTATGAGTTTGATAGGAGTAATTAAGCACAAATATGGAACGTGATACATGTTTTAGGGATATTCTAAAGTAAGTAGTTGGGCTACAAGAAGAAAATTGAAATGTTGTACAAAGAATTAGTGCAGCAATCATGAGAATGAAGGTCGAAGCGGAGGAAGTGGCTGAAAAGAGCGAGTTTCCATCAAAAATAATTTTGAAGAAGCAAATATAGTAAGCCAATCTTGGCTTGAGAAACAAGCTCAACTTATAAAATCTCATAAGTTTCTCCGCGACGGTCTTTCAAATATGACATAACAACTAATAGAAGCAATAAATAAGTTATGACAAGAGATAGATCAAGTTGGCTTAGATATCCATGACTTGGATGATCAATTGAATAAAAAGGTTGAGGCGTCTGATACCCCACAACCAATTTTTATGGATACTGGCCATCTTGTGGAGCAGAAAGAGGAACTTTAATGTGATGACCCGGCCCGACATCATGTGAGTTATTATCCCGTTATCCCCCTTATATGTTTGTCAATGTTTCAATATGCATGTTTGGTGAGTTTGAGTCAATTCGGATTGAATTTGGTTGGAAATGAGGCAAATAGTCTCTTAGAAGAAGGAATTGTTGGGAAAAGTCAACTGGATGTTGACTTGTGAGTTAGAGAGCTCGAAATCGAATTCTGATGATTCGATCAGCTCCGGGAGGTCATTTTTGGCTTAGGAGAGCGATCAGACTTGAATTTGGAGGTCCGGTGTAGTTTTAAGTTTGAATTGGCTAAGGTTGAATTTTGGCGAAATCCGAATGGTAGGTGAGATTTTGATCCGAGAGTCGGAATAGAATTCCAACTGTTGCAGTAGCTTCGTTAGGTAATTTTGGACTTATCCGCAAAATTTCAGGTCATTCAGACGTCGTTTGGTTGGGTTTCGGATTGAATACGAGTTTTGAAAGAATTTGATAAATTTAGACTTGAATCCGTAATAATTTAATGATTTTAGTGTTGTTGAATGCGTTTTGACAATTGGAACAAGTTTGAATGATGTTATAAGAGGTGTTGGTACTTTTGGTTGAGGTCCCGAAGGCTTCGGGGTAAATTCGGATGCCCAACGGGTCATTTTTGGAAGATTTTTGCCGTTTTGAGCATAAATGTAATGATCCAAAGATCTATTTTTAGTTCTAGAGATCCAAATTTGATTTGGAGACTTTGAGAATTTAAATAATGAATTATAGGACTGATCCAGAAATTTCGGTTTAATTTCATCAAGTCGCGATTGGGTTTTTGACCCGAAACATGAGTTAATTGTTTAACGAGCGAAATTGATGTTGCACTGAGAAAATGAGATCCAAATTCAGTTTTGTTTGAACCACTGGATCCGTATCAAAATTATGGATCCATAGGAAAAACAATCGTCGAATTCCCAGTTCGTATGATTGAGTTATAGCATTTTTATCGAAATAAAAAACTGCTGCAATTTTCTGGGCCAAATCTGGTATTTTCGCTTCTGCGATGAACAGTACCCGCAGAAGCGCGTGAACAGTGATTTTCCACTTTTGCAATGAATAGTACCACATAAGCGGTGAAAAGTGAAATCGCACCTGCGGTGAACAGTAACCGCAGATGCGAAAATCGCTGGGCATTTAATTTGGAGCAGTCCGAGAGTTTTCTTCATTTTTGGAGCTATGGAGCTCGGATTGAAGCAATTTTCGAAGCGATTTTCACCATATGGATGGGGGTTAAGTGTTATATATCCAAAAGTTATTATATTCAATGATTCCATGGTTATTTTCATCAAATATTAGTGAATCAAATGGAAGAAATCGGAGAAAATTTGTAAACTTTTAAAAAATGAAAATTTAGGATTTGAAGGGTCATTTGTTGTCCGATTTGGGGGTTCGTGGTATGTACGAACTCGTGGAGAGATGAGAATTCCGAAAATATAACTTTTGTAATTTTTCGAGAAGCGTACCGAAAGTCGGGTTTTGGCAACTTTGTCATTTTTGGTGTAATTTGAGTTGTTTCGATTGGGTAATGTTCTATTAGCCTATTTTGATATATTTGTACTGATTTTGGCTAGTTTTGACGTGCGTGGATGCCGGTTCGAGGAGCTAAGGCGTTGTGGGCTTGAGTTTTTGCCGGTTCGAGGTGGGTAATACTTATAAATGATGTCCTAAGGGTTAGTTAACCCCGGACATGCACATCCTAGTACTGTATTGAGGTGACTTGCACGCTGGATAACGGGCGTAGGGTAGAGCACCATTGGGGATTGTGACTTGGTCTGTCCCGCTTAATAAATAATAACACCTAATTGCTTGAAATTGAATTGACGCCCTAATAAAGATATTAATTATCATGAATTGGACTAATTATCATGCTTGGGTTTCGTGTCGATTATTTGAATCCTTCAGAGATTGGTATCACTGTCTTGATAACACTGTGCATATTTTTGTCTCGGTCTAAGGTTTTTTTTTATATGGTATTTTGCTACTCAGCATTTTTTTAAGGTTATGAAAAACTTGAACAAGGTCTTAATGACATTTCTAGCTGTGAGCTAATATGATATTGTTGCCCGATGAGCTTTTCTTGATTATTTGTTAGACTGATTGGGGCCGAGGGCCATATGTTAGGGCATGACGATTTATGTGAGCATATCCATACGCATGCATGGATCGGACTGCACGCTGCAGTGGTATATGGATCGGGTTGCGCGCCGTAACAGGTGTGATATTGAAATTACGCTTGGGCTGTAGGAGCCCCTCTGGAGTCTGAACCCCCACAATGAGCGCGGGCGCCTTTGCATGGATCGGGCTGTACGCCACAACATCATATGCATTGCATGGCATACATACATTAATTTACGTGTACTACGCGACATAACATTTAGCACTCATACATTACTAGCACGCATGCATTATTTGCCTTATTGACCAGATCTCCTGGTGGAAATTGTTAAGGAGTGATGATCCCAAGGGGCTGATTTGAGTGCAGACTTGCACTGCTTGTGATTGTACCCAGGTATTGATATGTTATCATGAAAGAAAGAAAGCTAAAAATTGAGATTTCTAAGTAATCTACTCACATATGCTGGAAAGGAATAAATATGATTGTGTATTGTAGTTTAAAGATAGTTATGTATTATATAGCATGGGATTGTGCTTTGTGTGATTTTCTTTTCCTCGGTATTATTTACTTTTATTACCGCTGAGTTGGAAGTACTCACACCCGACTCCCTGCACCTTGTGTGCAGATCCAGGTACATTACAGCAGAGTTGAGACCACATCTGCTCGGAGAGCTTTACTTGGACAGTCGAGGTAGCTGCCAGTGTCCACAGGACCTGACTCTCCAGTTATTTTCTTCATTTTCTTAGTCTAATCTACACTTGCGCACAGTTGAATACACTATCACAGCTTTATATTCTCGTAGAGGCTCATGACTTATGACTCCTGATTCTGTGGGAGGTTTATACTGGTTTTGAGATGTCTAATCCCAATGTGTTGGATATTATTTCCATTATATTCTCATTATTTATGCTTAAAAAGGGTAAAGTGTGAGTTGATAGCTCTGAGTTATAGTTGATTGGAGCCTGTGTTGTGCTCATTGTGGCTTAGGCCGATGCTGAGGTGTCGTGTCACCAATGCGGTGTGTTATAATCGAAATGATCATTGGAGTCATTAATGAGTGCGAACATACGTGATTTCAGCTAGATAGAAAGGTAATATCGAGGTTTGGCTCCAAAACCCATTGTAATATCAGTCAAAAGAGAAATGGCTTCATAAATGGTTGATTTGAGGAATTGTTACGGTTTAGCCCGTATTTAATTTATCATTGACAGTATATGAAAGTGTTGGAATAAAACTTCAACTAATAAGAGGTTTTCATCGGTATTTGGGTATTGTAGGCAACTGCAGTAAATAAAGAATGTTATTGTGGTCATATGAGTAAAGTGATGCGAAGTGTAAATTCAACAAAGTTATGCATTAATGTTTGGGTACAACGTGTGGAGATTGATATGGTGGTCGAATGATGGAAACAGACTTGGCAGGAAATTCAGGGTGTTGGAATTTGGCCTAATAGCTTATTCGCTTGAATAAAGAATTATATCTACACAATTATATAGCTAATGTGCTCAACTAAGTAGTGGTAGCACGGGAAGGTGTATGATGTGTTAAACAAGTTATTTGAGACTACATCATTGTAGTTCTCAGCACGTTCGAGGACGAACGTATGTTTAAGTGGGGGAGATTGTAACGACCCGACCGATCGTTTTGAGCTCCGACGCGTCATTCAGCAGATTGAGGCCATGAACAGCTTCATCTCAGGTATATTGACTTGTGTGTATGATCAGAATTAAAATTCAGGAAGTTTGGAGTTAAATCTAAATGGAAATTCTCATTTTGAAAGCTTAAAGTTGAAGAAATGAACTAGGATTGGAATTTTGAGTAAATGACCTCGGAATTGGGATCTAAAAGTTCCAAAATGCTCGTATCATGATTTTGAACTTGGGGGTTTGTCCGGATTTGGTTTTTGATAACCTGTGAGCATTTCAGCGTATATGGTGGAATTTAGTATTTTAGAAAAATTTCATAAATTTGGGTTGGGAGGCATTTTAGAGTTATTGATGTCCATTTGGGATTGCGAGTCTGGGAATAGATCCGTAAGGTGATTTTGGAGTTGGGAACGCGATCAGAAGTAAATTCGGATGTCCGGCGGTCATTTTGAAGTGATTTGGCTAAATATAGGAATTTGAAGGTTTATGAGAAAATTCGATCGGAAGTGAAAATTTTGATATCGGGGTCAGAATGCGATTCTGAAAGTTGGTGCAAGTCCGTAATGTCGAATTTGACTTGTGTGCAAACTTTGAGTCAATTCGGATCGATTTTGGTATGAAATGGGACAATTAATCTCTTTAAGGAAAGCTTAAGTTGGAAAAGTCAACCCAACGTTGACTTATGAGTTAGAGGGCTCGGAACTGAATTCCGATGATTCGGTTAGTTTCGGGGGATGATTTAAGACTTAGGAGCGTGTCACGACCCGGATTTTTCCCCAACATCGGGATCGTGATGGCGCCTACTCGTGGTAGCTAGGCAAGCCACTGTATTCATACTATCCTGTTTTTAACACAATTTTTTTAAATAAATAAATGCGGAATACTTCATCGAAATGGAAATAACAATTTACAAAGTGAAAATCATACTGAAATCCTCTACCCAAGACGTGGAGTCACCAACTCACGAACTACTATGGAATACTACACATAAAAGTCTGAAGGAAATATAACATAATTCTGTTTGTCTCGAAACAAAGAGACTACAGATAATAACATAATTAAAGAGAGAGACGCTGGGCCTGCGGACGTCTGCAAGCTACCTCGGTCTCAAATGTGATCAACTCCCACGCAATCAATTTACCGCTGCTGCTGCTGCTCTTGATCGTAACCTGGACCTGTGCAAAAACGCACAGAAGTGTAGCATCAGCACAACCGACCCCATGTGCCGGTAAGTGCCTGGCCTATCCCGGCGAAGTAGTGACAAGCCTAGGACCAGACACTCACATAAACCTGTGCAATTCAATATATATATATATGTGTACCACAAAATAACAAGAAATAATCAAGTATTAACACAATAAGGAATACCTTAAAGAATTCAACAATTAATCACAGTTAATAATTTCACAAGGAAAAACAAAGTATAATGTAAACATAAGTAATATCACTTTAAGAAATAGCAAGCAGTTGCACGGCATCACCCTTCGTGCTTTTACTCTCATCCTCACATCCATAGTACGGCATGATCCTTCGTACATGGTTCAATAACAGGGCACGGCATGATCCTTCGTGCATAATCAATAATAGGGCACGGCATGATCCTTCGTGCATAATCAATAATAGGGCACGGCATGATCCTTCGTGCATAATCAATAATAGGGCACGGCATGATCCTTCGTGCATAATCAATAATAGGGCACGGCATGATCCTTCGTGCATAATCAATAATAGGGCACGGCATGATCCTTCGTGCATAATCAATAATAGGGCACGGCATCACCCTTCGTGCATTATCACTCTTCCTCACCCAAATAACAATCACAGTTAAGGGCAAAGAAAGAAACAGTAATTCATAAACCGTCCCATCAAGGGCAATCAATAATTATCTTCACAACAAGTCCCAACAAGGGAAAACAATAACATTTCATCTGTAATATATCTCAAAATAATTATTTTTCAACGACTCACGGTCATACTAGACGCCAGTGTATGGATGCTCGTCACCACATCCCATACACCGCACTCGATCACATAACACATAACACATAACACATAATCCTATTCCCTCAAGCTAGGATAGAACAAACACTTACCTCGAATGCTTATGAACAATTCAATCCGTGGAAATGTCTTTTCTTTCAATTTGGCTCCAATCCAACCGTATCTATACACAATTGATTTAATATCATCAATTCTACTCCACAAACTAATTCTTAATACCAAATACAACTTTTACAACATTCTGCCATGAATAGTGAATTTCAACCCCGGGCCCACATGGTCGGAATTCGGGGTTAGGACCAAAATCCGGTTACCCATCCCCCCACAAGTTCATATATAAAATTTGTTTCAAAATCGGACCTCAATTCGAGGTCCAATTCCCCAATTTATGAAAAACCCTATTTTCTAACAAAAACAAGAATTCTACCATGAAAATCATTGATTTCTTATGAAAAACATGTTTAATGATGTTAGAAATTGAAAGAATTAAGTAAAAAGTGACTTACAATCGTTTTGATGAAGAAGAAATCCTTGAAGAATCGCAAATGGGTGTTTTGGTTTTGTAAAATGTGAAGAAATGACTGGAAATTCGTGTTTTTCAGGTCTCTGTGTTCGCATTTGCGAACATGGGTTCGCAATTGCGAACCCCGACCAATTTCCGGAGTTTGAAAAATAAGCTAAGGGTGGGAAGTTCGCATTTGCGAACATTTGTTCGCATTTGCGAACATCTCGCATTTGCGAACTAATGTTCGCATTTGCGAACACATGCTGTATAAGGCAGTGTTCGCATTTGCGAACAATGGTTCGCATTTGCGAACCAAGGCAGTCACTGGGACGTTCGCATTTGCGAACAATGGTTCGCATTTGCGAACAAGGCTGGCACTGGGGACCTTCGCAAATGCGAACAATTGTTCGCATTTGCGAACAAGGCTGGGCCAAAGGGGGCTTCGCATTTGCGATGAATGTTCGCATTTGCGAGCTTGTCCCCTTCGCAATTGCGAGAAATACTTCGCAATTGCGAAGCCAACAGCTGGGTGAAAAACTAGCAGTTCAAAAATTCAGAATTTCATCCAACGGCCTATCAAATCTTTACCCGAGCCCCCCGGGCTCCAAACCAAACATGTACATAACCTCAAAAACACATTATGAACTTGTTCGTGCGATCACATCGCCAATAACACTTCGTTTTAATCAAATCAAGTCTCAAATGCATGATTTTCATACCTTTAGTTTTCAAAACTTTCAAACTTGGGACTCAAGGTCCAAAACATCTCAAACGACATCCAAATGTCACCAAACTTTACAGAATCACATATATAATATTTAAGACTTGTACCGGGCGTCGGAACCAAAATACGAGCCCGATACCAAGGTCAATTAATTTATTTCCTTTAATAATTACATCAAAAACAATTTCACATAAAAATTCATAACTTGGGCTCTAGGCCTCGAATTCGACTCCGGACGCATGTCCAAGTCCCATATTTTTTCTACGGACTTCCCGTGACCATCCAATCTCGGGTCCGGATCCGTTTACCAAATATATTGACCGAAGTCAACCATATCAATATTAATATCATTTTTATCCAAATTTCTCATAGAATTCATATTTGCTATCACAAAAGCTTTCCGGCTACATGCTCGGATCGTGCACGTAAATCGAGGCAATATAGAATGAGGTTTTCAAGGCCTCAGAAGCTCGAAATGATTAATAAAATAAGTGATGACCCTTTGGGTCGTCACAATCTCCACCTCTAAAACAACCGTTCGTCCTCGAACGGACAAAAGAAAGAAGTACCTGAGTCAGGAAACAAGTGTGGGTAACGGCTCCGCATATCAGACTCGGACTCCCAGGGTCGATGCCTCAGGAGGCTGACCTCTCCACTGAACGCGCACAGAAGGATAACTCTTCGACCTCAACTGTCGAACCCGCCGGTCTAGAATAGCCACCGGCTCCTCCTCGTAAGATAGATCATTGTCCAATTGGACAGTACTGAAGTCTAACACATGTGTGGGATCGCCGTGGTATCTCCGAAGCATAGATACATGAAAAACTGGATGCACGGCTGATAAGCTAGGCGGCAAAGCTAATCTGTAAGCCACCCCTCCCACTCTGTCTAGAATCTCAAATGGGCCAATATACCTAGGGCCGAGCTTGCCCTTCTTCCCAAACCTCATCACACCCTTCATAGGCGACACTCGGAGCAATACTCGTTCACCAACCATGAAATCTACATCTCGAACCTTACGATCCGCATAAGTCTTTTGCCTAGACTGAGCTGAACGCAATCTCTCCTGAATAGTCTTGACCTTATCTAAGGCCTCCTGAACTAAGTCTGTACCCAACAACCGAGCCTCTCCCGGTTCAAACCATCCAACCGGTGATCGACATCGCCTACCATACAACGCCTCATACGGGGCCATCTGGATGCTAGATTGGTAACTGTTATTGTAGGCGAACTCTGCTAATGGCAGAAACGGGTCCCACGAGCCTCCAAAATCAATAACACAGGCCCGAAGCATGTCCTCAAGAATCTGAATAGTCCTCTCGGACTGGCCATCCGTCTGAGGATGAAATGCTGTACTCAACTGAACCTGGGTGCCTAATTCCCGCTGGACCGCTCTGTAGAACCGCGAGGTAAACTGCGTACCCCGATCAGAGATAATAGATACTGGCACCATGGAGACGAACAATCTCTCTAATGTAAACCTCCGCTAACCTCTCCGACGAGTAGGAGACAGATACTGGAATAAAGTGTGCTGACTTGGTCAACCTATCAACAATGACCCAAATAGCATCAAATTTCCTCCGAGTCAAAGGAAGTCCAGTAACGAAGTCCATAGTGATCCGCTCCCATTTCCACTCGGGAATTTCAATCCTCTGGAATACACCACCAGGTCTCTGGTGCTCATATTTCACCTGCTAACAATTTAGACACCGAGCGACATACGCAACGATATCTTTCTTCATTCTCCACCACCAATAGTGTTGCCGTAAGTCCTGGTACATCTTCGCGGCGCCTGGGTGAATAGAATACCGTGAACTGTGGGCCTCTGCTAAGATCAACTCTCGAATCCCTTCGATATTGGGCACACAAACTCGACCCTGCAATTTCAATACCCCATCATCATCTAGGTTTACCTGTGTGGCACCTCCCCGCTGTACTGTATCTCTCAACTCACGCAAATGAGGATCATCAAATTGCCTCTCACGGATACGCTCTAATAAGGAAGAACGAGCGACCGTGCAGGCTAACACTCTGCTAGGCTCAGAAATGTCTAATCTCACGAACCGGTTGGCTAAGGCCTGAACATCTAGAGCTAATGGTCTCTGATTGACCGGAATATATGCAAGACTACCCATGCCGGCATACTTTCTACTCAATGCATCGGCCACCACATTGGCCTTACCTGGGTGATATAATATAGTAACATCATAGTCTTTTAGCAACTCTAACCATCTCCGCTGTCGTAGATTCAACTCCTTCTGTTTGAACAAGTACCGTAGGCTTTTGTGATCGGTGTACACCTCACATGTCACACCATATAGATAATGCCTCCAGATCTTGAAGGCATGAACTATTGCTGCTAATTCAAGATCATGAACTGGATAATTCTTCTCATGTATTTTTAATTGCCTCGAAGCATAAGCGATAACCTTACCATCCTGCATCAATACCGCTCCAAGCCCTGTACGAGATGCGTCACAATAAACTGTATAAGGCCCTGTACCTGTAGGTAGTATCAACACTGGTGCGGTGGTCGAGGCTGTCTTGAGCTTCTGAAAGCTCGCCTCACACTCCTCTGACCACTGAAACTGGACACCCTTCTGGGTCAACCTGGTCATCGGGGCCGCAATAGAAGAAAACCCCTCTACAAAACGACGGTAGTAACCTGCTAATCCCAAGAAACTCCGGATCTCAGTCACTGAAGCTGGTCGAGGCCAATTCTGGACTGCTTCAATCTTCTTTGGGTCCACCTGAATACCTTCCACTGATACAATGTGACCCAGAAATGCTACCGAACTCAGCCAGAACTCACATTTAGAAAATTTGGCATATAGCTGGTTATCTTTCGGAGTCTGAAGAACCACTCTGAGGTGCTGCTCGTGCTCTTCCTGGCTGCGGGAGTACACCAGGATGTCATCTATAAAGACTATCACGAACAGATCTAAGTAAGGCCTAAATACCCGATTCATCAACTCCATGAATGCTGCTGGGGCATTGGACAACCCGAAGGACATGACCAAGAACTCATAATGCCCATATCTAGAGCGAAAGGTCGTCTTAGGAATGTCAGCCGCCCTGATCTTCAGCTGATGGTAGCCTGACCTCAAGTCTATCTTAGAAAATACCCTCGCTCCCTGGAGCAGGTCAAACAAATCATCAATCCTCGGCAGTGGATATTTATTTTTGATAGTCACCTTGTTTAACTGCCGGTAATCAATACACATCCGCATCGAGCCATCCTTCTTCTTTACAAATAATACAGGTGCTCCCTAGGGGAAACCACTGGGCCTGATAAAGCCCTTCTCAAGAAGGTCCTGCAACTGATCTTCCAACTCTTTTAGCTCCAGCGGGGCCATACGATAGGGTGGAATAGAGATGGGCTGAGTGCCCGGTGCCAAATCAATACAGAAATCAATATCCCTGTCGGGTGGCATGCCCGGCAGGTCTGAAGGAAAAACCTCAGGAAACTCCCGTGCAATAGGGACTGAATCAATGGAAGGAACTTCTGCGCTGGAATCACGAACATAAGCCAAATAAGCTAGACACCCTTCTCGACCATACGTCGAGCCTTAACATAAGAAATAACAGTGCGAACGGAGTGGCTTGAGGTACCCTTCCACTCTAATCGGGGTGATTCCGGCAAGGCTAAGGTGACAGTCTTAGCATGACAATCAAGAATAGCATGGTATGGGGACAACCAGTCCATCCCCAATATGATATCAAAATCTACCATATCCAAGAGCAACAGATCAACACGGGTCTCAAGACCCCCAAATATAACTACGCACGAACGATGCACCCGATCGACTACAATGGAGTCGCCCACTGGTGTAGCCACATAAACTGGAATATCCAGAGCATAGCTGGGCACAACCAAATACGGTGCGAAGTAGGAAGACACATAGGAATATGTAGATCCAGGGTCAAATAATACCGAAGCACCTCTGCCACACACAAGAATAGTACCTGTAATCACAGCATCTGATGCCTCTGCCTCTGGCCTGGCTAGTAAAGCATAGAATCGGGGATCCGCACCTCCCTTCTGAGCTGCGTCTCTAGGACGACCATCAACTGGCTGACCTCTACCTCTCGTTGGACGGTCTCCATCTCTACGGCCTCGACCTCCACCTCTATAATCTCTACCCCCACCTCTGGCTGGCTGGGTAGGTTGAGGGTCAGCTGGGGCCTGAATCATAGGACGAGGACCTCGCTGCTGAGAGTTGCCCGCTGCTATAGGGCAAAATCTGACAATATGACTCGGGTCACCACAACCATAACAAGCCCTCGGCTACTGAGACTACTGGCCCTATCGACCTGAATGTCCTCCCTGGAACACTCTGAAGAGGCTGAGCATTAATAGGAAGCTGATCTGAATGATGCCCACGAGAACCACGATCACCTAATCCACCCTGTGAAGCCTGAAGGGCGGAATGAAAAGGCCTGGAGGACTGGCCTCTATCAAAGGATTCTCTGCTACCAGAGGAAGAACCACCAAATCTGCCTGAATGACGAGGCCTCTTATCTGAAGAATAACCGCCTCCCCTAGCAAGAGCCATCTCAACTCTGCGTGCTGCATTGGCTGCCTCCTGAAATGATATGTCACTCCCCACGCCCATAGCCATCTGGAGTCTGATCGGATGATTAAGCCCATCTATAAACTTGCGGACCCTCTCCCGCTCAGTGGGAAGTATCACCACTGCATGACGAGCCAAGTCGATAAATCTCGTCTCATACCGTGTAACTGTCATAGTGCCCTGATAGAGGCTCTCAAACTGCCTCCGAAGTGCATCCTGCTGAGTAACAGGGAGAAACTTCTCCAGAAATAACTCTACAAACTGATCCCATGATAAAGCTGGGGAACCTGCTGGTCGAGTCAAGCAATAATCTCTCTACCAAGTCTTGGCGGATCCTGAAAGCCTGAATGTATAGAAGTCAACTCCATTGGACTCCACTATCCCCATAGTCTTGAGAATCTCGTGGCAACTGAATAAGAAATCCTCAGGATCCTCTAATGTGGCACCGCTGAAGGTAGTGGTAAACAACTTGGAGAACCGATCAAGTCGCCATAAAGAATCAGAAGTCATGGCCGCTCCATCTCCGGCATGAGCTGTGGTACCTTACAGAGTGGCCATAGGCTGAACCAATGGTGCCTGAGGCTGAGGAGCTACTGGCTCCGGAGTACGAGCAACAGGAGTCCGGGCCCCTCCTCCAGCCTGAGAAGCGGCTGGTGCAGCTGGTAATAAGCCCGATCTTGCAACGCTGTCCATAAAACCCGTTATCCTAACCAGAGCCTCCCGAAGATCCGGGGTAAATAAAGCCTCTCCTGGGACCTGAGATGGGCCCACTGGAGCTGCCGAGAATGGAACCTCCTCGTCAATCTCAATATGGGGCTCCACCTCTGGGGTAGCTGCCTGGGGCTGAGCTCTACCCCTACCACGGCCTCTGATACGGCCTTGACCCCTGCCCCTTGTAAACGCGTGATTTTTGACCCTCCCCGAGATTTTCTATATTTTTAGCGTAAAATGTTTAGTTTAGTTTTAATATAGCTATTTTAGCCAAATTTGACTCTTTTACTTTATTTTTACCTCAAAATAAAAAATAACAAAATATGGTTTTATTAATGTTTCGTAGTCATTTTAAACTTGAAAAATACAAAAATAGTACTACCTCCGTTTCAATTTATGTGAACCCATTTGACTGGGCACGGAGTTTAAGAAAGAGAGAAGACTTTTGATCTTGTGGTGTAAAATGAGGCACTTTTATTTTGTGTGGCTATAAATCATTGCATAAAGGTAAATTGTTTCCAAATAAGGAAAGAGGTCATTCTTTTTGGCACGGACTAAAAAGGAAATAGGTTCACATAAATTGAAACGGAGGGAGTACTTTATATTTTTTTATCTTTTTATAAAAAACGAAAATAATAAAAAAATAGTTTCATTAATATTTTGTAGTTATTTTAAACTTGAAAAATATAAAAATAGTACTTTATATTTATATCTTTTTATAAAAACGAAAATAATAAAAAATAGTTTCATAAATATTTTGTAGTTATTTTAAACTTGAAAAATATAAAAAAAATAGTTTTATTTTTATTATAAGTATTATAGTTATTTTGATTACCTAGGATTAATTAAATAACACCATTCTCAGTTCCGGGCGAAGAATAATATTCGGGTTCAAACTACCCGATTTTATAATTTTTGGACCTAGCCCGTAATAAACCGAGTCCACTACACTAAGGGGGACAATACATAATGGATGGGGAATAAGAACAAAGACAAGAAGAAAAAGACAAAGGGATAAAAACAAGAAGAAAAAAACAAAAAAAGGCATGGAGCTTATTTTAAAAAAAAAATAAAAAAAAATAAATAAATAAATAAATAAAAAATACTATACTCTTCTTCTTTAAAAAGAAGAAGAGAGAATGGCTGAATGATGAAAAAGAACGAAGAAAACAAAAGATTGAAAAACAAAACAAAAGAAAGAATTGAAAACAAAGGAGAAAACGAAAAACAAAGAGAGAAAACGGCAAAGAAGAGGATTTGAAAACAGAAAAGAAAGAGAAGAAAGAAAAAAGAAAGGAAGAAAAGAGAGAAGGAAAAACAAAGAGAGAAAGGAGGAAAAACGCAAAAGAAAAAAAAACAGAAAGAAAACGAAAGAAGAAAAGAGAAGAAGAAACACGGCAGAAAGAAGAAAAGAGAGACCATTGTTCGGTTATCTCTTCATTTTGATTCGAGTTACAACTTCAGTCGAGGTCGTCGTTTGATTCGAGTTCTGTCCGGAGAGGTCGAGGTTTGAGATCGTCATAAAAGGTTCGTTTTCTCGTTGTGTACGTTGAAAAATATGCAAAAATAAAGGTGCTGTTCTTTTCCGATATTGTTCTTTTCGCTAATATCTTGGATCTTTTCGTATTTGATTTACTTTCGTATGGTTCAGGACTATTTTTGTAAATATATGATTTTGTTGAACATGCAATGTCGAAGTTAGCTAATGAAAATGACTAATCCTTCATATGCTCGCCAACTAGTTATGCTTCCATTGTTTATGTAATTGTTCACCATAGTCTTGAATTTGCTCACTTAGTTAGCTACTCGTATATTTACTCGAATGGGTTGAGCACGATGTTATCACATTATGGAAATTGGTTCATTATTCTTTAACTGAACGACGTAATTAGATTAAAGGAATCGGGGGTGCATTTCATGTGACCCGACTCCCATTTTTGAACAAGGTTAAATAAAGCGTGTCGTGAACCACAAGTGCATTTCATGTAGTGTGGCTTGCAACATGTTTTAAATAATCTTGAATTAACTCTTAAATAAATATAGCGGAATGTAGTTTGCTTTTAAATTAGAATTAGAGGTATGCCTCGCCTAACAAAATTATACAAATCGCGGGGCCCTCATAAATGTATATGTAAAATATTTAGATTTCGAGATGTGCCGTTTCTTAGCGAATTTCCCGGCCTTCTCAAAAATGTAAATAAGTAATCGCTCTAGGCGCGTATTTTAATAATTTTACCTTCTTAAATACGGGTGTGCATTTCATGCGGCCCAAATCCAAATCCCAAAATGTTGAATAAGAATGTGTCGAGGATCCGGGTGCATTTCATGTGACGTGATTCGAAACATATTTTTAGGCAACATTCTCTTTCGTAAATAATAATAATAATAAAAGCGGTAAAAGGATATTAATTTGCATTAAGTATATAACTGTAAAAATCGGATAAATAAGCCGAATATGACAGTTAAGCGACCGTGCTAGAACCACGGAATTCGGGAATGCCTAACACCTTCTCCCGGGTTAACAGAATTCCTTATCCGGATTTCTGGTTCGCGGACCGTTAAGTAGAGTCAAACCTTTCCTCAATTCGGGTTTCAAACCGGTGACTTGGGACACCATAAATCTCCCAAGTGGCGACTCCGAATCTCTTAATAAATGAATCCCGTTTTGGTTGTCCTTTAATTGGAAAAACTCTCTTTAACTCTTTGCATCCTCGCGGGTCAGCGTAAAAAGGAGGTGTGACAGCTCTGGCGACTCTGCTGGGGACGATAAACCCAGAACCACTGGTTCATGGTTTAAGAATTCGAGCTTGGAATAATTGTTGTATTTGGCTTATTTATTATCCGATTTTATTATATGTTTGTATTAATGTGTAAAATGATATTTTTATCGCTTTGATATTTTTTTTGAACTGTACATATAAATTGTGCCGAAACCAATCTCCTCTCTGAGTCTTCTAAATCATGAAGAAGGGTGCACTTCGTGTGACTTCTTTTCTGTATAGTGTCTAATTCCCATTTTAGAACGAGGTTTGGATAAGTTGCAAAACCGGTGAAGCTTCAGTATTCCCGGGTTGCTGCCTCCTCCTCGGCTCGAGCTGTCCGCTCGGGTAAGCCAAGTCTAGAACAGATAAACCCAGGGTTTTTAAACCTAGAATAACAAAGCTTCATGCCGGATCCCTAGTAGGAACGTTTATTTGCATCATGTTGCATTTGACTTAGGGGACTCAACGCAGGGGTTGGGTCCGTCTAGGACAGGTGACCTGAAATGAAAAGACCATCCTGCTGCATCCTGTTTGTTTTATGTATATATTTGCTTCAGACTTGCAGGCTAACCGTTTTTTTTATATTGAGGAAAATGAAAAAAAATAGTCTCAAAATAGTTTGTTTTTTTACTTACTTAAAAAGAAAAAAAAACGTTTGTTGTAAAATAAAAAATGTTTGATCAAAATAAAAAAAAATAGTTTCAAAATAGTTTGTTTTTTTTACTTAAAAGGGAAAAAAACGTTTGTTGTAAAATAAAAAATATGTGATTTCAAAATAGTTTGTTTTTTTTTTACTAAAAAAAAAAAGAAAAATTTTGTTTTAAACTTAAAAAAATGTGTGTGAAAAAATAATAAATAGTTTGTTTCCTTTAAAGATGTAGTTTGTTTCACCGAACTACGCTGGTTTGATTCTCACATGGTGTGAGATACGTAGGCAACCTTCATCGGGTCCAACCACCCCTTCAAAAAATTAAAAAAAAAAAATGTCTAAGTTTTAGTTTTTAATAAAATCAAAGTGATGCCATTTTGAAAAATAGCCGAATGTTCCGAAAGGACGCCGGAAGGCTGTTTTTGCAAAAATAGCCACTTTGAATCATTTTTAATAATTTGCGGGCACAACCTTGAAATACTCCTTGTGGAAATGTTGCAAGGCCATAGCCGCAAAATCAAGTTCGGGTTCACACCCCGTTTGCAAAAATAACAAAAAAAAAATGTCAAATTTTTGATTTTGTTATAAATAAGTCGGGTGATGCTATTCTTGCTTAAAATAAGCCGAACGTCCCTCAAAAGACGTCGGAAGGCTGTTTTTGCAAGAATAGCCACTTTGGATTTTTTTAAAATAATTTTGGACACAGCCTTGAAATATTCCCTCGCAGAAATGTCGAAAGGCTGTATCCGCAAAAATCAAGTTTTGAGTCATCACTCAACTTTACAAAAATAACCACTTTATCAAATAAGCCATTACATGGCCGGTCCTTGCATAAATAGCCACTTTTGGCATTTGAACTTCTTCAGTCTTGTATTGGCCTGTGTCGGTGCTGAATGATGCCCCATAGGCCCCAGGATTAAATTTTGAATTTATATCTTCTTGATAAAATTTTGCAAAAAGAGCCACTTTGTCTAAATAAGCCATTATATGGCCAATTTATGAAAAATAGTCTTGTGTTGGTTTATGGTGATGCCGAACGATGCCCCATGAGCCACAAGATAAAAAAAAAATTTCAAGTTTATCTTTCTTAAATAAATTTTGCAAAAATAGTCATTTTGTCAAATAAGCCATTATGTGGCCAATTTTGTAGAAATAGTCATAATTGACACCAAAAAAATATTCTTCTTCTTGTAGAAATCTCCTACACAAGTTTGTAGTTGGAGTTGGCTTCTATAATTTTCCTTCAAAGAAAAAAAATCAAAAAAATCAAAATCAAATAAACATCTCTTTATTTCTTGCATTAATTTGCAAGAACTACGCTCGGTCTGATTCATGCGGGGTCATGATACGTAGGCAATCTCCATAAGATTCGACCACAACTGTATATGTATATATATGAAAAAAAAAATGAAAAAAAAATGAAAAAAAAAGAAAAAAAAAAAAGAAAAAAAAAAGAAAAAGGAAAAGAAGTAAGCAAAAAATATGGATAAGGAATGACTGATTCCGTTTCTACCATATTTTATTTTGAATTGTTGAGAATTGAGGTGGTTGGTTTGTGGTGAACCGAAAACAGAAGATCCAGGAAAACCTGATTATGATCCAAGATAGTGACACCAAGAATATCGCATAGAGTCCTTTACCCGCACGCCATGATGGACGCTTTGTGGGGATGTATTGACTAAAGCTGAAAATGTCGAAGCAAATAAGTGGCCTTGGTAATATTGATGCGAAGCTCAGTGGCCAAAATATCATGCTTGGTAATCGGGAAGACTCTCCATTTCTTGGTCAACCAGAATGGAGTTTTTGGTGGCTTATTTTGTTGTCATTTCTGTCGTCCAGATTATTTCAGGGTTGTAATCAGGATATTGTCATGTAACTCAAACCCTTTTGTCGTTCTATTTTGTCCAGTTTTCTATCGGTCGTAATACCTCATTTAGTATTGTGTAGGTTTGCTCCAAGGGTGTACCCCAGTTTATTGTGTTTGTTTTGTCGTATTAATTCATTTCTAGTTCGTCTAATGCAACTCTCTTGTTTGCCATTATTTCGAGTCATTTTTCTTTGATTTAAGTCTTTCTTCTTTATAGTCATTTTTCTGTCAACACTAGTGACATGGCATGCACGCATAATTGTGGCCTAATCTTAAAAGTTAATCATGAAGGAATTGGAAGATAATCATGGCATTTTAAAAGAAATAATGATTTGAGATTATTTGGAACCCGAGTCACGTGAAATTTGGGGCGGGTAAAATACAAAGAAAGCCTTAAGGGCAAAATGGCCATGCTGACATGGGGTCCACTCGTGATACTGAAATGAAAGTGTCATCGAGCAATACTTTAAAATGACAGATGAAAAGGCGAATGGACGATATGGTTATCAATCAGGGCACAAACAGAAGATGTCGTGAATATGTTGTTTGAACTTGGCATGTTTTGAAAATTGGAATGACGAAGGCATTTTGTTCTGCTATCCAAACACTTTATCCATCGTCAACCCTTTGAGCTTTATTTTAAAAATCTTTCATACCCCTCCTTCGGAGTTAGTTGCAAAGACTAGGAACACAGGAAAAAAAAAAAAAAAAAAAAAAAAAAAGGGAAGAAAAGAAAACAACAAAGGAGATAAAGAAAAGAAAAGAAAAAGAAAAATGTGTGAAAAAAGAAATTTGAAAAAGAGGAATTGGGAACTACGTTTGACCTGATTCCTTAAAGAGGATACGTAGGCGCTTCACAGCTCGGTCATAGTGTAAATAAAGAAATAAAAATCCCCAAGTAAGAAATTGGGGCAAAGAAAAATTGTGTTTATTATAAATAAATTTAGATCCGAAGGTTGTAAATTTTGAACCCAAAGTTATTTTGTTTTGAGCCTTTAATACCTTTTCTTTCTAGCCCTATCCAAATCCTACATTACGGTCCAAATAAAGACCTTCTGATCAGTCTTCAAAAGATGCCACGTCAAGCGAGTGAGAGAGTCCTATCAGAATATAACCCTCTGATTCTCAGCAGAAAAGACTCTGATTCCCAGCAGAAAGGAAATGCGAGAGAGTCTTGGCAGTGACACCCCAATCCCCAGGTAAAAGTAATACAAATGAGAGAGTCTTACCGGTGAAAACCTTTACAGGCACCATAAGGCGACGAAAGCTGAGAGAAAATCAAAATGAGAGAAGCTTGAAAGTGAAAACCCTTTGGGCACTACAAGTCGAATAAAGGTGATAATCAGATGGAAATCACGAGACAGAAATCGTGAAAGGAAATTAACGACGGAGGATCAGCCATATGTGCATGTCATGACCAGTAGAGTTGGTATCCGCGTTTGATAAGTTTTATAGTTGTTTCTGGTTAGAGAGTCAGTCCTCCATTGTCTTCTATTTGTTGTTTCTTTTTATCTTTCTCCTTTTGTCAAAATTCTCCATCAAAGTCGGTCTAGTCAAAACATAGTGAGAAATGACTTCAAAACTTGCCACCAACTTTCCAATTATTATGCAAGGCAAGGAAATGCCATTGACGGCAGAGAAGTATGGTGCAAAGAAGATTATTAAACTCGGGCAGAAAATTTTCTTTTCAGTTTGAAAATTTTCTGGAAGTCAATACCCACTTGGGGAAGAAGGAAAGTCTTAAGGGAAATGGTCTTCGAACCAGTGTCATCCTCAACAGCCTTCAAGAAGAGTGAAACACCAATTTTGAGGAGATCAGTATCCCCCAGCAATGCTATCTTCAGCAAGTTCCGAGGTGGTCGGACAACACAGAGTGGTAAAGGAAGAAAGGAAAGCCCATCTTCAACAAAATAACCCCCAACAAGTTGAGAAGCACAGAATGGAGAAGGGATAAATGGAAAAACCCATCCCCAGCAGGAATATCATCTCCAGCAAATGAAATCATTCCCCAACAAGTTTTGGGAACCCCGAGCGAGGGAAAGGAGAAAAGGAAAAACCACCCCACATGAGCGGCACAACCGCTCACAATGTTTTGAACTAACAAATTTTCTTTGATTTGAAACAGGGAAAGAAAGTGCTATTGATAGCAGAAAATCATGCCACAAGGAAGAACACCAATATTGGGGCAGAAAATTTTCTGCCGTTGTTGAAAATTTTCTCGGAGAAACGAGGAAGGCAATTCAAGATGACGTGTCAGGTTTGTCCACCTTCAAATAGGATGTTTCAGGTTTGTCCACCTTCGAACAGGACGTCTCAAGTTTGTTCACTTTCATACATAGGATATAATGGGAGTATTCGCCATCGAATAGAATACAATGGGACTATCCGCCCTCGAATAGGATACAATGGGAGTATTCGCCCTCGAATAGGATACATTGGGAGTATTCGCCCTCGAATAGGATACAATGGGAGTATTCGCCCTCGAATAGGATACAATGGGAGTATTCGCCCTCGAATAGGATACAATGGGAGTATTCGCCCTCGAATAGGATACAATGGGAGTATTCGCCCTCGAATAGGATACAATGGGAGTATTCGCCCCCGAATAGGATACAATGGGAGTATTCGCCCTCGAATAGGATACAACGGGAGTATTCGCCCTCGAATAGGATACAACGGGAGTATTCGCCCTCGAATAGGATACAACGGGAGTATTCGCCCTCGAATAGGATACAATGGGAGTATTCGCCCTCGAATAGGATACAATGGGAGTATTCGCCCTCGAATAGGATACAATGGGAGTATTCGCCCTCGAATAGGATACAATGGGAGTATTCGCCCTCGAATAGGATACAATGGGGGTATTCGCCCTCGAATAGGATACAATGGGAGTATTCGCCCTCGAATAGGATACAATGGGAGTATTCGCCCTCGAATAGAATACGATGGGACTATCCGCCCTCGAATAGGATATTTTACGTTTGTTTTATTTTACATTGTCCTTTGCATATTTCATAAATTATTGCCAGAATGCATTTTTTTTATTCAAAAAGTTGCTACTAAAAGCAGGCGCCTACCTGTATAACAAAAGGCAAGTCTTCAGTCTTTACATTGCAGGTCTCGAAACCAGTAACCCACCATAAAGCAGAGAGTTACAACAAGAGTTCCCAACGCAAATTCAAGCGCATGAGTCAAAGGAAAGGAGGGAATGAAGGAAAATTTTCCCAGCATCATTATTCTCAGCAGGCAAGTAGCACGGCTCAAGGGGAAGGCAATTCCAAGACAAGATAATTCAGAAGAGAAGGTGGCCCAAGAGGCAATGCAGGAAGAAGAAAATGGTACAAAAGGCAAAGGAAGGTGATCGGGATAGGATGAAATTAGTGAGTTGTAGTTGAAGTCAGGGAGCCCGCCTGAAGAATGGAGTGGCGATTTTATTTTGAAGTTGTAGTTGAAGTCAGGGAGCCCGCCCGGAGAATGGAGTGGCGATTTAGTTTTGAAGTAGTAGTTGAAGTCAGGGAGCCCGCCTGAAGAATGGAGTGGCGATTTTATTTTTTGAAGCAATAGTTGAAGTCAGGGGAGCCCGCCCGGAGAATGGAGTGGCGATTTATTTTGAAGTTGTAGTTGAAGTCAGGGAGCCCGCCTGGAGAATGGAGTGGCGATTTAGTTTTGAAGTTGTAATTGAAGTCGGGGAGCCCGCTGGAGAATGGAGTGGCGATTTTATTTTTTGAAGCAATAGTTGAAGTCAGGGAGCCCGCCTGGAGAACGGAGTGGCGATTTATTTTGAAGTTGTAGTCAGGGAGAGCCCGCCTGGAGAATGGAGTGGCGATTTAGTTTTGAAGTTGTAATTGAAGTCGGGGAGCCCGCCCGGAGAATGGAGTGGCGATTTTATTTTGAAGTAGTAGTTGAAGTCGGGAGCCCGCCTGGAGAACGGAGTGGCGATTTATTTTGAAGTTGTAGTTGAAGTCGGGAGCCCGCCTGGAGAACGGAGTGGCGATTTAGTTTTGAAGTTGTAATTGAAGTCGGGGAGCCCGCCCGGAGAACGGAGTGGCGATTTTATTTTGAAGTTGTAGTTGAAGTCAGGGAGCCCGCCCGGAGAATGGAGTGGCGATTTATTTTGAAGTTGTAGTTGAAGTCGGGAGCCCGCCTTGGAGAACGGAGTGGCGATTTAGTTTTGAAGTTGTAATTGAAGTCGGGGAGCCCGCCCGGAGAATGGAGTGGCGATTTTATTTTGAAGATGTTGTTGAAGTCAGGGAGCCCGCCCGGAGAATGGAGTGGCGATTTATTTTGAAGTTGTAGTTGAAGTCGGGGAGCCCGCCCGGAGAATGGAGTGGCGATTTAGTTTTGAAGTTGTAATTGAAGTCGGGGAGCCCGCCCGGAGAATGGAGTGGCGATTTTATTTTGAAGATGTTGTTGAAGTCAGGAGCCCCGCCTGAAAAGAGGAATGGCGATTTATTTTCAAAAGAGGTTGAAGTCGGGGAGCCCGCTCGAAGAATGGAGTGGCGATTTATTTTGAAGTTGTAGTCGAAGTCGGGGAGCCCGCCCGAAGAATGGAGTGGCGATTTATTTTGAAGTTGTAGTTGAAGTCGGGAGCCCGCCTGAAGAATGGAGCGACGATTTATATTTGAAGTTGGTTAAGGAAAGCGGCAGAGTGTAACGGAAATCCCCAGGCATGAATCAGAAGGAAGGCAACCAGAATGCGAGTCAACGGTCCGAGGGGATCAACAGAAGTTTAGTCACAATAAACAAAAAGAAAAAAAAAAAGAGGCATGAAGCCAAAACCAAAATGCAGAAGTTGATGAAAGATGTGGCATGCTAAAGACATGGCCGAGGTCACAAGCACTATATACCTGGTCTTGATTCGAAAAGCAGCACCTGCAACTAGCAAGTATCAAGGTTCAAATTTAGAGTCCGTATGAAGCACCAACCAATACTCAAGATCAAGCTTCAGAAGACTTATAGATAGGAATCTTGTAACTAGTAGCTGATAGGCTTAGTTAGTCTTTCTCATGTTTTGATTTTTGATGTAATAGCAGGACCACGGACCGGAACTTCGATGGAACAGAACCTCGACGGAACGACACCTCGACTGGCTCTCCACCTCGGTATACCCCTTCCTCACTCACTCTCGAACTACACGTGGCCTGATTCCTTTATAGCCAAGGATATGTAGGCAGCTCAGATACAAGGGCTCGGTCACATTCCTCTTCTTTTAGTTTAGTCTCTCCGAATAAGGGTCGGGTCAAAAACACTTGTCTAGTCGTTCTTTGTCTGAAAACCTTTGTGTTTTCAGTCAAAGAGGGGCAGCTGTAAACGCGTGATTTTTGACCCTCCCCGAGATTTTCTATATTTTTAGCGTAAAATGTTTAGTTTAGTTTTAATATAGCTATTTTAGCCAAATTTGACTCTTTTACTTTATTTTTACCTCAAAATAAAAAATAACAAAATATGGTTTTATTAATGTTTCGTAGTCATTTTAAACTTGAAAAATACAAAAATAGTACTACCTCCGTTTCAATTTATGTGAACCCATTTGACTGGGCACGGAGTTTAAGAAAAGAGAGAAGACTTTTGATCTTGTGTGTAAAATGAGGCACCTTTATTTTGTGTGGCTATAAATCATTGCATAAAGGTAAATTATTTCCAAATAAGGAAAGTGGTCATTCTTTTTGGCACGGACTAAAAAGGAAATAGGTTCACATAAATTGAAACGGAGGGAGTACTTTATATTTTTTTATCTTTTTATAAAAAACGAAAATAATAAAAAAATAGTTTCATTAATATTTTGTAGTTATTTTAAACTTGAAAAATATAAAAATAGTACTTTATATTTATATCTTTTTATAAAAACGAAAATAATAAAAAATAGTTTCATAAATATTTTGTAGTTATTTTAAACTTGAAAAATATAAAAAAAATAGTTTTATTTTTATTATAAGTATTATAGTTATTTTGATTACCTAGGATTAATTAAATAACACCATTCTCGGTTCCGGGCGAAGAATAATATTCGGGTTCAAACTACCCGGTTTTATAATATTTGGACCTAGTCCGTAATAATCCGAGTCCACTACACTAAGGGGACAATACATAATGGATGGGGAATAAGAACAAAGACAAGAAGAAAAAGACAAAGGGATAAAAACAAGAAGAAAAAAACAAAAAAAAGGCATGGAGCTTATTTTAAAAAAAAATAAATAATAAATAAATAAATAAATAAAAAATACTATACTCTTCTTCTTTAAAAAGAAGAAGAGAGAATGGCTGAATGATGAAAAAGAACGAAGAAAACAAAAGATTGAAAAACAAAACAAAAGAAAGAATTGAAAACAAAGGAGAAAACGAAAAACAAAGAGAGAAAACGGCAAAGAAGAGGATTTGAAAACAGAAAAGAAAGAGAAGAAAGAAAAAAGAAAGGAAGAAAAGAGAGAAGGAAAAACAAAGAGAGAAAGGAGGAAAAACGCAAAAGAAAAAAAAAACAGAAAGAAAACGAAAGAAGAAAAGAGAAGAAGAAACACGGCAGAAAGAAGAAAAGAGAGACCATTGTTCGGTTATCTCTTCATTTTGATTCGAGTTACAACTTCAGTCGAGGTCGTCGTTTGATTCGAGTTCTGTCCGGAGAGGTCGAGGTTTGAGATCGTCATAAAAGGTTCGTTTTCTCGTTATGTACGTTGAAAAATATGCAAAAATAAAGGTGCTGTTCTTTTCCGATATTGTTCTTTTCGCTAATATCTTGGATCTTTTCGTATTTGATTTAGTTTCGTATGGTTCGGACTATTTTTGTAAATATATGATTTTGTTGAACATGCAATGTCGAAGTTAGCTAATGAAAATGACTAATCCTTCATATGCTCGCCAACTAGTTATGCTTCCATTGTTTATGTAATTGTTCACCATAGTCTTGAATTTGCTCACTTAGTTAGCTACTCGTATATTTACTCGAATGGGTTGAGCACGATGTTATCACATTATGGAAATTGGTTCATTATTCTTTAACTGAACGACGTAATTAGATTAAAGGAATCGGGGTGCATTTCATGTGACCCGACTCCATATTTGAACAAGGTTAAATAAAGAGTGTCGTGAACCACAATTGCATTTCATGTAGTGTGGCTTGCAACATGTTTTAAATAATCTTGAATTAACTCTTAAATAAATATAGCGGAATGTAGTTTGCTTTTAAATTAGAATTAGAGGTATGCCTCGCCTAACAAAATTATACAAATCGCGGGGCCCTCATAAATGTATATGTAAAATATTTAGATTTCGAGATGTGCCGTTTCTTAGCGAATTTCCCGGCCTTCTCAAAAATGTAAATAAGTAATCGCTCTAGGCGCGTATTTTAATAATTTTACCTTCTTAAATACGGGTGTGCATTTCATGCGGCCCAAATCCAAATCCCAAAATGTTGAATAAGAATGTGTCGAGGATCCGGGTGCATTTCATGTGACGTGATTCGAAACATATTTTTAGAGCAACATTCTCTTTCGTAAATAATAATAATAATAAAAGCGGTAAAGGGATATTAATTTGCATTAAGTATATAACTGTAAAAATCGGATAAATAAGCCGAATATGACAGTTAAGCGACCGTGCTAGAACCACGGAATTCGGGAATGCCTAACACCTTCTCCCGGGTTAACAGAATTCCTTATCCGGATTTCTGGTTCGCGGACCGTTAAATAGAGTCAAACCTTTCCTCAATTCGGGTTTCAAACCGGTGACTTGGGACACCATAAATCTCCCAAGTGGCGACTCCGAATCTCTTAATAAATGAATCCCGTTTTGGTTGTCCTTTAATTGGAAAAACTCTCTTTTATATCTTGCGCCCTCGTGGGTGCGGTAACAAAGAGGTGTGACACCCCTCACGGGAGCTGCCTGGGGCTCGGGCTGCTGGTCAGCGGACGAAGAAGCGCGTGTCCTCACCATCTGCGAAAGGACAGAATAGAAATCCAATCAGTAATTGAGGAACAAGTCGCACGACAAGAAAGAACAAATGAGAGACTCTTTCCTAACTCAATAGACTCTGGAGGACAAGTACAGACGTCTCCGTACCGACCTCTCAAACTCTACTAAGCTTGTTCGTGAGTGGTGAGACCTATGTAACCTAGAGCTTTGATACCAACTTGTCACGACCCGGATTTTTCCCCAACATCGGGATCGTGATGGCGCCTACTCGTGGTAGCTAGGCAAGCCACTGTATTCATACTATCCTGTTTTTAACACAATTTTTTTAAATAAATAAATGCGGAATACTTCATCGAAATGGAAATAACAATTTACAAAGTGAAAATCATACTGAAATCCTCTACCCAAGACGTGGAGTCACCAACTCACGAACTACTATGGAATACTACACATAAAAGTCCGAAGGAAATATAACATAATTCTGTTTGTCTCGGAACAAAGAGACTACAGCTAATAACATAAATAAAGATAGAGACGCCGGGCCTGCGGACGTCTGCAAGCTACCTCGGTCTCAAATGTAATCAACTCCCACGCAATCAATTTACTGCTGCTGCTGCTGCTCTTGATCGTAACCTGGACCTGTGCAAAAACGCACAGAAGTGTAGTATCAGCACAACCGACCCCATGTGCTGGTAAGTGCCTGGCCTATCCCGGCGAAGTAGTGACAAGCCTAGGACCAGACACTCACATAAACCTGTGAAATTCAATATATATATATGTGTACCAACAAATAACAAGAAATAATCAAGTATTAACACAATAAAGAATACCTTAAAGAATTCAACAATTAATCACAGTTAATAATTTCACAAGGAAAAACAAAGTATAATGTAAACATAAGTAATATATATATATATATATATATATATATATATATATATATATATATATATATATATATATATATATATATATATATATATATATATATCTATATAGAATAGCAAGCAGTTGCACGGCATCACCCTTCGTGCTTTTACTCTCATCCTCACATCCATAGTACGACATGATCCTTCGTACATGGTTCAATAACAGGGGCACGGCATGATCCTTCGTGCATAATCAATAATAGGGCACGGCATGATCCTTCGTGCATAATCAATAATAAGGCACGGCATGATCCTTCGTGCATAATCAATAATAAGGCACGGCATGATCCTTCGTGCATAATCAATAATAGGGCACGGCATGATCCTTCGTGCATAATCAATAATAGGGCACGGCATGATCCTTCGTGCATAATCAATAATAGGACACGGCATGATCCTTCGTGCATAATCAATAAAAACACACAAATAACAATCACAGTTAAGGGCAAAGAAAGAAACAGTAATTCATAAACCGTCCCATCAAGGGCAATCAATAATTATCTTCACAACAAGTCCCAACAAGGGAGAACAATAACAATTCATCCGTAATATATCTCAAAATAATCATTTTTCAACGACTCACGGTCATACTAGACGCCAGTGTATGGATGCTCGTCACCACAGCCCATACACCGCACTCGATCACATAACACATAACACATAATCCTATTCCCTCAAGCTAGGATAGAACAAACACTTATCTCGAATGCTTATGAACAATTCAATCCGTGGAAATGTCTTTTCTTTCAATTTGGCTCCAATCCAACCGTATCTATACACAATTGATTTAATATCATCAATTCTACTCCACAAACTAATTCTTAGTACCAAATACAACTTTTACAACATTCTGCCATGAATAGTGAATTTCAACCCCGGGCCCACATGGTCTAAATTCGGGGTTAGGACCAAAATCCGGTTACCCATCCCCCCACAAGTTCATATATATAATTTGTTTCAAAATCGGACCTCAATTCGAGGTCCAATTCCCAATTTATGAAAAACCCTATTTTCTAACAAAAACAAGAATTCTACCATGAAAATCATTGATTTCTTATGAAAAACATGTTTAATGATGTTAGAAATTGAAAGAATTAAGTAAAAAGTGACTTACAATCGTTTTGATGAAGAAGAAATCCTTGAAGAATCGCAAATGGGTGTTTTGGTTTTGTAAAATGTGAAGAAATGACCGAAATTCGTGTTTTTCAGGTCTCTGTGTTCGCATTTGCGAACATGGGTTCGCAATTGCGAACCCCGACCAATTTCTGGAGTTTGAAAAATAAGCTAAGGGTGGGAAGTTCGCATTTGCGAACATTTGTTCGCATTTGCGAACAGTTCGCATTTGCGAACTAATGTTCGCATTTGCGAACACATGCTGTATAAGGCAGTGTTCGCATTTGCGAACAATGGTTCGCATTTGCGAACCAAGGCAGTATTGGGAATGTTCGCATTTGCGAACTTTTGTTCGCATTTGCGAACATAGGCAGGCACTGGGGACCTTCGCAAATGCGAACAATTGTTCGCATTTGCGAACAAGGCTGGGCCAAAGGGGGCTTCGCATTTGCGATGAATGTTCGCATTTGCGAGCCTGTCCCCTTCGCAATTGCGAGAAATACTTCGCAATTGCGAAGCCAACAACTGGGTGAAAAACCAGCAGTTCAAAAATTCAGAATTTCATCCAACGGCCTATCAAATCTTTACCCGAGCCCCGGGCTCCAAACCAAACATGTACATAACCTCAAAAACACATTATGAACTTGTTCGTGCGATCACATCGCCAATAACACTTCGTTTTAATCAAATCAAGTCTCAAATGCATGATTTTCATACCTTTAGTTTTCAAAACTTTCAAACTTGGGACTCAAGGTCCAAAACATATCAAACGACATCCAAATGTCACCAAACTTTACAGGAATCACATATATAATATTTAAGACTTGTACCGGGCGTCGGAACCAAAATACGAGCCCGATACCAAGGTCAATTAATTTATTTCCTTTAATAATTACATCAAAAACAATTTCACATAAAAATTCATAACTTGGGCTCTAGGCCTCAGAATTCGACTCCGGACGCATGTCCAAGTCCCATATTTTTTCTACGGACTTCCCGTGACCATCCAATCTCGGGTCCGGATCCGTTTACCAAAAATGTTGACCGAAGTCAACCATATCAATATTAATATCATTTTTATCCAAATTTCTCATAGAATTCATATTTGCTATCACAAAATCTTTCCGGCTACATGCTCGGATCGTGCACGTAAATCGAGGCAACATAGAATGAGGTTTTTAAGGCCTCAGAAGCTCGAAATAATTAATAAAATAAGTGATGACCCTTTGGGTCGTCACAGAGCGCAATCGGAAGTAATTTTAGAGGTCCGGTGAAGAAGTTAGCCTATTTTGGCGAAGTTGGAATTTTGGCGAAATCTGGTCGATAGGTGATATTTTGATCCGGGAGTCGGAATGGAATTCCGACAGTTGCAGTAGCTTCCTTAGGTGTATTTGGATATGTCTGCAAATTTTCAGGTCATTAGGACATCGTTTGTTCGGGTTTTTTATCGAATGTGAATTTTGAAAGTTTAAGTTTAAGTTTGAATCGAATTCTAGGATTTTGGTGATTTTTGATGTTTAAGGTAGCGTTTTTATGATCCGAGCAAGTTTGAATGAAGTATTAGGTTGAGTTTAAGTTTTTGGTTGTGGTCCCGTGGGTCTCGGGTGTGTTTCGGATGCCCAACGAGTCATTTTTGGAAGATTTTTGCCGTTTTGAGCATAAATGTAATGATCCAAAGGTGTATTTTTAGTTCTAGAGATCCAAATTTGATTTCTAGACTTCGAGAATTTAAATAATGAATTATAGGAATGATCCGGAAATTTTGGTTTAATTTCATCAAGTCGCGATTGGATTTTTGACGCGAAATGTGATTTAATTGTTTAACGAGCGAAATTGATATTTCACTGAGAAAATGAGATCCAAATTCAGTTTTGTTTTAACCACTGGATCCGTATCGAAATTACGGAGCCATAGGAAAATGAATCGTCAAATTCCGAGTTCGTATGACGGAGTTAAAGCTATTTTAGTGAAAATAAAAGTTGCTGCAATTATTTTGGATAGCTGCTGCATTTTTTTAGCAGCGTGAACAGTACCAGGCATGCGTGAACAGTGTCCCGCACGTGTGAACAGTGCTGGACGAATGAACAGTAAACGGGAAAAAAGAATATTTGGTATTTTAGCCACATCTTGAGTTCTAGAGCTCCGATTGAGGTGATTTTTGCGGCGTTGTTCTCGTCTCAACAAGGAGGTAAGTTTTATGGCCTAATTATGTTATTTTATCATGGAATCCTTGAGTATTTCACTGTTAATGGATGACATATTAATATATTCTCGCAGTCGTGAGGAGCATGCGCAACATCTCAGAGTGGCCTTGCAGACTCTGAGAGATAGCCAACTATATGCAAAATTTTCGAAGTGTGAATTTTGGCTAAATTCAATTGCATTCCTGGGTCATATTGTGACGGCAGCAGGTATTCAGGTTGATCCGAAGAAGATTGAGGCAGTCAAGAACTAGCCTAGACCGACATCAGCCACAAATATTCGGAGTTTCTTGGGATTAGCGGGTTATTATCGCCGATTCGTAGAAGGATTTTCGTCTATTGCAACCCCACTGACCAGATTGACCCAGAAGGGTGTTCAATTTGAATGGTCCGATGAATGTGAGGCGAGCTTTCAAAAGCTCGAGACAACCTTGACCACAGCACCGGTATTGGTTTTACCCACAGGTACGGGACCTTATACTGTTTATTGTGATGCTTCCCGTGTTGGGCTTGGAGAAGTGTTGATGCATGATGGCAAAGTTATTGCCTATGCTTCGAGGCGATTGAAGATTCATGAGAAGAACTATCCAGTTCATGATTTGGAGTTGGCAGCCATTGTTCATGCATTAAAGATTTGGAGGCACTATCTGTATGGCGTAGCGCGTGAGGTGTTCACAGATCACAAAAGTATTCAGTACTTGTTCAAGCATGCAAGGGCGCATTTGTGTGCCAAATGTTGATGGGCTTAGAGAATTGATTCTAGAAGAAGCTCACAGTTCGCGGTATTATATTCATCCAGGTGCAGCGAAAATGTATCGAGACTTGCGGCAACACTATTGGTGGCGCAGAATGAAAAAGGATATTGTGGCATATGTGGCACGGTGCCTTAATTGTCAGCAGGTTAAGTATGAACATCAGAGACCTGGCGGTTTATTTCAGAGAATTGAACTTCCTGAATGGAAGTGGGAGCGAATCACGATGGATTTCGTTGCGGGACTTCCGAAGACTCGGAAGAATTTTGATGTTGTTTGGGTGATTGTTGATAGGCTGACCAAGTCAGCTCATTTTGTTCCTATTGTCACTACCTATTTATCCGAGAGGTTAGCTGGGATTTATATCAGGGAGATCATTCGCCTTCATGGCGTGCCAATCTCTATTATTTTAGACCGAGGTGCACAGTTTACCTCACATTTCTGGAATGCGGTTCAGCGAGAGTTGGGCACGCAAGTTCAGCTGAGTACAACCTTTCATCCCCAAACGGATGGTCAGTCCGAGAGGACTATTCAGATACTGGAAGATATGCTACGGGCGTGTGTTATTGATTTTGGAGGTTCGTGGGATCAATTCCTGCCGTTGGCAGAGTTTGCTTATAATAATAGTTATCAATCGAGCATCCGGATGGCTCCTTATGAAGCATTGTATGGTAGGCGGTGTCGTTCTCCGGTTGGATGGTTTGAACCGGGAGAAGCTCGGTTATTGGGTACGGATTTAGTTCAGGAGGCCTTAGATAAGGTCAAGATTATTCAAGATAGGCTTCGCACAGCTCAGTCTAGACAAAAGAGCTATGCAGATCGCAAGGTTCGAGATATAGCTTTCATGATTGGGGAGCGAGTATTGCTCCGAGTGTCGCCTATGAAGGGCGTGATGAGATTTGGAAAGAAGGGCAAACTTAGCCCTAGGTTTATTGGCCCATTCGAGATTCTTGATCGTGTGGGAGAGGTGGCATATAAACTTGCCTTGCCACCTAGCTTATTAGCTGTACATCCAGTGTTTCATGTGTCCATGCTTCGAAAATATCACGGCGATCCGTCGCACGTGTTAGATTTCAACACTGTCCAATTGGACAAAGATCTGTCCTATGAGGAGGAGCCGGTAGCTATTCTAGACTGGAAGGTTCGACAGTTGAGGTCGAAGAGTTTTCCTTCCGTGCGAGTTCAGTGGAGAGGTCAGCCTCCTAAGGCATCGACCTAAGAGTCTGAGTCTGATATGCGGAGCCGATATCCTCATCTATTCCTTGACTCAGGTACTTCTTTCTTTTGTCCGTTCGAGGATGAACGGTTGTTTTCGAGGTGGAGAATGTGACGACCCAAAGGGTCATCACTTGTTTTATTAATCATTTCAAGCTTCTAAGGTCCTGAAAACCTAATTTATAGTTGCCTCGATATGCATGCGCAGTCCGGGCGCGAAGTTGGAAAATTTTATGTCAACATATGAAATATGTGGAAAATTTAATGAATTTTGATATTAATATTGATATGGTTGACTTTGGTCAACATTTTTGATAAACGGACCCGGACCTGTGATTTGACGGTCCTAGAAAATCCGTAGAAAAATATGGAACTTGGGCGTGTGCCTGAAATTGAAATCCGAGGTCTAGAACCCCGGTAAAAGAATTTTTCTGTTAAATTGTTTTCTGAAAAATGTTTAAGGAAAATTTCAGAAATAGTACCCCGTGAACAGTACCATGTACAGTACATGTGACCAATACAGTGTACGGTACCCCTTGAACAGTAAAAATTCCAAAATGGACTCTTATGGGTGCAAATTAAAATACTTTCTGATAATAGGCTAGTGCTTGGTGGGGAAACATGTTTTCTACTCTTTTAAGTGGGAAATAAACTAGAATATATTCCACTCAATTAAAGGAGAACATGATAACTAATGAATATAGTACTTTTTTTCAAGTGAATTTGGAGAGCATCATTTGGAATCTACTCGTGATCCCCATATATGGACTTGCTCTCCCATTTATGTTTTATAAAAAATTCAATTAGTGATCTTACTCATGTGCTTGTTGGGTCGTGAAAATTCTTTAGCCGCCAACATGAATATATTAATCATTTAGTAATTTGTTTTCTTCAAATCTTTCTTCACCATATTAACTCTAATCCAGCCGAAACACATTGCCATCTCTGAGTGTAACTGCATATTACGTCACGTGCTAATTGCACACAGTTGGGTTTGAACTGAAAAGCTGCCTTAAGTGATTCATGAGACGCGTTGTCTTTTACTGGAGTGATAAGAATTCAGGTGTTATTGAGGCTTATAAGAGATGGATTAGGCAGAACAAAAATTTTGTGCGTCACTTCAATTCTCTTGTCAATAAGTGAGGTCAACTAAAAGAAAGTGCCCTCAAACTTTCAAACAACAATTCTTCACTACTTTACTGGAAGCGATGGACTTCCTGAACAGATGAAAGAAGATGGGTTGGTGTAGATCCTGCTAGCTTATTCGTCCATTTCCTCGAATGCAGATGAGGTTAAAAGATTTGAACCTTCAAACGAATTCGCGAGGCAAAGGCTTGTTGGAATTTCGAATTGGTTTCAAAACGAGGTAAGTGTTTGTTCTATCCTAGCTTGAGGGAATATGAATTGAGTTTATGTGTAAACTGTGATATGTGGAGTCCTACGTATAGGCATGGTGACGAGTATCTATACGTTGGGGGTCGAGCATGACCGTGAGTCTTAAAAATGGATTAAATTCTTATTAATCCTAAGTGATTATGTGAAGGAAAATTATTATTGGTTTTATACCGGTAAAATACATATAGATTATTGATTAAAGAGTTATTGATGTTACATCGGTAACAGAGATAAATTGCTGATTCATTGTCATTTATTGGTTTTATACCGGTAAAGTACATATAAATTGTTGATTAAGAGTTATTGGTATTACACCGGTAACAAAGGTATTATACCGGTAAAGTACATATAAATTGTTGATTAAGAGTTATTGGTATTACACCGGTAACGGGGATGTATCGTTGATTTATTGTCATTTATTGGTTTTACACCGGTAATATAAATATTGTTGAAGTGAAGATTATTGGTTTAATACCGGTAATACTTTTATACATTCACTGTTGATCAGAGATTATTGGCTTAATGCCGGTAATATACATTATTAAAGAATTTTGGGATCGTGTGGCGCGCCGACCACTTATATGATAAGAAATGGGATCGTGTGGCACGCCGACCACAAAGTGATTTGAATCTTGGCATTGGCCATAGTTTCCGGTAGCCTATTGTTACATTTGGGAGCGGGTGGTACGCCTACCACAAGATATAGCTATTGTTACATTTGGGAGAGAATATAGCTAGTGTTATATTTGGGAGCGGGTGGTACGCCTATCACAAGATATGAAATGAAAAATGAATTGAGACAATGAAAGTAAGATTTATTTCGTTGACCAGATTACTCCGGATATTGTGAGTTATTGACTGTTATTTTAGAATAGATTCTTCCCTTATAAGCATTCGATAATATTTTCTGCTGTTGTATATGTATATATATATTTCAATTGTACAGGTTTATGTGGGTGATTGGCCTTAGTCTCGTCACTACTTCGCCGGGATAGGCCAGGCACTTACCAGCACATGGGGTCGGTTGTGCTGATACTACACTCTGCGCTCTTTTTGCGCAGATATAGGTTACGGACAGCAGCATCGGCAGTAGCACGATTGTGGATATTCCGTCTACTGAGACTACGAGGTAGCCTTCTATCTATGTATTTCATTCTGTTATCTCATGTATTCGAGATAAACAGCTTATAATTCTTTCAGAAAAATTGTGTGTATTATTCTTAGAAGTTCGTGAGTATTGTGACACCGGTCTTGGGTAGTGTATCATGTTTGATAAAATTGACTAACTCTTCCGCTAAGTTTAATTATTCCGCTGTAATTATATAATTTTATTCAAAGTCTTAAGAAGAGAATTGTAACTAAGAAAAAATGTAAGTAACAGTTGGCTTGCCTAGCTTCCACTAGTAGGCTTCATCATGAGTCCCGATGGTAGGAAATCTGGATCGTGACAATAGAACCATCTTGATTTAGTCATGTATAACGTTATGTGTGAGGAATTACAATTTTCTATACTATCCTATGTAATTTAAAACTTACCCGTGTATTAATTGAAGCTAAATTGTAAGGTGTAAGCATTTTCTTGCTTGATTGTCACACAATAAAAATTTTCAGACTTACCAACCATAATAGGAGTTTAAATCGCTAAAATTAAAATCAAAGATCACCAGCGACGAGTGTCGGTAGGGGTAGGTGAAAATATATGGCCCTACGGATATTATTCATTTTGAAACTAAGATCAAACAAGGTACATATATATATATATATATATATATATATATATATATATATATATATATATATATATATATATATATATATATATATAACACTTTTATTCTCATAAGCAATAATAAAAAAATAATATTTCCTGTGAACATCTACGGCTTTTTGATCCATTCCGTTAAGAAAAAAGACCCTTACCTAAATTTAATATTCCTTCCGTTTTAATTTACGAAAACTATTTTCTTTTTAATCCACAAAAAAAATAATTTATTTTCTTTATTTAATTACCTTTATACAATAATTTATAATTACTTATTTTACAAAAATTATTCTCTTTTCTTAAAGTACGTGCCTAATCAAATGAATTCAAGTAAAATAAAAAAAGAGAGAATATAATTTAGGTTATTTATACAATTCTACCCATACAAATACTTGGACCACAAATTCTTAGTGAACTTCGTGGCATGCTAAGTCAAAAGAGTTCACGTCAATTGGCATAAAGGAAGATAAGTAATTAACAGACATTAAATTCCATCAAACTGCCGGTAGTCGATGAGAAGAGGAAGATCAGCAAGTGCAAGTACACTCTTTCCCATGGGGAAGCAAAACTAAAAAACAGAGTTCCGTGTGTACAATATAATATGCATAAGGAAATAAGTTCAAACACATTAATACAAGACCTTTCACTAAATTATTTTTAATAACTTCCAATGTTCTTGTCACCACTTCCCCCTGCACGCCTTCTCAGTTCCACCACATCTTCATCCATGGTTTTCTCACTAGTATCTTCCTTCGGCTTACCTGTATGATCTTCAATATAATCATCAACAGACTTCTTGTTATCCTCTGCTGCACCCACCACAGTTTCTTTAATCTTCTGAGTCGTTTGCTTTGCCGCTCCCATAGCATCTGACATTGCCTGCTTAGCTTTGTCAGCTATTGACTGTGCTGTCTCCGCCACTTTGCTTGCCCCTTCTTTCGTCTTCTCCGCCATAGCTTCTGCTCTGTCCTTTGTCATCTCCTTCGCATCATTCGCCTTCTCCCCCATATCTGCAGCTCTGTCCTTCATCGTCTCCCTTGCATCATTGGCGTATTCTTTCGTCTTGTCTGCCATGGACTCTGCAGTGTCTTTGGTCCTTTCCATCATGTCACGTGCTCTGTCTTTAGTGTCGTCTGCCATTTCTCCTACTTTATCTTTCCCTTGTTTTGCCTTATCTGCTGCCTTTCCGGCCATATCACTTGCCTTGTCTTTCATGCTCTCTCCACCTTCTTTTGCTTTGTCCATCATGTCTTTGGCTGTCCTTTTAGTTTCGTCCATGGACGCTTTCATATCGTCCTTCGTGTTGTCAGCCATCTCCCTCATAGGCGATGCCTGCATAAATTCAAAAGCATTCACTTCTAACTTAATTATCTAAAGCTGGTAACACAAAACAACGATGGAAGTGTATAGACAGCTGAAAGTTTTTCTTTACACTTTCGTATTGCTCCGTGTGTACTTGTAGATATTTTGAATTGTTAATTATTGTGACTTAACACTTGCTTATAATTTGTTCTCAAATATATAAATTTAAAGATTCTGTATCCGAACAAAAATTTGACTCTCAAACATCACATCAGTTAAAAGGAGTAACTAAAAGGAACAATACAAAATAGGTAAAATTAATAAAAAATATAAAGATAGACAACCTGCTGCAGCATATTAAAATATACTAGTAATTGATTATTTAACAGATATTCTTTGTGCGATAACTATCTAGTTTTATTTTATGTTTTACACTAACTAGAAAATGCATCTATTATTCGAATTCATTCCTTTACACTCTCCAGTAGTGTACATACATCCCAAAAGAAAAAGCAAGACAAATATAGTACCTCGGAGTAATTCGAGGAAGAGGAAAAGCAGACACGGGAGACTTTGTGGCGGATGAAAATAGAGCGGTTTTGAGGAAGAGTCTCGGAGAGATTGTAGAAGGAGACATTGCGGCGAAGGAAGAGAGAAGGGGTTCGAGGAAGAGCCTTAGAGAGGTTAAAAATGGCGTTTTTAGTGATTGACACGGCTGCCATTTTATTTTTTTATTAATATTGAAGAAAAATAAGTAGCTTTTGTTTGCACAAGTTGAGAGGTTTACTACTTTGATACTTTGAGTCGGCATTATAATGGGTTTGATCTTATAGTGGGAAGTTGCAAGAGATGAGGATTTGGTGGCGTTGTAAGAGTATGACACGTTTGGTTGTAAACGCCACGTGTAGCATGCTGTGGTCACTACTTCTTGTAAGTTTAACATTGTGACCGACGTCGAAAAAGAAAAATAAAGTAACACGCCGACCAAGCTTAGAACAAGCTGATTGGTGTTACAATAAGGTACTATTGATTTTTTTTTTTTCGTTTTTCTATATTCATAAGTATGAGATGAGCATAGGTGATGTAAAACATAATTAATGGTCGTATTAGTGCGCTGTGTGATCAATATCAAACAGTAATTTTTTTTTTTTTTTTGTAAAAATACAAAGAAAATTTTGTATTGGCAATTTTATATTTTTGTAAATTAGTTTTTTATTTAAAATAATTTAAAAACTTCAATTTGAAATTACTTTCCAGTACGAATGGACAATCTTTTAAATTTTATTATTTTATAAATAGTTAAATTAAAAACAATAATTAAAAACTAATTATTAGCTATTTATATTATGTGGCTTTTTTCTAAGCTGCCTTTTCTTATTTTAAAGTTTATCCTATTTTTGTCAGTAGTATTGCCTAAATTTTAATTAATAAAATTTCTATTAGATTAGTGAGATTTATATAAGCATCGAATAATAGGCTTATTCTGTAGTTTTCTTTATTATGTTATCCAATAATTTGATATTTACATTGTTAATAGATATTTTTATTAGTATATTACTTTGTTTAATATTTTTATCAACTATTTTCTTTTATAATATAATAGAAGATGTATATTTTACTAATTTTGATTTATTTTTAAAAAAACAAATTATCCTATTATTTTCAACAATATTATCTGTTTTTAATAAATAGATCTCTACTAAATTAATAAGACTTACGTAGGCATTGAATACTAAGCTTGTTCGGTATTCTTTTTTATTATATTATTCAATATTTAGTATTAGTACGTTAGTATTTAGTATTAGTACTTTACGCGAAGAAACGCGAGACAGACTGACCTGTGCTAACTACGTTTTATGTAGACTGGAATTGTTAACATAAATTTTTATAAACATATTACGTTATTTAAAAATTTTATGCTACTTTCTTTTAATAATATAATAGAGGATATATGTTTTTATTTATATTTTATTCTCTTATTCTCCATAATATTTTCTGAATAAACAAAATTATTATTTTTAAAAAAGAAATACAATTATTAAAAAATAAAGAATTTTTTATTGGAAGTTTTTTTTTGTAATTTTAATTTTTTATTTAAAATAATTTAAAAATTTCCAACTTGTTACTCTCCAGTTTAAATGAACAATTTTTTATTAAAAAAATTCGTTTTTTATTATATAATTTTTTATTTTATCGAAATTAAAATGAAAAAACAATAAATAGTCATTAATTAAATAATTAATTATTACCGACTTATGATATATGGATTTTTTCTAGGGTGCCACTTGGCTTAAGGCGATGGCCCGTTCCTCTCCTTTTAATAATATATAGAAAAATATCGATAGATATTTATTTTATAAATATGTAAATACAAAACAACAACTAATTTTTTTTATAATAATCAAATGTAATTAGCAAAGCACGAAAATTACAACAAAATGGCAACTGATTAACTAAAGAACTAATTATTAACTACAACAACTAATTAACTAAATAACTAATTATTAACTACTTATGTCACGACAATTTTTTCTAGGCTGGAGAGAACCTTGTCCCTATCCTTTTAAAAATATATAGATATAGAAGATTTTTGAGCAAAACGTATAGTGTCACATTGTCAGTCATTTACTACATATTAGTTTATTCGTAAAAGGTGAAACTAATCTATATCTATATTATATTAAAAGTACGAATGCCTTTAGCGAAATGTTGTTCGCATTTTTTATCCTTTAAATATATATTTTATATTAGATAAAATAGTAATTTGCTTATCTTCCTAATATTTAGGACTTCTAAATCAACTAAAATTTTATTTATTATATCTTTTCTTATGTAAATTTTGTAGAAAATAACTTAAAATTAATTAAAATATACATGTACATTGAATAACTCATGCATTACGTTGGAAAATATTGTAAGGAAAGGATTCTAACGGTAATAATGGTAAACGAATAGTACATGTAAAGTGAATGTTCAAGCTATGTGATTTTGCCAAACAAATAAAAATAATCTTAGTTAAAAGGAAAATTGATAAGGTAGATTTATGGAAATAATTCTCTTATTCTATTCATTCTTTTGTCACGATTCAAACCGATGGGCCGCGACAGGCACCTGGTACCTTACTTAACCGAGTACCAACGTAACATATCTTTCTTATTATACTATTATGAGTAAATAAGCAAGAAAACCCGCCATGAGATAACAAGAATAAAACATAAGAGAATACTCAACATATGATGACCCAACATGATATACAAACTTATACATATGACACACGGGCCTATAAGGCTGACATGACCATTTGTAAACTCAAAATATAGGCCGACAAGGCCATACAAGTATCCATACACTGACATTTGTCTACAAGCCTCTAAGAGTACATAAAATTATAAAGGTCGGGGCAGGGCCCACTATACTAACCAATACATATCCAAAGCATACTGACCAAATAGGCAACTCCGGAGCAAGTGGAGTGTGCCAACACCTTCGCTGAGCTGATAGCCTAATAGGAGGACAATCAACCTATCAATCGGGACCTGCGGGCATGAAACACAGCGTCCCCAGGCAAAAGGGACGTCAGTACGAATAAAGTACTGAGTATGTAAGGCAGGAAAGCATAAATATGAACAGTAATGTAAAGAGAGATATAAGAGCTACAACCTGTAACATCTGAGTGCCTCTTGGGACTGCTGACATGAAATGCACAATACATACATATACATAAACTATTAAAAACATTCGCCTCTGTGGGCATCATCATCATCATCATATCGTACCCGGCCATCATAAGGCTCGGTAGAATCGTACCCGGCCACGTGGAGCTTGGTAAAACCCAACTGATCAGTGGTTGCACAATAGGTGCCGTACCCGGCCGACTATAGCGCGGCTCGGTAGAGTAAAATAGATACATATATATATAATGCATGCTCGACTCATGGAATCACGTTCTAAACCTTTCGGAGTGACGTAATTACATTATGGACATACAATATGAACTTCACTAGGACTTATGGATCATACATACTTTTTTAGAATAAATTTGTACGGAAAGAACAACATGGACAACCTTAGTTGCTAGGAGTAGATTCATTACGAAATAGCATATTCATTTCACATTAGATCATGCCAAAAGAAGGAAGGAAATGCCTTAACATACATGAAGTAGGAACAACTCCGTATAATTATCCACTGGAAAACCTTCATGGATTGAATTTAGAATCCAAAAAATTGGATTTAGGCTTCTTCGTTTTTTTTTTTTTTTTTGAACTTGCGGAACGAGTTTGGCTTTAATGCCAAGTTAATAAATTGAGGAGTGAGGCTTGGACGTTGAAAATACTTCTGCCTTTCACTTGAATAGAATGTAACAATTTGAGCTTTAGTCTTTGAAATGAGAGGTTTATCTCCTTTGATTTGATAAGGCTTCCAATAAAGTCATGGACGAAATTGCTTCTAAGCTTTTGGTTTTGAAATGGAACGTTTCTGTTTCTGGAAACTTTGCCATAAATTTTGAGTGTTGGATGAAATGATACTGCTTCTAACGTTATGTATTATAGACAGAAATGGACTTTATCTTAATTACTGAACTTTTGAAATTTCAATTGAAATCCTTGGGCTAAGAGTTTGGACGATAATACCTTCTGTTTCAAGATTCTTGGCTTTAAGCCAAAGACTTGACTGATTTGGTTCAAGTTCTCGATTTTCAATGTTCTTAGAACTTAGCCTAGTTTTTTTTTTAATTCAAGACTTGTACGTGTAAATAAGGCATCTCGTGCCAAATGACTCATCAAGCCTCTTGTTGCCACTTTGGCTTAGATTAATGCCGCGTGGCAGCCCCAAAAAATATATTTATCCAGTTAATTTATTAATTAATTAGGTATTGTCTCGTTACCCATCAATTAATCAATTACTTGCAAAATTAAGAATTATTCTCACTTACTTAAAATATTACTCACTTTTGACATACCTTATATACCTTACTATTATGATCATGTGGTACTTCATATGACACTAGTCCATAAATACCGAGTATTTTAGCTCGGGCCGTATTTTATCCCAAATTGGCCACTTTCAACGGAATCCTTCTCTTTAATTCGTGTACCCTTTCATCCTTCACAGGACTTAATTATCTCTAGTTATAAATAGCGTAATACTTAAATGCAAATAAGGAAAAATATAATAAATAAAATTATAGTTGATTTAGAAATCCAAATTATTAGGAAGATAATAAAAACTATTTTGTCCAATATAATATATACTTTAAAAGGTAAAAAAAAAAGCGAACGACATTATATAAATATTATACAAATTGATAAAGAGAATAATAAATTGTTCGAGTAGGAAAAAAATTTGATAATAATTTGCATCTTCTATACTATCTTAAAAGCATGAAATCTTAACAAATAATTAAGTCTTTGAAATAATAAATTAGCAAAAGAAAATATATATATTCAATTTTTTAAAAAATCATCATGTAAGTAAAATTATTTGTCAAATTGATAAAAAATTTAAGGTACATAAATTTATTTTCACTAGAAAAGCATCGCCCGTGAAAGAAATAAGAAAATAGAGAAAAATCTATTATAATATAGTATTAAAAATTAAATTGCTAAACATGCTAAATTGAAGTATTATGGATGTAACATAAGACAAAAGGTATTCAAAAGGGATGTAACATAAGACAAAAGGTATTCAAAAGAAGAGTCGTTATCATTTTTATTTCTTTTTATATTCATTTCAATAAATGATAATTGCATATATTTCTAATATAGTATTATATGTTTTTGTAATTCAATAAATGCATTCCTGATCTGAGGGCCTATTGGAAATAATATCTTTATCCTCACAAGCTAGAGGTAAAGTCTGCGTACATACTACCTTCCTCAAACCCCACTTTGTAAGATAATACTGTGTATGTTATTGTTGTTGTTTTTGTTATATTTTGTTATCTTTAAATGATTGTGGTAAGAGTATTTTTTGTGTTATTGCTTATAGTATATGGGAACAAAGATTTTTCACGCCTCATAAATCATAATAAAGGAATATAAAAACTTACGCGGAGTAGAATTTCTTTGTTTTGAGTTGACGCTTATTGAAATTAACATTCGTTATTTTAGAAACTTTCTTTTTTCTTTAACATTTGCCCAGTAACAAAAAAAGATATTATTTAATAATATTTATAGAATTAAAAAAAAATTATTGATATAGGTACGCACGCTTTATCATTAAAAATAGGTCAAGTACATGTTAGTACAACAAACTAGAAAAGTTAATGCATAAAAAATTTCTATCTTATAAATTTTGCTTAAGTCAAGTCCTTACTTATATAATTAAAATATATCATATATAGCTATCTTTTTTTTTTTTTTAAATACAATAGGATAGAGCTATCTTCACTCCGTACCAAAGACGATGAAAATGTATTTGAAAAATAAGCGGGTTATGGATTTCTCAAACGTATGGTCTCTACGAAAATATGTGTAGCGACTAATTCTCCCCCAAATATTTTCCTGCCAAATTTATCAAGTTATCTCGTAATTATAGTGTACGAAAATTAAATGATAACACTTTGTATGAGGTTGAATTTGATTGATCATATCTCTCAGCAAGTACGACTGATCGTAAACACGTGAGTCCCGTTAAAAGGACGGTTTGGGGATAATGCGAAGACGACCTCATGACCATGTTGGCCCTTGAAGGCCGTGTACTTTACTTATGTCTTTCAAATATTTTAGATAAAGGCCCTTCCCTATATAAAGGGGGGGGGGAGCGGTATAAGGGGCATTGGATGATTATTGATAATACACAATCTCTCTAACACTGTATTGCTCTCGCTTCTCTCAAGAACTACAACTCCCATCTCTCTAATATTGTTATCCTCTCTCATTTCCTAGCTAATATCATTGCTGCTTATATTAATTGCGAAGATCGTCCTAGAGTCTATTATCTTCGATTACGACTTACCCCTTCAACTATATTGAATTATTTGCTCGAAAATTATTTGTTAACTTTGAGTCAAACAATTTGGCATTATTTGCGGGGATTTTGGTAATCGAAATCATAGTTCACATCTAGGATATCAAGAACAACAATCACCATCTTTCAAACTCCATAAAACTAACAAATGGCAGATAAAGAGTCAAGGCTAAAGATGATATCAAATGTCTCAACCAAACTTATAGGTCCCCTCAACGAGGCCGGTAGAGAAAATGGTGCGAACGCAACACCAAGCAGTGTTCCAGAGGAGGAGGTTTCACCCTCTTCACTCGAAGACCTAACGATCTTACACGAAAGAGGGGTTTCAATGTCCGCAGTAAAATGCCCCCGGTAGTCAAGAAGCTACTAGAGGAATGGTTGATGAACACTCTAAGTGTCATGCTCGAGAAGCCATCTCAGGAAAATCTTAAAAACTCATCAATGGCGGAGATCGCGGCTGCCGCCGGTGAACCAAGTGTTATACGAACAAGCAGTGCTCACGCCGATATCAACACAGGCGATAATACACTTGCAACCATTTTTAAAAAAAAAATGGAAGAAATGGGGAACGAGAATAAAGCGCCATTTGATCAAATGAAGGAGCACTAGAAAAAGGGTAAACAAAATACCTGGAGCCCCTAAGCTACTGCCAAAATGTGACGTGGGAAAATTCGTCGAGCAACCGTACAGTGAAAAAGCTGCTCCGCATTCAATTCCTAAAACCTTCAAAATTCCCCCATACATGAGAATATATGGCGGGACCACATATCCGGAAAATCATCTGATCCATTATGTAACAGTCATTAAAGGCAATGACTTAACGAAAGAACATGTGCCATCAGTGTTGCTGAAAAGGTTTGGTGAAACTTTAACAGGAGGGGCGCTAACAAGGTACTCTCAGCTACCAGCCAGATCGATATCAATATTCGAAGAGATGGCAGACAAGTTCACCACTGCTCATGCGGGAGCAAAGAAGGTTGAAGCAAGTGTTAACTTTATCTTTGCAATAAGGCAGACAATGGGCGAAGGACTGAGGGATTTCCTGCCATGATTCAATAGGATAAGAATGGGCTTGCCTAATGTATCACAAGGAATGACGGTCGCCGCTTTCCTAAACGGGCTAAACAGAGATGGGTCAAAAGTAACCAAGAAGCTGCTCAGTCTACTCATGAAGTATCCCCGCACTACATGGGAAGAGATCCATAACACCTATTGCCACACCTCCTTTTTCACTTATACCGCTATTTAATACTACACCCCGGAAACAGATATAATAATAAAAAGGAAGGAGTTTTTCCACTTAAAGGACAGTCGGAACGGGATTTATTTATTAAATTTTAGAGTCGCCACTTGGGAAAATAATGGTATTCCAAGTCATCAGTTTAATCCCGAACCGAAGAAATTATGACTCTGTTAACAGTCCGCGAATCAGAAATCCGGATAAGGAATTCTGTTAACCCGGGAGAAGGTGTTAGGCACTCCTGGATTCCGTGGTTCTAGCACGGTCGCTCAACTGCTGTATTTGTTTTTATCTGATTTTTTTTATATATTCCAATTTATGTGCATTTATTAATATTCTGCTTTATCATTTTATAAAGAATTGCAATATCGTGAAAATGCATTTCGGGCCACACCGTACCAGTACGCCTGTGGCTTTTAATACATTTTGACTCCGTTGAGATTTGGATTTGGGTCACATAAATGTGCACCCGTATTAGGAATGTAATATTATTAGTCGCGCCTAAAGTTTTTACGTCTTTATTAACTTTGGAAAAGACCGTGAAATTCGCTAAACGGTCCTTCCGAATCTAGAGTTTTAGTTATTATTCGGGGGGCCCGTGTGTTTTCATTTTTTGTAACGAGGCTCCTCCCTTTTTATTTTTTAAAGGTTAAGCTTATTTGTACACTATTTTCTAATATTGTTTTTACCCTAATATAGGTGTTTATGAACGGTTTATGTCATTTTTATACCACCCTCTATTTGGATTTAGGCCCTTTATACGTTATTGGGCCTGAAATCCAGGCTATCTCACAGTATTGCACCAAGAGTCAACTGGACAGCTGGGGCCCAGCTAACACTTCAATTTCTATCCCAAGGCATGAATGCCATATCAATTAGATCTAGGCATGTATTCACGGTTAGGCCCAGATCACTTACATCTAAAGCAGGATTAAGGCAGATTAACATTTCAATAACAGCACTATAAATATTATTTAGTACTAGCAATTAACTGTTTCTAACAACGCCAATTACATTTGAACATTACTGATTTCAATATTGTCAATTAACTAGGAATGTCGGCACTAGTTTAATCAACTTGTTGCTGTCTAAATACTAAATTAACAGAGTTTGAATTTATGAATTATCTATCGATTGAGACACTATTTGCAAAGTTATTTTGTTGTTTTTTATTTAACTGGAAAACAGAATTTCTAAATCTTCAACTAAGACACATTCGAATTACCATCTACGTTTCATTCATATTCAGATTACTATTTTTATGCCATATCACAAAGTTTGACATAAGTTTCATAGCTAAACCAGCTTCAGTAGTGATGAGACAGTAACGCGATTTAAAATTTAACTAAGTCAAATTCTCAAATTGATTGGTATTGATTTGAAATTTGATTGACAAAAATCTAGGCATTGGTGTATTACACGTCTAATTTTCAGCATAGTCATAAATCTATAAATGAATCAACTAGGTTTAACCAGTTTTAGTTTTAGATTTAAGTGTTCATTTTAACTAACCTATTTAATCAATTTCCTATATCATTATCTACTACTATTAGAATTTGAATTATGTTCGTTCAGTCCAATCCTTATTACAACCCAAATCCTACATGAATTGCATAAAATCTACATATTTATAGCTACAAAAAAAATATAGTATACAACTACAAATAAAATTAATCAATAACTTTCATTCCTTCATCGCGTTTCAATTACATCTTCAGGAGATAGTAGTGTACCTGATCAAACGAAAGGAAACGATGAGTTCTAAGGGATGAAGGAGAAGAGAAATCAACAATAGTAGCAACCAAATATCAACAACCATAGAGGCAAATATCACAACAGCAAGGACAACTTCAGAATAGAGAACCCAGCAAATTCAACCAAGCAAATAGGAGAAACCCAGCGAACTCAATCAAAACCAATGAAGAACAATGAACAGAAGTTCCAAAATACCACTCGAACTCACAACAATTGAAAAATAACAATACTTCAGTATGTATTAATGTATTTTAGTATATGAAATTTTCTGAACCTCAAAAATTCGAACTCTAAAATTCTGAACTAATTTCCGAACTCTAAATATTGGGAACCCTTAAAATTGGAAATCCCTTTTTCAGGCTTAAGACAGCCTATTTATAGAGTGAATTTGGGAGGAAATTTTGAATTAGTTATTCCTATTTCCCACCCCAACACTTTTTCATTTCATCAATTAAGTATAGGATAATTATAACGAAAATACACTTGAACCCATGCTAGAAGGTTTTGAGTTATTCCTTATTGTTCTATTGGGCGGAATTGACCTATTTACCCTCACTTGCTAAGGTTTATTACACATTTGCCTTTTAACTATGCCTAGTTTACCCTTTATTATTCACATATTTTCAGTAAAACCAAGCCTTAATGTCATTTATACGCCCATTACCTCTATATAATCCTCATAAATACCAATTCCCCTTCCCCTTTTACCCCTTACACTCAATAATATTTACCCGACCTATCATTAGGTCTGTCAAGACTTGGGGTAATTAACATATTTAAAATATAACCCCTAAGACCCTAATTTAAATTTTAGTCAGTTTTAGACTAAGTAATCTTTTTAGAATTAACCACTCTTACAAAGATAGCCACAAATAAACTTTACAAATCAAAGACTTACACTGTGTTGCAATAATAACCACAATAAATATTTTGCACACATAACTTAAATGTGACTAAGCACTCAGAAGTTCAGAAGAAACAAACATATAAATCGTATTGCAAATATAGCCAGTTTTATGTTATCTTGCACATATAGCCCCAATTACAACTAATTTTAAGATTAATCAGAACTCAGAGGGACAAATTGATAATGGTTGAATCCTTAATTAATCAAAACTTTAGTCGAGACAGGATCTATTGAACAATAACATAAAATAACTGATAACAACTAGGTCGGGAATCCAAACTAGAGTAAGAATTTGAGAAGTAAATGCGGAAGCAATAACAACAAGAATTGAACAACTAGAATTAAAGAGACGAAAATAAAGGATATGGGAAAGATTCAAGGAAAGAATTCCGAGAACTTTCAAGAACGCAAGTTCTATAGCCTTGACAAGATCAAAGTAACAACGTCTTGATTTATGAAAGAAATCAAACGCCTTTACTTAAAAGCAAATCAAAACAATAGATTCGGATCTTGACCACTTTACGAGTAACTTGAGACAACAATTAATACTAGTATTAATCGCCTTCTAAGAATACCACAAAGGAATCAAAGATATCACAAAAGAGAAGTAATCTTACTACCTTGAACTATGAACTAGTAAAGGTTGAAAGATAAATCTCAAAGCACAAGTAACAAAGGTTCAAAAGAACTCTCAAAGTATGATATACTCACTCAATAATAATGTGTCTTATGAGAGAAGAACATCCTATTTATAGGAGTACAAAGTCATAAAAATAACATTAAAAAACTAGGTGGGGTGGTTGTAATAGTAAACATAATTATTACAATAAGGTAGGTGGTTGCTAAAGTCTAAGAAAAGTCTTTGGTTAGGTGAGGGGCGGCCAAGACCCTTTGGGGCAGATTTGGGTCTTAAAACAACTAGTTTGGGCCATTTGTTTGGACTCCAATTGGGCTCCTTTTGTAGTACCTCCTTTTGGACTTCTTTTAAGCTCATTTTGAGCCATTTTGGTGTACTCCAAGGGCTGTTTTGGGTGACCAAATCTTCCTCCTCTTGGACTTCAATTTGAGCTACCAAATAATTGTAAAACTTCAACAATTTTTCTCCTCTGGGCTGGAGCTCTTTCTCTACAATTAAAGGCTTCTTTATGTGCACTTGAAGTCCAATGATTGTGTTTTGAAATTCTTTAGCTTGACATCTTGTTAAAGGTCCTCTTTGAGATTGCAACGCTTCATCCTTGTACTTGAATAGAATTGAGCTGCCTAGGATGCTATCATTCCCTTCTTCTTGAAAAGAATTCGTCCTCGAATTCGATCCTTCCACGATCCAACAAGAATTGATATTGCCGAATTCATGTTGCAATCCAATTTGATCTTTTGCCACCATATCTTGCACCTCACTACCCCTTTCAAAAGGTATTTCAACACGTGGCTGCACAAAACCAAAAGAACTAAAACAGGAAAGAGTTAATGGGTTAGGAAGTAAAGAAACTTTTTTCTTGCTACTTTCTTTGGATTTTATCACAAGACTAATGTTTTCCTCACCCTTAGCCTCTTTTCTCTCACTAAAGAGTTCTTTTCCTTCTCCCTCATGTTTTTCTCTCTCTACCTCATAGACTATGTTTATCTCATTGCCTTCTCTCTTTTCTTTCTTCTCAAGATCACACTTTTCTTCACTAGACATCCCACTCTTTTCACTCAAGACAACCTCTCATTTTTCCTCTCTTGGAATGTCAACATGCACTCCCTTACGACTCTCATTCTTTTCTCTCTCGTATTTTTCCATATTCTCTTTAACAATCTTTTCATCTTTACAAATTTGTGAGGGAGTCAAAGGACCAAGAATGCATTTCTTCCCATTAAACTCAAAAGTATCTATTCTTTTGGATACTATATGAAGCATTTCTATAGATATACCATGGCCTTCCCAAAAAGATATGAAATTTATTCATGGGAATGACATCACACCAAATCACATCCTCATACCTTCCAATAGAGAATGGCAATAACACTCTTTTATCCACCTTTACTCCTTTCAACATGTAGGGTTCAAAATGTTCAACACAAGACAAGTTCAACTTCTCAACCATATAAGTGCTAATTAAGTTATAGCCAAAAGCTTTGTCTATTCTAAGGGTATAACTTAAGACATCACACATCACTTTAGCTCTTGTTTGAAAAATAACTTTACCATTGTCTTCCTTCCATTCGATATACTGTAAGTTCGACTTTTCAAGTTGTTGATGCATGGCTTGCAAAGTAAAATCATTCCTTGCTTTGATTTCAGCTTCTTGGAGAACCATTCGTTCATTATCACTACCTGTATGTGACATCTTTAAAAATTGTATCACACAAATTAGATTCTTTTTTTTTCTCTCGGAATAACCTTTGAACAAAGTACTTTGTAGATTTATAGTTAAACCTAACTTGTATGTAGTTCTCAGAAGTAAAACTCAGATTTTTCTTTTGTTTTTGGAACAATTAAAAGAAGAAAGAACCAAATCCTAGAACATTTAGGCTCGGTTGAAACAAGACACGAACAAAAAGGAAAGAATATAAATATGTAGAATACAAAGAGTAAGAAAATCAAGGATCCCCTTTTCTTGTTTCCTTTGTTAATTTTTAGAAACACTTAGATACAAAAGATATATCATGGAGAGCAAGCAATTGTATTTCTTCTTGTTTTAAATTGGATTTCATTTTTTTTTTGTTTTTTTTTTCAAAATATCCCAAGAATTATCAAGAACGAAATCTTGATAGAACCGCTCTGATACCACTTGATAACAACTAGGTCGGGAATCCAAACTAGAGTAAGAATTTGAGAAGTAAATGCGGAAGCAATAACAACAGGAATTGAACAACTAGAATTAAAGAGACGAAAATAAAGGATATGGGAAAGATTCAAGGAAAGAATTCCGAGAACTTTCAAGAACGCAAGTTCTATAGCCTTGACAAGATCAAAGTAACAACGTCTTGATTTATGAAAGAAATCAAACGCCTTTACTTAAAAACAAATCAAAACAATAGATTCTGATCTTGACCACTTTACGAGTAACTTGAGACAATAATTAATACTAGTATTAATCGCCTTCTAAGAATACCACAAAGGAATCAAAGATATCACAAAAGAGAAGTAATCTTACTACCTTGAACTATGAACTAGTAAAGGTTGAAAGATAAATCTCAAAGCACAAGTAACAAAGGTTCAAAAGAACTCTCAAAGTATGATATACTCACTCAATAATAATGTGTCTTATGAGAGAAGAACATCCTATTTATCGGAGTACAAAGTCATAAAAATAACATTAAAAAACTAGGTGGGGTGGTTGTAATAGTAAACATAATTATTACAATAAGGTAGGTGGTTGCTAAAGTCTAAGAAAAGTCTTTGGTTAGGTGAGGGGCGGCCAAGACCCTTTGGGGCAGATTTGGGTCTTAAAACAACTAGTTTGGGCCATTTGTTTGGACTCCAATTGGGCTCCTTTTGTAGTACCTCCTTTTGGACTTCTTTTAAGCTCATTTTGAGCCATTTTGGTGTACTCCAAGGGCTGATTTGGGTGACCAAATCTTCCTCCTCTTGGACTTCAATTTGAGCTACCAAATAATTGTAAAACTTCAACAATTCTTCTCCTCTGGGCTGGAGCTCTTTCTCTACAATTAAAGGCTTCTTTATGTGCACTTGAAGTCCAATGATTGTGTTTTGAAATTCTTTAGCTTGACATCTTGTTAAAGGTCCTCTTTGAGATTGCAACGCTTCATCCTTGTACTTGAATAGAATTGAGCTGCCTAGGATGCTATCAACAACTAACAACATATGATTTACCGGTAGTTATAGTCAGAACTAAGAACTTAATCGATTTCAGGCATATACATGTAATAGACTCAGATTTTTAGCGAATAAGAACACCAAAGAGAAAAGCACAGAATAGAGATGGGTTCAGGGTACTTAGCTTTTAGGGTTTCTTCTTTTCCTTTCTTTTTTCTTTTCTTTCTTTGTTTTCTTCTTTCTTTCTT